>CAXAJV010000399.1:10000-12474 GCA_963969225.1 Xylocopa violacea | reverse complement strand
AGAAAATATTCGCGCCGAGCGGTCGGAAGCGACACGGCGGGGAACTTAGAAAATATTCGCGCCGAGCGGTCGGGACCGACACGACCGGGGACTTTGAAAATATTCGCGCCGAGAGGTCGGAAGCGACACGGCGGGGAACTTTGAAAATATTCGCACCGTGCGATCAGGTTGTATTAGGTTAGGTTATATTATGTTATATATATATATATAATATTCGCACCAAGAGGTCGGGACCGATACGTTCAGAAACGTAAAAAATATCCTCACCGAAATGTAGGAAGCGATGCGTCCGGAGATTTGAAAAATATTCCTACCGAGAGGTCGGAAGCGACATGACCGTGAAATTGTAAAATATTCCCACCGAGAGGTCGGAAGCGACATGACCGTGAAATTGTAAAATATTCCCACCGAGAGGTCGGAAGCGACATGACCGGGAACTTAGAAAATATTCGCGCCGAGCGGTCGGAAGCGACACGGCGGGGAACTTAGAAAATATTCGCGCCGAGCGGTCGGAAGCGACACGACGGGGAACTTAGAAAATATTCGCGCCGAGCGGTCGGAAGCGACACGACGGGGAACTTAGAAAATATTCGCAACGAGAGGTCGGAAGCGACACGATCGGCGGTTTTTCGCTATTTTCTCGTAAATTAAACCGTTGACCTAACAATTTTTTTGCAGAAACCTTATTGAAAGCTATTGATTGAATTTATTAGCGCATTGTTTAGTCGAATTTATAATTTTTAGTCTCCCGAAACCGACACGACTGGCGGTTTTTGTCAATTTATCGGTAATTTTTTTATATAAACGCTTGGTTTTTTTTTCGTAATATCGATTAATTTGATTGTAGAATTCATTTGTACGTGTCAGATTTTCGATTTTTCGTGTTTTTCGTTGACTTCGTATTTTATAACTGCGTTTTTTCAATGTTAAAATCGATTAAAATTCGTTATATTCTAGAAATATGTTTTTCCGTATATATTCATTATGTTTAAACAATTTCCGTTCATAAAAGTTCAACGTTAATAGCACTTTATACTTGCGCCTCCGCGCGACTAAGTTACAGCAGCCTTTCCGGACGGTCGGTCGCCGCTGGAGTTTACCACCGTAAGCGCCCGTGCGTTAGCCCGGCCGGCGCCGACCGCCCGGCCGGCCGTTCCGTATCTATAAGGAGACAGGTCGGTTCGAGCCGGCCGGGCGGAGTAGCGTCGGGCGCGTGGCTATTCTATGACTTCGGTTGAGAAGCAGTCCACCGCTCCTCGAGAATACGTTCTCGACTGCTCTGTCCCGTGTCGGTTGTCGAATTTTCTCCACACTGCATTGCCACGGGTCGGTGTCTTTGACCGAATGGCCCATATGTGGCGAGCGTCCAACGGTGACGTTGGTGACCATTTATCCGAGTTTTACTCGGTTAAATTGTACCTTCCTTGCATCGATTCTAAATCTTTACGCTCCGAGCTCTCGGAACGGACTCTAGAGATACATATTGAATTTTTGGACGTACCAGATGTGTGTACGAAATGTCCATAATATGCTATACGCATGAAAGGTGTATATGGAGATAGATATACACCGATGATATACCAAACAAGTTCCTCAACAAAAAAAAATAAAAATGAGCATCCACTGAGTTGAGGAACGAAACAAAAAATAAAAAATAAGCATCCACTGAAGAAGGCAAAAGAATAAATGGTATATGTCATTTCGACACGATCTGTTACGAAACAGAGGAGTCTCTCGACGAACTTCCAAAAGGTGTCCCGTGTCGAATGCCCAGCGCGCACTTGGTACGCGCCAGCTCGCCTGAGGAGGGCGAGATACAAAAATATACTTCAGCGTGACACAATTGTACGCGCTTGCTCGTCTATGCCGAACAGCACGCTTCTCTGTACGCGCTATCATAATGCCCAGCGTGTGAGAGCGTGTGTAGTATCTCTGTTATAGTCAAATGGAGTGCCAAGAGGTACTACGCGTTCGCGCATTAGACGATAAAAGGTATTCTTTATATACATATTAAACAATACAGCGTGACACGATTATAACCGCTTGCCATCGTCGTTGCCCAGCATGTTCTCGCAAGAGATGTTCGTGCTATAGACGATGGAGAAAAAAGGTGTACGATAAATCAGCGTGACGCAATTGTACGCGCTTCCTCGCCTTGATGACCAGCATGTTCTCTGTACGCGCTATCTTAATGCCCAGCGTGAAAGAGATGTCCGTGCTTTCGGCGATATTTGCCCAGCGTGAAAATTGCATACGCGCTTGCATCGTCGATGCCCAGCATGTTCTCTGTACGCGCTATCTTAATGCCCAGCGTGAAAGAGATGTCCGTGCTATAGACGATAAAAGGTGCCGTACACCGATATAACAAGCGGTGACAAATCGTATACGCGCTTGCATCGTCGATGCCCAGCATGTTCTCGCAAGAGATGTCCGTGCTATAGACGATTAAAGGTGACAATATGTATTCAATAAAT
>CAXAJV010000399.1:0-5000 GCA_963969225.1 Xylocopa violacea | reverse complement strand
GCGCGTATCCTGTTTTAGTCGATCGTACCGTTCCGTTCGGAGGGGACGATTCGTCGCCGCCAAGCCTCGTTGTCGAGAGTCTGTGAAAACCCGTGCCGTTGCGAGATCGAACAATATTATGCTCGCTTCGCGTTGTCGGGTGAAACAGACCGCCTCGAGGCTGTGTACGACGGCGAGTCCCAACGAATCTTTACCCGAACGACGATCGTCGTCGACTTCGAATTCGTTAAGAGCGTGGTGTCGCGCCGCGTACCCTGGTTGTGTTAATGTCGATCGTACCGTTCCGTTCGGAGGGGACGATTCGTCGGGCCAAGCCTCGTTGGCGATTAGGGTCTGTATAATGAACCCGCCGTTGCGAGATCGAATCTCATTTATTATGCTCGCTTCGTGTTGTCGGGTAAATAAAATTATACAGACCGCGCTCGAGGTGTTGGTGTTGTTAACCGACGAGTCCTAACGAATTTTTCTTACCCGAACGGTAAGTTATGTCGTCGACTTTGCATATTCGACAGGTCGAGTGTGTACCATTATTTTGCGTCTCTGCGTGAAAGCAATACGCCGCTGGTACTTGTTCGTTTTCCCGTTTCACAATTGTGCTGCAAGCTCAGAGGGGACTTGCTTTTTGCCATAGCCTCGTTGTCGCGAGTCTGAGAAACCGGCCGTTGCGAGATCGAATAATTTATACTCGCTTCGTGTTGCCGGGGAAAAACGGTAGACCGCTCGAGGCTTTGGCGGCCGAGTCCCAACGAATTTTTTTTTTTTTTTTATCACCTGAGCTCTGAAGCACAGATCGTGCAGTGGATCGTGGAATTTGAGGAACTTGTACCACGCACCTGTGTTCGGGTTTTGATCGTGTCGTTCGTTCAGAGGGGACCGCTTCGCCGAGCGAAGCCTCGTTGTCGCGAGTCTGGAAACACACCCGCCGTTGCGAGATCGAATAATTTTTTATGCTCGCTTCGTGTTGTCGGGTGGGTAAAATTATAGACCGCTTCGAGGTTTCACGGCGAGTCCCATCGATATTTTACGACTTACCTGTACGAACGTCGTCAACTTCTCGAAAGCAATACGCCGCTGGGTGTTGGATATCTTTCTTTTTTTTTTTTTTTGTATTCACTTCCACGTGCCATTCGTTCAGAGGGGACGACGATATATTCGCGTTTGCGTATTCTTCCTCGTTGTCGAGAGTCCCTTAATAAACCCGCCGTTGCGAGATCGAATTTTACAAGCTCGCTTCGTGTTGTCGGGAGGAAGGGGGGACCGCCTCGAGGGTCTGCGCGATACGCGCGAAGAAGAGTCCTAACGAATTTTCGAAAAATTTTATCTACCTGGACGCGTGGCACACTGGCGTGAATCCGAAAGGATGTATCCTAAACACCCTGAAACAGGCGTGTCCGTTTCATCCGTAGGACGGTATCGTGTCGCCGAGAATTCGGGCGACGCCCGCGTCTCCTTCGCCGGAGACGTTTGGGTCTCGACTTGTTCGAAACTTAGTACGAAGAGACTTAACAATTAATAAAAAATATACATATACGATTACCCTGAACGGTGGATCACTTGGCTCGTGGGTCGATGAAGAACGCAGCTAATTGCGCGTCAACGTGTGAACTGCAGGACACATGAACATCGACATTTCGAACGCACATTGCGGTCCACGGATACAATTCCTGGACCACGCCTAGCTGAGGGTCGTTCACGTAACCAGAATACTGCTTGCGTTGCGTTTCGTCGAATCTTTTCTCTCCGGTGCTCGAATCTGCCCGCCGTCGTTCATTCGAATTCCATTTACGAACGTTTCTGAGTTCGGGCGCACCGAAAGGGAAAAAGAGGAGCGATACGCGACGTACGAGCGATCGTTGGACGTTCGTCCGAGTCGTCTGTGGCCGTGCCCCGAGACTATATGCGACTGGTGTAACGTGTGCGCGCGTGCGGCGTGCGTTAAACGGGTTCACGGAAATCGACGGTGTCGATCACGGACTCGCGCGAGTTCTTCGTGGCGTCGTGAGTCGTTCGTTTAACCGGACGACCGCCCACGGGGAACCGCTTCGTGTTTCGACTGCCGATTTTGTTCCGTATTCCAAATTCGCACACCCGCCACACACCATGACCACTCTTCGCGCGTCTCTTTAACGCACGATTGATATGCCGCGCGCTCGACGTCGTTTAAAATGAATTTTTCTTTTGCCGCAAGACTGAGAGAATCGAATTGTTGGGAACTCGGTCGAGAGAGAGAAGAGAATATACAAGAAAGAGAGAGCGAGCGACATCGTCGTAACGTGAGGGACGATGATGCGCATCCGATCGTTCGAAGTTCGCACAGCCCCAGGGTGTTGTTGCGTTCAATCATCAGAATAACCCGTTCTCTCTCTGCTCTCTCCGCGCGTTGTGCGCGTATACCATGTTTTGTGTAAGGAAGAAATTGAGCGGACCGTCACTCGAATACATACAATGTATATAGGCCGTCGTTGCCGAAGTCGATCTCGAATTTTATTTCCATATGCCGTCGATTGTCGGGGACCACAGACAAACGCGCGCACGGGGACGCATTTCCTCTTCGAACGCTGATGATCTTGGGATGTTCGAATCTGACCCCAGCCACGTTCGTCGAGACTCGAATTTACCGTGCGTCCTCGGTGTGCTGCCTCTGTCTGTCAGCCCGGTGTCGATCGGAACATTTGGTATATATATATATATGGTCGATTGTAACGTTTCTGGCCTGTGACGCGCGTCCGCAGATTCCGAAGCACAGAACTCGAATCGGTAACGCCACGCGCAACGAGGAGAGTCGTTTAGAGAAGTAGATACGGGAAGAGATTGTGCCCACCCCATTGGCGAGGCTCGAAGTTATACTTCGACGAGGTGCTGCTCGGTGCCACAAGTTGTTGGTCACCCCATGTCTTCGTTGTCGAGACGGGACCGCGCGATCAAAAAGCCGGTCATCCAGTCCCCGGAAAGCGCAGCTTGGTTATGTAATTCCACGCGTGCGTTCCTTTTTTTTTTTTTTTTTTTTTTTTTTTTTTTTTTTTTTTTTTTTTTTTTTTTATTTCCCGTTCCACGCAGCAGAGAGATTCGCGTGGGCGCGCTCCAACTCGGCCTATCCGTCGTTCCGACGGATCAGGGTGATAAATCGGGGAAAAGGAGCCGCTCCGTTTCGATCTCTGCGTGTTACGCGCGGAAGGTGGAACCGCTGGAATTATTTATAATCGTTCATAGCTACGATAAGAGAGGACGGATGTTAAAAATCGCCGGCAACTTGGTTGTCCAGCGAGGGTCTCGTATGCATTACGAATCCGAGAACCGACACGAATGACATTGGCGCGGTGCGCAAAACGCTTCGCCGAGAAGAACGGCGGAGTTTTGTGGTAATCGAGCGGTAAATGAAAGGATCGCTGCGTCGGAGACGACGAAAGTTCTTTTCGTCGTCTGCCGTCCCCGTGCGTCGAAGCTCCGTAATCATCTCTCTTGTATGTTGTCGAATTTTTTTTTTTCCCGTTTTCCCGAAAGAAAACGGGATTTATAATACCTTCTCTCTGACCAAATAGACGCGGGTTCCTTAACGTGTCTCGCAGTGCAAAAAAAAAAGCGGCTTCACGGCACGAACGAATTTCGTGTTTCACGTAGAGACGACCTCAGATTAGGTGAGATTACCCGCTGAATTTAAGCATATTACTAAGCGGAGGAAAAGAAACTAACCAGGATTTCCTTAGTAGCTGCGAGCGAACAGGAATGAGCCCAGCACTGAATCCCGCGGTTCCGCCGCTGGGAAATGTAGTGTTCGGGAGGATCCGTTTATCCCGAGACATCGAATCGCGTCCAAGTCCATCTTGAATGGGGCCATTTACCCACAGAGGGTGCCAGGCCCGTAGAGACCGGAACGCGTCTCGGGAGGATCTCTCCTTAGAGTCGGGTTGCTTGAGAGTGCAGCCCTAAGTGGGTGGTAAACTCCATCTAAGGCTAAATACGACCACGAGACCGATAGCGAACAAGTACCGTGAGGGAAAGTTGAAAAGAACTTTGAAGAGAGAGTTCAAGAGTACGTGAAACCGTTCAGGGGTAAACCTGAGAAACCCAAAAGATCGAATGGAGAGATTCATCGACGACGAGACTGGCTCCCGATGGTGCGCGATGCCCCGGTGGACCCTTGCGGTTCCACGGCGAGGGCACACCGCCATCGGCGAACGTTCCGGTGATGTAGTCGTGCACTTCTCCCCTAGTAGAACGTCGCGACCCGTTGCGCGTCGGTCTACGGCCCGAGTGGGAAGCCTGTGGCGTCGCAATCTTGCGCACGCGACAAACCCTCGGTCGCCCGGCCGGCTGCACGACGGTACTCGCACGGTATCGGGCCGCAACCAATCCATTCTCGAATGTATGTGCGTCTAGCCCGCCGCAAGCTCGGTCAGACTACCCGGTGGTACGGACTATGTGCCGGCGCCGGGCCTGGCCAGCTGTTAGCAGGCGGTGTCCTCGGACTGGCCAAGCTTCGAATTACCGGTCGGCGACGCTACTGCTTTGGGTACTCTCAGGACCCGTCTTGAAACACGGACCAAGGAGTCTAACATGTGCGCGAGTCATTGGGATGCATAAACCTAAAGGCGAAATGAAAGTGAAAGTCGGCCTTCGCGTCGACCAAGGGAGGATGGGCCGCGTACCCATGCGGCCCCGCACTCCCGGGGCGTCTCGCTCTCATTGCGAGAAGAGGCGCACCTAGAGCGTACACGTTGGGACCCGAAAGATGGTGAACTATGCCTGGTCAGGACGAAGTCAGGGGAAACCCTGATGGAGGTCCGTAGCGATTCTGACGTGCAAATCGATCGTCGGAACTGGGTATAGGGGCGAAAGACTAATCGAACCATCTAGTAGCTGGTTCCCTCCGAAGTTTCCCTCAGGATAGCTGGCACTCAAAGAGACATACTTGAACATATGTGCGATGAGTCTCATCTGGTAAAGCGAATGATTAGAGGCCTTGGGGCCGAAACGACCTCAACCACTCTGAGATAGCGCGT
>CAXAJV010000398.1:0-93147 GCA_963969225.1 Xylocopa violacea | reverse complement strand
AAATAAAAATGGGATACAAAAACGAAAAAATTGTAGAAAATGAGTAAGAAGAATACCTTTAAGCTTTAAAAAAAAAAATATCGAGCGCACGTTACAATGTATCTCTCTCAGTCGCAGCTGAACACAGACTAAACAAAAAAAGCCCGTTTCATAGTTTCCAACCTAATAAATGTACATTTTGGAAATTTAAGACAGTGTCAAATTATACTAAGAAGAAACAGCTTCGACTAAACGTTAACAAAATTAAGAGTTGGATCCTTTAAAAACTCTGCTTCCTTCGACACTGAATCATACTTCAAGTTTACTATAAAAAAAAGTTGTTCTTGGTATTCCAATCGAGCATTTTTGCGAGGAGTTTCTTCTTATTTTCTAATATTTTGTCCTAATTTATTATGATTTATTATCTATTATGATTTATTTTGGGAGAGCTTCAGCTTTTCTGACACTATTTCGGCAATATTATATGATCGCTGCGTATGACAATGGTAAAATTATTGTCCGGTTACACGTGTCTAAACGATGGCTAACTCCACGTTGCTGTCAACTTACTTTTCGAACGAACTGTTTACGGAATGATTATGTACCGACATTTGATCATTTACCCTGCTTAGTTGCATTATTTACCATTTTTAATAATTATTTACCATACTAGATTATATATAATGGGCGATGTATTTTCAAGTTTAACAGATAGATGGAGTCACAGTAGCCCAGTGATCAAAAAATTTGCGAGTTCAAGTCTCCTTTCATTAAATTTTTTTTTTTTTAATTTTATTCTTCCTTACCCTATTCTATCTTACGTTATTCTTATAATATTCATTTATTTGAAATTTTTTTATTTTATTAAGCTGGTGCATTGATCTAAAGTTTTATTGGGCCAGCGCGCAGCAACGCAATGATCAAAAGCTTGCGAGTTCAAGTCTCCTTTCATTAAATTTTTTTTTTTTTTATTTTATTCTTCCTTACCCTATTCTATCTTATGTTATTCTTATAATATTCATTTATTTGAAATTTTTTTATTTTATTAAGCTGGTGCATTGATCCAAAGTTTTATTGGGCCAGCGCGCAGCAACCCAATGATCAAAAGCTTGCGCGTTCAAGTCTCCCTCTTATTAATTTTTATTTTTTTTTATTTTTAATTTCAATTCTCCCTTCCCTTCTTCTCCCTATTTATTCCTATGCTACTCCTTTATACTATTCATCTAATTATTATTTAATATTTCCACTGCGCTACTGTCTTGATCCAGAATTTAATTCTTGGGTCAGAGCACAGCAGCCCAGTGATCAAAGTTCGCGAGTTAGAAAGTCACCCTCATTTTTTTTTTTATTATTTGTATTCTTATTCAATCTCAATACTATTATTATTAACTATTTCTCTATTTTCTACGACTTTATTATTATTTATCTCTCTATTTAATACCTGTTATTATTCTATACCGTGATTAAATATTTAATGCATCATTATTCTCCCCTATTATTATTCTTGTGTCATCTCTCCGTCGGGACCGGCCCCATCCTCCTTATTTCAGTGGAGGAACCGGATTTTTCCCCGACGGAGAGATGACTTTCCGCCTCTGGGGCTGGTGAACGGTTAAAAGTAAACACCGTCCACCTCAAGGGCCCAAAGGCGGGTTCGATAACTGCCCTGAAAAAAGTTTGAGAACCGCTGAGATCTAGGTTTTACTCTTTTTTTTTTTTAAGCGATCGAAAATTGATGTGAAAAAAAAGCGAATACGATGGAGTATAACTTTTGCGTTTAACAAGCAACTGCTTTGCACTATCCTTTGATCGATATTAGAGTGTGTATAAGCATTTGTTTCATATAACACATGATACGTGGTGGAAACATTTTTTGTTGGAATATTGTTATATTAACAAAATGAAGCTGATACTTCGTTATTTGCCATTCATCGTTTACTTTCAATGCCCCTCTAATTAGCGAACGATTGCGAACATTTACGCGCGATTCAGAGTTATCCAAATTTTCCAATCATTTCATTGGTTGCAAGTTTCAAAATTTTGTTTCAAGATATCGAAAAAGACGACAGGCTTTCTCCTGCGGGGACAAAGAATCGCGGGTCGATAATTAGACAGTTGAATTGTGTTGTTACTTTTGGTTGCATGTTTCGCATAATCATGTGCTCTCCCCGCGTTTAGGATACTCGTGAAGATAATTCTACGTAACAACTGTAGAACGCGGATACAATGATTCTCGAGAATACACGCGAAAGTTTTAAAAAAAGCAGACTTTGGAATTTGGAGGGTGATAAGTTTAGAGATGATTTTTAGTTATTCGAAATGCGAGGAGTACGTTATTTTCCCAAGAATTGTATCATTTTTTTTCTTTTTTTTTTTTTTGGTTTTGTTTTGGGCAGCTTGGGTGTGCACCTGTCCCACCATCTAGTAGCGTTAAATTACATTGAACGTGTGTACGATTATTAAATACATATAGTTACAGCCACTTGTATTATTACTGTGAATCGTATTAAAACTGTAACAAATCCTATCGGTAAGCAGGTGTCAAAAGGCCAGAGAATTTTTGCACGCGTGCCGTACAATGAGATGAGAGAGTCTACTGTACAATCTCTGAAAAAAAAAAGCGTACCATTGCATGGTGTTAACATCTATATACGATATATAAATACTGTGCCGTTAATCGTTCAGGGAGACGTGTACCAAAGAGAGAACGTTCCTTCTGGATCGTTCGTGCGCGAAATAAACTCAGACGGTGATCGAGCAAACATTTAATTTCTCGCGGCAAAATTTTCAAACCGAGCGCACTTCGCGATTGGCTCGAATGCTTTTAAAAAATTCTAATCATGTACAGTTTCGACTTTTCGTTCTCGCTCAGATTTTTCAAAGATATGCATGCGAACAGAGATATTAAGTTAGCGTCAACTTGGCCGTGTGGAGCATTTTTGGTTAGTTTCATAAAGACAACGCATAAGTATGTAGTTACACGACTCGTGTGACAGAATGAGATCACTGTTTGTAATAAATGTGCCGTTACAAATTATGCGTGGTATTGTGTTAGTGGTGATACATAAAAAAAATAAATATATGTATATATAAATAAAATAAATAATAAATAGGACAGAATGCATGTCTAGGATTAAGTTACAAAACATTTTATTTCTACGTGAGAGTGCTCGCCAAAAATCGCTACTCGAAAGATAGATCGTTTACGGTGTGTAGAAAGAAACTCGAAACTAACAATACGGATTATTCCGTTAAAGCTCTCCCGGAACGTTCACGTGAGGGCGGTTATATTAAAATTATTGTGATATGTACAGGTAAATTTCAGGTGGATGTATGTATACTTCTAGACGCCGCATATTAAGTAATATCCTGGATTCAAATGGAACATTCGAGGACATCCGAATTTAGAACAGAATATATTTCAAATGTTCGCTGGTAGTTTAAAGCCTTCGCATCGTGTCGTAATACCACCCCTGCCATCTTTCCCAAAATGATAGACTACCTCTTACTTCTTCTACATATTACCGTGAAAGATCGATATCTAGCGAACGTCGATATTCTCCGGTGAATCTGAGAATTCGGAAAATCGCTTGGCGAACGTACGAGATGTTTGCTGAGTAATTATGCAGGCAGATGTCGACATTCGGTTGAATAAAAATATTTCTATATTGCGTTGAGACAAGAACGCAACGTTTTAATGTGTCATTTATGTGGAAATAGGAGAAAGTTTAATTGTTTGAAGTGTCAGATGGCGCGATCCAGGGGCGGATTGAGACAATTAGGGGCTCTGAGTAGTGAAAATTTCAGATTCCAGGAGCGGGGATCCGTAAATTTGCAATGCTTGGGGCCCCCACTTGTCTTAATCCGTCCTTGAGAGAATCTTGAGATTTTCATTACTCAATGCCCCCATTTCCCTTGATACACTCCTGAGTACCCCAAAATTTTCAATGATGAGGGCCCCATTTGCCTTAATCCGTCCCTAAGAATTAAATTTTCACTGCTCAGGACTCTCACTTGTCTTGATCCGCCCCTGAAGACTGAAATTTTTAATGATGACGGCCCCATTTGCGTTAATTCAACCCTTTGCACACTCGGATGTCGCAATTCTGAAGAAATTGATGGCTGATTACGAAAGTTAAAAACTTATTCCATTGCAAGTTTTTGAAGAACGCACAATTTCCCCAAAGCTTTCTATCGAAATGGAAACTTTCTGTTGCTAGAAACATTGCTTGGTAATAGTTTCTATCGCTAACTTTTGTTTCAGCAATAGAAGACTGCAGGAAAAGCGTCGAGTGCAAAGGGTTAATCCGCCCCTGCATTTTATTTTATTTAGCCCTTTGCACTCTGCTGCTTCCTGGACGTTGGCAATATTTCAATAGAAAACTTGAGGAAAAATGGAAGTTTTCTATTGCTGGGAGACGTTGGCAATAGAAGCTAGAAACATTGCTAAAATAGCAATATTTAGCAATAGTTTTTAACGCTAGCGACTCTCAGCAATAGAAAATTTCCGTTCCGATAGAAAATTTGAGAGAAATTTTCTTGTTTCTAATGTCAATTCTAATGTCCCCTCAGACGAGACATCCGAGTGCAAAGGGTTAGTATAGTATAGCATAATTTTCTTTTCTTCTCTCTGACTGCGTCCTCTCTCTCTTACGTTTCAACCTTCACCAGAGTTTATCTCTGTTTGTCGACATATACCGCAACATTGTTCGAACAAACGTAACCAAATATTCGATCTCTCAGTGACACATTTGGTACGCGTCGACGTTCACAGAAAAATAGCGATAATCCCCAATTTCAGTCTTTCACGGTAACATATATCTCATTTGCATAGCACACAACTTGCACGAATACTTATTCAAATACGCGTACGACGTGCACGTTCACAAACGTGTCTGTGGACGCATAAAAAAGGGCAGACGAAATGGAATGAATAAGTGTTCCACAGGCACAAGTTGGCAAGAGAAAAATAAAAAAAAAATACAACAAAAGTATGTTAAGTAGATACACGGAAATATTAACGCTTAGCCAACACTTTCTTCTATCAATAATTCTTGACTTAAAATTGTTCACGTTTGAGTAATATCATTCATCTATCGTTACTTTCATTAATTATTTCATTTTCTATAAGAAATATGTGATTCAAGATCGTTAAAAACCAAATAGAATCGTCCAATTAAATAATTTTTACAACGCAAACTGTACAGTTTTCGAAAATCAGCATCTTTCTTTCGTTTCTTCTTTTCTCCTTCACTTCAACCTTTCTCACAGTAATTTATAGCTAGCACACGATTATTGTCACGAAATAATCGTGTGAAATGTAAAGAATAGGTAGGTGCGCACCCATACCGTACCCGTTTTTCATCGTTCGGCTTCTTGCGCGCGATGATAGAAGAAGGAAAGAAGAGAACAAATCGTCTCGAGGACGTCTAGTCTTTACAAACCTAATTGCGGGCAGTTAACATTGTCTTAAAACTTAAAAACTCCGACGATGGTAAATCGCAGGACGCTCGCGAATGTATAAAACGATCATTTGTGCGGAGCTATTAATTAATTGAAATCTTCTGAAAGAAATTTTTTTTATTGAAAATATTATTCGACTTATCGTTGCATTTTTTTAATGAGAAGTAAAGAATGATTCGAATTTTTGTCTTAATTAATGATGCCTTTTGTTTTAGATTTTTTATCGAAATTTGTGGAAAAAGATTTAAGAAAAAGTAAATTATTTTTCTATGGACTATTTCAAATGACTAATTTCTTTTTTTACATTTTTCTGGGAGAACTTAAAATTGTGTTTTAATATTCTTTTCTGTTTCTAATTTTATTTCTAATTTCTAATCTAAGAAAAAGTAAATTACTTGATGACTTAAAATTGTGTTTCAATATTCTTTTCTATTTCGAAACGTTTCTAAATTCTAATATTTATTTCTAACTTTATTTTTAATTCATTTTTAATAGTTTGCAATATTGGCAAATATTACAGGTACTTGGTATGAAATTTAAAAACAATTCTCTAGTCCTAACAATTGAATTATTTATTATATATGGATACAACTAAGACCTAAAGAAGAAATAAAGACTTCCTTTAAAGAAATAAATAATTTAATATAATAATTTATTTAAATAATAATAATTAATTTGCTCTCTAATTGCTAGGAGCCACGGTTTACGACTATTTATTAACAACAATTAATCATTTTTCTCTTATAATGTTTTATCAAAATAATTCAACGATACATAAAAACCGCAGAATTATGTTAATTATACAAAGTGATGGTTATTTCGAAATTTGTTTAAACCACGCTTTTTGAAAATATTTGTATATCGTTAAATTCGAAATCAATCGCAAGCAGCGAGTGTCCTCGCATGCACGTACATGTGTGTGTGTGTGTGTGTGTGTGTGTGTGTGTGTGTGTGTGTGTAAAGCATGAAATTTTAAGTTTATGTTGATATTTTGTTAATAAATATCCTACTTTTCCTGTTTGATAATTCATTCTTTAGTTTGTAATACAATTTATTACAAATTAAAATATTGCAAATTTCGTATAAGTTAGGTTAGGTTTTGTAATTGGTAATTTGTCACAAGTTAAAATATTGCAATTTCATAATTTGCCACAAATTAAAATATTACAAATTCATAATTTGCTACAAATTAAAACATTGCAAATTAAAATAGTACAAATTTGGAAATTATTGCAAATTAAAATAGTGCAAATTTGGAAATTGTTGCAAATTAAAATAGTGCAAATTTGGAAATTGTTGCAAATTAAAATAGTACAAATTTGGAAATTGTTGCAAATTAAAATAGTGCAAATTTGGAAATTGTTGCAAATTAAAAAATTGCATATTTCGGAAAGATTAGGTTAGGTTAGGTTTTGCAATTCGTAATTTACCACGAATTAAAATATTGCAAATTTGTAATTCGTTGCAAATTTCATAAAGGTTAGGTTAGGTTTCGCAATTTATAATTTGCCAGAAACTAAAATATTTCAAATTTGTAATTCGTTGCAAATTTGTAATTTATTGCAAATTAAAATACTCCAAATTTGTAATTTATCACAAATGAAATATTGCAAATTTGTAATTCGATACAAATTTGTAATTTATTGCAAAATTAAAATAGTCCAAATTTGTAATTTGTTGCAAATTTCATATAGGTTTGTTGTATTATTTCAACATGTCAACGGAGAAACAAAAATGAATCTTGTGTTAGGAAATAGAGTCAGAGTATATAAACTGTAAATGAGACCTATCGGTTCGAGTAGGGACCCCGACTGTTTATACCTAAGGGCCCGAAAGAAAAAAACACGTGCAGACTTTGCGTCGTCAATTTTTCTTAAGAGGGAGGACCTCAGATTTTCTACGGAGCGTCCTCACATTTCGTATAGATCTCGAGCAGTAAAGACGTTCCTTTCTAAGGCCTTAAAATAAAGTATTTTTGTGTTAATAGTAGATATAGTCTCTTTTATTTTACCCATTTCCAATAAGGTTAGGTTAGGTTAGGTTAGGATAGGTTTTGTAATTCATAACTTGTCACAAATTAAAATATTGCAAATTCGTAACTTGTTGCAAATTTGTAATTTGTGGTAAATGAAATATTGCAAATTTATAATTTGTGATAAAAGAAATATTGTAAATTTGTAATTTGTCGCAAACGAAATATTACAAATTCGTAATTTGTCGTAAACGAAAATATTGCAAATTTGTAATTTGTTGGAAATTAAAATATTGCAAATTTCGTAAAGGTTAGGTTAGCTTTCTTAATTCGTAATTTGTCACAAATTAAAATATTGCAAATTCATAACTTGTAAATTTGTAATTTGTAGCAAATGAAATATTACAAATTTCAAATTTGTTACAAAGAGATATTGCAAATTTGTAATTTCTCGCAAACGAAATATAGCAAATTTGTAACTTGTCACAAATAAAATATTGCAAATTTGTAATTTGTAGCAACTGAAATATTGCAAATTTCTAATTTGTAGCAACTGAAATATTGCATTTTTCTAATTTGTGATAAACGAAATATTGCAAATTTGTAATTTGTAGCAACTGAAATATTGGAAATTTGTAATTTGTGGTAAATGAAATATTGCAAATTTGTAATTAAAAAATAATATGTTTGGAGGAAACTAACCTTTTCACGGAGGCGCGTACTGCAATTGCGCTCTCCGGATTCATGACAAAGCATGACCAGCCCTTTGATAAGGGTGCTCGCGAATCTGACCCAAGTGCCTACGTTGTTTCGCAGCGGCTGCTGCACCTGCTTCAACATACAAACGTCTTCTTATTCATTTGTTCCCACATGCACATATCAATCTCCAGTCCTCTGCAGGCGACTTAATTTGCCACTATATAAACAGTAATAAAAGATTAAAATTGTCTCTTTTCTGTTTTCTCTTTGTTATGGTTTCTTTTTGGAGTTTGCGCTCTGATGTCTGCTCTGAGGGGGTATTAGGATTGATTAGGGATTGAAATTGTAACTGCGCAGCTTTTTGAGAGATGTGTTGACTCTTGAGTTTTTTATTGAAATGAGAATTTTGTATTGCTGGGAGACGTTGGCAATAGAAACTATGGCTAAATATCGCTAAAATAACAATGTTTTCTAGCTTCTATTGCCAACGTCTTCCAGCAATAGAAAATTTGCATTTTCTTTCAAGTTTTCTATTGAAATGGAAAAAATATTGTAGAATATTGTAAAATATTCTGTATTAGCAATATTTCTTGCTTCTATTGCTAACGTCTCCCAACAATAGAAAATTTTCATTTCAATAGAAATCTCATTGCTATTTTAGCAACATTTTAGCAGTATTATTGCTATTTTAGAAATATTATTGCTATTTTAGCAATATTTTATGGCAGATATTGAAATAGCAATATTTTAACAAGTTTATGTGCTAACGTCTCTCAGCAATTTCCAATTTCCCTCAAGTTTTTTATTGAAATCGAAGTTTTCTATTGCTGGGAGACATTAGCAATAGAAACTGTTGCTAAATATTGTAAAAACATTGCCGTTTTAGCAATAATTCTAGCTTCCGTTGCCAACGTCCAGGAAGAAGCAGAGTGCAAAGAGTTAATCGTAAAGAATGGTTTTGTATTTGTAATTAACTACAGCGATTTTTAAGCAACAAATACTAAAATTTAGTACTTTTAGTGCTTTAATAGCGATTTGAGAATTACTAAGGTATCTTTTACTTCTAATTCCTGCGTTTTAAATTATTGAAACAGTTTCAACAAGTAATATTGATTTCTTTTCATGCGTAACGTTCAAAGTTTGCTGTTTGATGCTTCAGAAAAACATCTAGCGAAATACTGCTAAATATTGCTAAAACATTGCTATTTTAGCAATATTTCTAGCTTCTATTGCCAAAGTCTCCCAGCAATAGAAAATTTCCATTTTCCTACAAGTTTTTTATTGAAATGGAAATTTTCTGTTGCTGGGACACGTTAGTAATTGAAACTATTGCTAAATATTGTTAAAACATTGCTATATTAGTAATATTTCTAACTTCTATTGCCAACGTCTCTCAACAATAAAAAATTTTCTTCTAGTTTTCTACTGAAATGGAGACTTTCTTTTGCTAAGAGACGTTAGCAATAGAAACTGTTGCTACATATTGCTAAAACATTGCTATTTTAGCAATATTTCTATCTTCTATCGCCAACGTCTCTCAACAATAAAAAATTTTCTTCAAGTTTTCTACTGAAATGGAAACTTTTTTTTGCTGAGAGACTTTAGCAATAGAAACTATTGTTAAATATTGTTAAAACATTGCTATTTTAACAATACTTCTAGCTTCTATTGCCAATGTCTCCCAGCAATAGAGAATTTCCATTTCAATAGAAAACTTGGGGAAAATGTTAGCAATAGAAACTGTTGCTAAAGTATCGCTAAAACATGCTGCTATCACAGCATTAGAAACTATTGCAAAAATATTGCTATTTTAGCAATAGAAACTGTGGCCAAAATATTGCTAAGATATTGCTATTTTATCAATAGGAACTATTGCTAAAATATTGCTATTTTAGCAATATTTCGAGCTTCTATTGCCATCATCCAGGAAGGAGTGGAGTGCAAAGGGTTAATCCCATTAGCAATTTTCTATTGCTGGTCTGGTAAAAGTTAGCAATAGAAGAAACTATTACTAAGCAACTATCTACTAGCAATAGAATATTTTCATTTCGATAGCAAACTTTCGCAAAACTTTTTAGAAAACTTTTTAAGCGATCAATTCACTCAGAGATGACATTCGAGTGCAAAAAGTTAACCGTTTGAATGCCAGACGATACGATTGCACTTCTGTTTAGTGTTTAAAATTACCAATTACTCGATGAGAATTCTAAAATTTGCTGTACATGGATATCTGCAAGAATTGTGCAGAAACAGTAACTCAGCATTTTTTAAATGATAAATAGAGAATAGCTCCATTGCGCTCTATTTAGCACTTTTCGATTGGATTTCTCGAAAAGTTCATGGCACTAAAACGGTTAAATATCCTTCTTACAACACGATGCGCAAATTGGGTTGAGAAGAAAGTAATTTCGGTGTTCGCGCATAGATAGCATTGTAATTATTTTCAAAGAATTCTGTTTGTTATGATTTTTTGCTGTTGAAATTTGGTACTAGTTACATTTGCAGGCTCGAATTAAGACAAGTGGAATCCTAAGTAAGTCCATAAATTTAACATTTTTTCAGATTTTGGAAGATTTCAAATTCAGGGGCGGATCAAGACAAGTGAGGGCCCTAAGCAATACAAATTTTGTTCTCCTCTCTAAAAAAGTGCAACTTTGAAACTATAAATTTAATATTTTGCCTTTAAATTTTAAAAGACTCCAAATTCACGGGCGGACGAAGACAAATAGGGACCTCAAACGAAAAAATTTTTGGGCCCCTCAGGGACGGTTAAAAAAAAAGCGATACAATTTTCTTGATCGCTCAGGAGTGTATCAAGACAAGTGAGAGAGTTCTAAGAGATACAAATTTTGGGGCCCCCATCCAAAATTTAACATTTTGTTTTTAGATTTGTTCACTTATTTTATGAAATATTTTTTTGAACCTTTTCTGTCATTTTCAAAATTTTTAAGTGAAGAATGTTTTCAGACATCGGGGCCCTATGCAATCTGGGGCCCTACGTGGACGCTTAATCCGCCTCAAAAACCAAATTTACGTTTGTTCACAAACAAGTTATAATTTTGTTTGTAACTGTTAGCTTATTCATTGTCCAAAAACAATGGGCCTTATTTCGCACTACAAAAGCGAAAACACTTTCTCGTCAACCCAATATACACTATACCCGCGTTTCTTAATCAGTTTGCATTCAATCCCAAGTTCTTCAGAAAACATTGCACTCCTTTTTTCTCTTTTCTCTACAAATTTTCTGTTTTCTCTACAAAACTTCTGAAAATAAATGTAAAATATTATAAGTCATAAAATGTACATGTTTCTTCGTTGACTAGTCAGCTTGTCTTTCTTTAGTCCATCGATTACCAACACTGAAAATTGCTACATCGTTCGTTCGTAATTAAAACATTGTTAATTATTACAACACATACACGCATATATGTATTTC
The DNA here is from genome assembly GCA_963969225.1 of Xylocopa violacea. Classification (NCBI taxonomy): domain Eukaryota; kingdom Metazoa; phylum Arthropoda; class Insecta; order Hymenoptera; family Apidae; genus Xylocopa; species Xylocopa violacea. Next base: position 81,598 of record CAXAJV010000398.1, on the reverse strand, counting down.
CATTTAAACATCAAATCCTTCGTCAAATATTTCTAATTTATTCTGTTATGTGTGTAATATAAATTTTTTAACATCTTAATTCTACGTGAAAGCTATGAAATATGTGTAAACCATGGGTTCTCAAACTGCGTATTTAATTTTCACTAAGATTTAACATTTTAGCTGTAAAATCTGTTTTTATGACAGAAACGTGCTATGAAATTTTTTTTGCTGGACAAGAGACGAAAACAAGGTTCAGAACCACTGCAGTAGACAACAAGAATTGCTCTACTTTTAATTAAAAAATTAATTCAATATTTTTGTCTAATGTTTCGTTGTTGGGATCGTAAATTTCATATTGGATTGGTACTAAACGCGTTTGATACCAAATTGTATCGCAAAAATAATGAACGACGCATTAATATCTTCTTTTTTATCGTTTATCTGAATATACAATGCATTAAAACCTGATGAAAAAGAAAAATAAACAATGTAATACGCGTAATAATGAAATTCAATACACGTGTTTCGTAATAAAACGCATCAATTGAATACACGTGTTTCATACGTTTTCTTGATCTGTAATTTTTAATCAAATTTTTTGATAAACTGCAATGATTACACTTTAAAAAATATTTACTTTTAAATTAATTAAAAAAAATATTTTATACTCAATTTTCGCTGTCTTACGTAACATCATTCGATACTTTCGACAGATGTTTTTTAATTAAATTTTATATTTTGATATGAAAGTTGAATTTTAATTCAACTTTTGTAATTAGAAATAGTTGATGTTCGCCATGGCGTTTCAACGTGGCGTTTAAAGTCTAACCAATTAGCAGAATCGTTACAATTGAACGTATTTCGAACACGTGATTTTTCAAAATGGTCCAATCGAGGCTTGGGTTGCATTACCAATGAGTGTTTCGAACGAATATCGATGCTGGATCAAATATTTATATAACATATGTAGCAAATGTATGAACATTTTTAGAAATGTGTAGAAAATAGAATTTTATGAATGATTTGTTTCAGCTGAGGATTTGCGAGAAAGCTATTTTGTTCTTTTCAGAAACTCATAAGCCCATCCATGAGGCGTGCAATATTGCAATAATCATAATATTTTAGTATCGTACTATTATAATATTTCAATATCGTACTCTCTGTGTTTTGCTAATAATAATTGAAAGTAGTATTCATACGTATAAAATAGTACTTTATGAATAATTTGTTTCAGCAAGGAAGCCACTTTTTCTTTTTATTTTCTCTAAACTTATAAGCGCATCCATGAGGCGCGCAATATTGCAAAAATCATAATATTTCAGTATCGTACTATCATAACATGTGTGTTGCTATACAATATATAATAATAATTGAAAGTAGTATTCATACGTATCACAATAGTACTTTATAAATCATTTATTTCAGCGGAAGAGCTACTTTTTCCTTTCAGAAATTTAAAAGCACAATATCGTACTCTCTGTATTTTGCTCTACAATATACAATAATAAATGAAAATAGCATTCAGACGTAGCATTCACAATTTCTATAAACCTTTGTAAAATATATGAAACAGTATGCTTTTTCTAAACCTGCATTTTTAGCACAATGATCTATAAGAATTCACCTCTCTACTTATTCTCGTATTTTTCTACTAAACTACTACGTAGAAAAGTACAACACGAGTAATATATAATATAATATTAATATTCTATAACAAAAATATTGCAATTATGGATATTTCTGTAATATTACGTACTGTATATATATACATATATGCTTGTATATTTAACAAAAAAGATAAGAATCTATCGATTAATAATAAAATGTCGCTTATTGTAACTTCTTTCATTTTTTTTGCAATATTCTCAAATTCCTAATCATAGAACGAAGCAAATCTCTGTTTTTCTTCAGGACTTATTCTGTAATAAAAAGTTTTTCACCGAATGTTCATTTCATTTCGCTAAAAATGATTTTAATCTACAAAAACCTAGACGTACAAAAAGTAATCGATAAAGCTAAAAGAATAGTTTATTTCTGAAACTGCTGTCACTGTTTTTTAAGTTACAGCTACTATTGTTCGTTACAATCAATCTGAATTTTAATCGATCATTCTCAAACGATTGAAAAGCGGATAAAACAAACATTTATGAATGTTGTGTATCTTTAATTATACCAAACAACAACCACCAAGCAATACGTTTAAAAAAAAATGTCTAATATATTTTTTTCTGTACGACAAATCTATTTTATATCCAACGTATCACAAGGAACTGAGTACAATTTGATTGTCTCGTTTCTTAAACAATTCGTTCAATTTTTCTGTTTCTAATCTTCGACGTATAGAATAATTTGTAGACTGTTATATTTGAAAAATCTGCTACTTTTTAACATAAAAACTTAGCGACTAATGTGATATGTTCTTATTTCGTTTAAGTTCCTTAAATAATCGTAGATAATAAAAGAATTTGAAGATATTTTTGTACGTATGCACACACGAAAGCAACTGCGCTCACAAATACGAATACCAAAATATATTATCAGGATTATAAATCATAATTAAATATAATCATGATAATATAAATGAATATATCTGTACGTGTGTGTGTGCAAGCTAGGTGTAAATATATAATTTATCGCTAATACACATATATAGATATTGACCCAGAGTTACTCAGGAAAGCTATGAAAATTACTCTACACTGATATGCCGCTTTATACGACTGCTCGTTAGAGGGATCGAGAAAGTTCTTTGAAAATTTGTCCACTGCGAATAGAAAAGCAGAATATCTTTTAATGCGATCAACAAAAATTACTGCTTATTTTGTACAATTTCTGAGTATAATTATCTTTCATCGAAAACCATATAATATATGTAAAGTAGAAGTAAGTAAACATGTGAGATATTGTAATAAATAGGCGTACGATAGATTGTAGGTACGTGTGTCATAGCAACGAACACTGGAACACTTAAGAATGTCTACTATTTAATCCTACAAGTACGAGCCTGCACATATATACACACGGTTGTACGTTTGCAACATCATTGCTCCGAGGCTCAGTCTTCTGCAGCTCTTCGCTGCTTCGTCAGGCGTCTACGCCATAGAATGCACCCTTCTGTTTCGCTTGTCCATAGCCAAACACCCTGTACTATATAGTATATACACCTTATACTACATATATAATATTTAATATATTTATTATGGTATTTAGGGAGTACTCTTAAAGAATTCCTGCAAACCGCATTCTGTGAAACGATGCTAACAATTTATGTGTGCTATGAATACGCACATAACTCGTCAACACTGTTATACACAATATCGCTTGCTCTCATTTCTTTAAGAACGTTGTCCAAAGTTATTTCAATCAGATCTCAAAGTCGAATGATTTTCTGTTGATAGTAAAGATCGTTGAACATCTCATCGTTAAGGATAAAGATTACCACTTGATGTTATTTAGCGATGTTCACCAACTGAAATATAAAGGGTGCGTTTGAATTGATGGTACAAGGGGATAGATAAAAATGATCTCTTATGGAAGAATAAATAAAAATATTAGAATAGATGTTCGTTTCTTCTGAAACTTAGCTTTCGAGAATCTCAATTTTGAGGATCTATCGCGTACGCATGCACTTATTCAGAATATTATGCTCTTATAATCACTGTTTTTGTTAGCGATATTTTACCAGCTAAGGAATTATTGAAATTAGTTTAATCATTATTACATACGAAACTGCGAATGGCTATTATCAATCCAAATAATGTTATTCTCAGTAAGTTACTCATCGTAACATTTTCCATACCAATTGTAGAGCTAAATAACAGTTGAAATTGCATGATATATGGAATAAATTTTAGTATTGCTAACGATACATCTCTCATAAACTTTTTACATCATGACGGAGCATCATAGTCAGAGAAAAAACCCGAAAAGAGAAAAGACACGAATTCTTGTTCGATGCTTTAAAATTACATTTACAAATCCCAATAAGATGCAAGAAAGTACGATAATCCAAAATTATTACAAATCTGTACTGCGAATGCACAATCAATTGTTTTAACATGCTGTGACCGATGTCGCTACGCATCAACTGCTGTACGTAAGTGCATAGATACATATACTTTATTGAAACCTGAGTTTTAGATGAAAAGATATTATTCTACACCTTCGATTCATTGTTACACAAGAAATCGACTCCTATTTGTACCATCGCTTGACTGGACCCAATATATTTACCAAAATTTGGAGAAAAACCTGAATCGTAAGACATAGCGTGTGTACAGAATTGCACTTGGATCCAATTATTCATTATCCATCCATATTCTATAACACCGATTAAATATCCGTCTCAATCTTTTTGTACTAATAAAAAAAAAATTGCGAATATACAGCACGTCGTTAAGATAATAATTAAAAATGCTATATGTAGTAGTTTGAAAAATACAAATTTGTAACAAAAGAAGATTCTCCACTAAGGACTACTAGTTTAAGAATAGAACTTGTATATATGTATAACTGATATATGTATAATATTTCATTTGTCTCTAATATGCCTTTTTCTCTCTTCCGCTTTCTTTTCCTCGCACATTCTTATTTGTCTAACTAAATTGTGCTAGAAGATCTAGAAGAGATTAAACGAGAAAAGTAGCTATAATAATAATAATAATAGTAATAATAATAATGACAATAATAGTAATAATAACAATAAAAAATATTTATGGTGAAAACGATGTTGGAACTAAGATCAGCGAACAAACAACCCACCAGAATGATCAACAGTAGTGTAATCCGTGAGGAGAGGAGAGGCTGCCAAGGCTGCGTAGTTGGCGTAATCGGCGTACTGCGTGTAAATTAACCCATGGGGATCACCAACAGAGAGAAGAGACGGAGGACCAGAACCATTCAGGAGGGATGCCGCGGTTGTTGGAACAGATAGCCGTGGTGAGAGTATTAATGGTGCTCCCAGAGGAGCACTGGGTGTTCTCATAGGTGTCGCCAAGCCTGGGAGAAGCCGCTGTGTCTCTGCAGCAGCTGCTGCTACACGTCTCCACTCCTCGTCGCAAGCTGAAACATTCAAGACGCAATCATTTTACTTATAATTGCGCATCTCTGGTGGCCTATGCACCAGTTTGAGATCACTTACGTGACATAAATAACAGAATTACTTCCAATTGAAGTAAATATTGCAGATATACATCACATATTAATGTGAACAAATAAATAAAGTATAGAAAAATCTAATACGCAATTGTCGAACAATTGTTGTTCTCTTCTGTTCTAAGATAACATTTTATGAGTTCTCTGCATACGAGTTGAACTAAAATTTGAAAATTTGTCAATGCAAAACATCTTTTGTGAAAATTATTTGCACGTACAAACTGAAAAGGCCTTCGAATCGGTGAAAGTTTGTAGAAAATTCTCACAAAATTGACCTTGAATATGATCCTCGACGAGTTCAAAGTTTTTGCTTTTAGATGCTGTTTCATGCGATGGATATTGTATATTAACCATGGATCGCAACTCAATTGTTCTCTTGGAAAGTTGACTACTAAATTCTAAAGTTTCATTAAACTCTTTAAACGATTAACAGAATAAAATTACTTTAGAAACTAAAGCGATGGATATTGGATAATATTAATTTATATCATATTTAATATTAATGAATTAATGAATTAATGAAGCTTCGACATAATTTTCAAAGCGAACAGTTGATTCGTGACCCTCTTGACGAGTAGAATAGGATGCAATAACAATCAATATAAGCTTCAAAATTATGTTAATTTTCCAGAAACCTTTCTCGTAGATCTTCAGCGATTCGAAGGTGTAAAATATGTCTACGATAGTCAAGAGACTGTCGAACTGTGTTAAACTCTAAGTGAGAAATTCAACGAGAAGTGACTTTATTTAAAAAATTCTAGATAGTATTAAATAGAGTTAATTAATGTTAACATACCTTGTTTAAAATATTCATTAAAATCATTCATAAAGTAAGCGATTATCCTGGTATAAAGCAAGCACGACATATAGAAATTTTGTTTAGTACAAAAGGAATTACTTTTAAAGTATGTACCTGTTGCTGCGGTAACCTTTGTATTAGAATCTCGATAGGTACCATTGATAATAGCAAGTTCCATTAATTGTCGCTTCTTCAGTTCATCCTCTCCGTCAGCCTGCCAACAGTCAACATACTTAGTAAGAAATGTATTAATATTCCTCGTACAAACCATAATAATTTGGAACGTTATATTATTTTATGCTTCTCCTCCGATATTTACATATTTATTGTAAATCGTGTTCTTTAAATTCAGTTCAATAGTGATTTTAAATCTGCTCTATCTTCGTATATATAAATATGTTCGTCTCATTCATAAAGTACTAAATTTACACATATTTAAAAATAAAAGCGAACAGAAAATTATGTATTAATTAATTATAAAGAGTTAAACTGTTTTACTGTGTTTCGATGAACTTGTCGGAAAACAGTTTCCCCACAGATTTGTACGTAACTTCTTCGACCAGTTTGGCGTGATATAAAAAAGAAGAAATAAAAAAGCGCAACTAAATTCCTCAAATAGATAAAATGTGCCAGTCGAATTATGCTGGACATATCAAGTTGAATTAAGTCTTGATTAAAGAAAAGTAGCGCGCAGTAGCACAAATTTATTTTAAGCGTTGCGCTAGGATTGAGCTATTCTATAATGACTGCTGTAAAGCGAATAGTTCCGTTAGAACAAAGAAATTTTCCAAAGTTATTGAAACTCAACGAACTCGAGTAACTATTCATATATCATAACAGAGTGATTAAAAAAGCAGTCACATGAAATTGAGTACCGTACACCCTTTCAGCATCCTCTTCGATGCATGTACATCGTAACAAGACGACTAAGAAACTTAACGTTCAAATCCACGTGGAAACAAAGAGCCTTTTCGTCAAGATCTTCGACAACTTTCGTACAGATATTACCAAGTGTCTCAGAAATGAAGCTTCCTCTAAATGCGTAATTAAGACAGCCTGGTTACATTCACTGTGAGCTTACTCTCCTAGTCTACGTAAAAACTATGCACAGAAGAAGTATTTTTAGTGGTAAAATAATCTAACGAACTGAAAAAGAAAGAGAAAAAATTGTTACAGTGAAATTAAGTATTATTATTAGTTAATAATAGGAACTTTCTCACCACGGGAACAAGAAGTTTCTTGACTTCTTCTACACCTCTGGCAAGTTTCAAAGTGGCACGATTTTCAGTATCCTCAACTGTTAGTAAAACATGCAGTTCATCTGTTAGATGTTCCCAGTTTGGTTTACCTCGGTTTAACTCTTCCTGGTAAAGGAATTGATATTGTATATGTGTATATATATATATACACGTAACGTATTATTAACATAGCTTATATTTAAAAAGAGTAACGAAAGAAAGTTCTCTTGCTACGAATACGTTCAAAGAGTTACCATTATGATGTAAACTGTCGTTGCGAACATGCTATACATATATTGCACGTATATGATATTAAACGTGAATTAAATGAAGTTACTAATTGTTGAATACATTCCGTTTTGTTAGGAAATGAAATATACACACATCTAATGTAAATACGTTTACGGATAATCTTGCGAAGATATTTTTAAATATGTGAAACTGAAAATAAACTTTGCGTCTTGACGCTGTTACTTTATGCGTATACTTACAATAAATTTCTATCTCACTGATCACACGCAGCTTGTAAATACATGTATTACTTAGCAAACGATCAAAATTTCGGCTTAACGGTTCAAGTGTTTTGTTAATTTCTTACCATTTTTTTCAATTACATTGGAATAGATATTAATTAGATATTTACATGGGTATCAGAGATTAATGTATGTACATATATAAATTGTAATAGCAATTTACATTATATTAACGATTAGAATAATATATGAAAAATTAAATAATTAATTTGTATATAATGGAGTTTATGGTATTTTTTTATAGATAATTGTTCGCTAGAAAAGGGTGGCAAATATGCATTAAGAAAGTTGAGAATTTGAAAAATAATATGAACGATAATGAGAAGACTGATCGGTTGAAAATTGTTTCATTTAAGTAATTGCGTTGCTTATTTCTTTTAATCTTCAACTATTTTTTACTTTGCTATGCAAAATATTACTGCAAACTATCAGAAATTAGAATATCAGCATTAACAAAGTTGAGAATTTGGAAAATAACATGAAGGATAATAAGAAGAATAATCATTTGAAGATTGCTTCAAATAAGTAATTGCGTTACTTGTTCCATTTAATTGTCAACTATTTTTTACTTTGCTATGCAAAATATTACTGCAAACTATCATAAATTAGCATATCAGCATTAAGAAAGTTAAGAATTTGAAAAATACTATGAACAATAAGAAGAAAAATGATCATTTGAAGATCGTTTCATTTAAACATTCTCGTTACTTGTTTGTTTTAATTTTAAACAATTCTTTTCTCATCTATGAATGATATTCTACTGCTGTAATTAATAGAATGCAAAATATTACTGCAAACTATCATATATGACTATAATACACATCAAAAAAGAACGATAAACAAAATTCATTATATGATTTTATAGCGAATCCTTTTATATGTCTATATGTTACGCGCTATACGTTCAATGTTTGCATTTTGTAAAATGACCACTGTTGGCCACTGGTATTTGACCACTAATGCACTACAGTTGATGAAATAAGAATTTAGGAGAAATTTATAACAGTAGTTGCTCACACAGCGGAGTCAAAAAAGACTGGCTCAACGAGGAATGTATTCGATGTTCCAGAGATACGTTCCTTTATTTAACACTAAGTTCATGAGTTTTTTCTAAATATAAATTAACCTATCAATTATGAAGTTAAAGTAGAAAAACTAACCTCAATAAAATTACATCAGTTATAATAATTAGTTCTTATTACTTTTTTTATTTTTCATATTTTAATGGAAAGTGTTAGGTTTTTAATATGAAACAATATTCACTTATATATATATTATACGTTTAATGATGTACATCGCGCTGTTCCGGAGGCGGACAAAGGACTAAACTCACATGCAAGAACCTAAACTGGAAAACAAAAGATGATCTGACCATGGCAACGTCACGCACACACACACACACACACACATACACATATACCGTGCGCATCGATACGTTTACAGAAAGTTTAACAAAAAGTTTTCTCAGAGGGATCAACAAAATGACTGCTTGGTAAACTTAGTGTTAAGTAACTTCTAACAAGCTCTGATATTTTGTATTTCAAATAAAACGCTGAGTTGTAATTTGCCTGTTATCTAACAACTCAGAGCTATTTAAACTTAACTATCCGGATGGTCAAGTACCGATGCCAAATATGATCATCTACTATGGTCAACTACTGACTGTTAACACTTTTCATATATTAATCGTACAGTTTTCTTACTCGTGCGAAACATTGGATCGATAAGAAATACTTCTAGAAGAATCGAGACATTTAAATGTAATATAAAGAAACATTGTAACAAGTTTTAGTCAACGGTGTAAAGCTTTTACCTTCTTCTTATTCCTCGTAGAGCCTTTTCCCCTAACCATAATTTTACATCCTGTTTCTTGCTCTAATTGCTTAGCTGCCATTCCACGTAGACCAAGAATTCTTCCAACAAAGTTAAACTGTAACAAACAAAATTATAAAGAATATATAACTTGTGTACTTCATAGAGCAACAATTAACAACAATTAAAATTCCAACAAAGTTAAACTGTAGCAAAGAAAATTATAAAATCATTATCGGATAGAAATATATAACTTGTGTACTCAAATATAATGTTCTATCTGTGCGACTGTATTTGTATAACTTTTAGTATCAAATTGCTGTAAATATTTATACTTTGCATTGTCCCTTTTATTATTTTCATTAGCATGACTGAACATTTCATGTTGTACGAACATATTAGATACAAGACACGTTAAAATAATTTTTAGGTAACGTTGATTCGTTGAGAATATTCTGATTTGTAGACATATACATGTATTATTAAAGAACAATGGCTACGCCAGGATATTTGAGTTTGTAATTCTCACTAATAAGTTATCAAGATGGAGTAAGTGATCGTGTAGGGCCCTGGATAGCAAAGGGCCCCAAAGTCTTAAAATATCTTAACTTTAACATTTTGTTTTTAGATTCGTTTTTTATTACTTCTCTGTGATTTTCATAATTTTTATCAAGAAAACTGTATAAGTGACTCTCAAAATATCTTAATCTTAATATTTTATTTTTATTACTTTTCGGTCATTTTCAAAATTGTTAAGTTGAGATATTTTAAGACCTATTTATATACTGTAAGATCGTAATTCTCTCTCACAAATTATCAGGGGTGGATTAAGCCCTGGATAGTAAAGGACCCCGAAGTCTTAAAATATCTTAACTTAAAAATTTTGGCAATCATCGAAAAGTAATCGAAGAAATCTAAATACAAAATGTTAAATTTATTTATATATTGTAAAATTGTAATTCTCTCTAATAAATTATCAGGGACGGATTAAGCAGTAAGTGAACTAAGCAAATGCGCAGGGCCCTAGATTAGAAAATGATCCGAAAGGTTCAAAAAACCCTCCATAAAGTAATCGAACAAATCTAAAAACAAACTATCGAACTTATGGCCTTTGAATTGCACTTTTTTGTTATAAGGCCCCAAATTTTCTAATACTTAGGACCCCATTTGTCTCGGTCTGCCCCTGAATCTGAAGTCTTTTAAAATCTAAAAACAAAATGTCAAATTCATGGCCTCTAAGTTGCATTTTTTTGGTGCAAGGTACTGAATTTTTTATCGCTTAGGGTCTTTTCATTTATCAATTTTATTTTATTTCACGATTTTAAAAAAATTATTACGATATTTGAATGAATTTTTGTACTCAAATTTTATACATAATATCAATTTTCATTTATCAATTTTATTTTTTAATAAATTCAATTTTATCAATATTAAATAAATTTATATAAATTTTATTAATATTATAATATAAATTTTCACTTATCAATTTTATTTTATTTCACGATTTTAAAAAAATTATTACAATATTAGAATGAATTTTTGTACTTAAATTTTGAATCTTGAATCTTTAAATTTTATAAAATCGAAATCGTAAAATCGAATTTTACACAACAGAATTGCGACAAATGTACGTGGATTAGGATTTGCAGGTTTTTATGCAGCTAAAAGAGATGCAAGTACGCAAGAAATATGCAAACAGTATGCTAACAACTTTGTAGAATGTGTACAAATAATTGCACACGTTGGTTACGACTGCGAATTTGCGAAATAGCAATTACTTTACTCTCAGTTTATTCATCCTGATTTGCAATGCAAAATGTAACAATCGTTTTTTGCAACATTTTCTTCTGCAACACCATATAATATTTATCCGAATAAAAAGAATTTATATGAATGCGCAAAATATGATTCGTTTGCCATTTTTTCATATTTTTAGCAAGCTTTTTCATTATTTGTGTCGATAGATTTAAAAGTATTTTTTCTTTTTTTAAATTTTTCATTTTTGCAAAATTTTTTTCTGTAACGCAATATTGTTTATCCAAATAAAAAGAATTTATATGAATACGTAAAAAATGATTTGTCTGAAAAGCTTGTTCTTACGTCACTGCATTTAATGTGCTTTAATTGAAAGCTTTTCTTAATAGTACTTTCTTCAGAAGTATAATCCTTCTTTTGCCTTTTTTTATATTTTTTGCAAGCTTTTTCATTATTTGTATCGATAACATTAAAAGCATCTTCCTCTTTTTTCAAATTATTCATTTTTGCAACATTTTCTGCTGTAACGCAATATCGTTTATCTGGATAAAAAGAATTTAAGAGTCTGAAAAACTTTTCCTTACGTCACTGCATTTATTGTGCTTTAATTAATATGCGCAATAATACTTGTAAGATCTTTTCTTCAGAAGTATAATCCTTCTTTTGCCTTGTTTTTATATCTTTAGCAAACTTTTTCATTATTTGTATCAATAGAATTAGACGCATCTTTCTCTTTCTAAAATTTTTCATATAAATCAAGCTTATGTTTTCCTTTTTGAGAATTCCTTTGGCGACTCTAGTAAATGCTGTCTCTTTTTTATTAAACAACTTCTTATGTTTCCTTTTGTTACGATCAACCAATTGCAAATTATAGAAACACACCGCTTGGATCTCTTTACAAATTTCTTACAAGCGCAAAGGAATTTAAGAGAAATAATTGAAGAATTTAATTAAAAGAATAAAAGAATTTAAGAAAAATAATATTTTGTTTTTTATCTGGTTGCGATCAACCAAAATGGAAATGAAAACCGCTTGGATCTCCTCATTACAAATTTCTTACAAATGCAAAAGAATTTAGGTTTCATTAGAAAAATAATATTTTAATATTCTTTGCTAGGATCATCTCTTATTTACTTTTATAACATATTAGTTCCTTTCTCAAACTATCCCTTACAAAAAGCTATGATTAATTTAAGTAAATATTTTAAAATAGACTATCCCAAAGAAAATTTGTTATATTAATTATTAATGATTACTTCTATGCTGTATTTAATGTAAATATTACATTTTAATGCATTTAGAAATAGAAATCCCATAAATAATAGTTTTGAGAAACAAAGCAGTCATCACAACAGTTTGTCAAATAGTTTTTACTTATAATTTGTCTCAATGTACCCAATCTTTTGCAAAATGTTTTATACTAAATATTTTGTTAACATATGTACCACATAACTTTACTTTCCCATTATTATGCATTACTATGAACCATTACATGCATAATACATATAAAATGTATTTAGATGTAGTTACGCAACAGAATTTACTTTATTCTTTAATGAATAGGAAAACTGCAAGCTTCTAATGAAATTTTAAACAAGTCATCAAGTGTTATTAGACAGTTTGTAAAACTTATTTTAACGTGTCATTAATGAATCACAAATTATAAAGTCAAATATTGTTGCTTTATAACTGGACTTTAAGTAGAAACCAAACTAATCGTTGGATATTAAGTCCGCTTACAAAATAACATGATAAGAAAAGTAAAGAAAACTCACATCTGGATGTTCTTTAACAGGTACATAGACTTTCTCCGTAAGCGTTGTGATTTTACCTTCTGGTTCTGGTAGAACCAGTGCCTCTTTTTTGACGCCACTGATTTGGAAGAGAGTAAATCATCGATCTAAAGGTAATTAACAAGTAGAATATATGTACACAAAAAGTGTACAATTCAAGCGAGCAGCATAGAGCGATAAACAAAGTCCTCAATTATAATTTACAATAAAGTTAAAGTTATACGAAGTTGTCTCAACGGTATTATGATATTACAAATTACATAAGTATAAAATATATCACGTTTTCTCGATAAATTTGATAATAAATTCGTTCCACATTCCAAGTCCAATATATTATACATAACCTAAGCTAACTTGAACGAATAGCTAGTTCAGAAGTGGCTAACCTTTTGTAAACTAATTTTATTTCACAAGCATCTTTTCTAGTTTATTACGTTCATGATTGAGGTTGGAAAATTGGAACAGAGACAGAATCTGCTTTGTCTAGGGGAGGAAAATGAGTATGATCAATCACGCGATCGAATTAATTAATTTACTCGATTTCGATCGTACCGCATCTCGCTCAAGCTCTCTTTCTTTCTTTTTCTCTCTCAAACACTCTCAATTTCTCTCTTTTTCTCTTTCAAAGACTCATTTTCTCTTTTTTTCGCTCAAATACTATCATTTTCTCTTTTTTTTTCTCAAATACTCTCTCATTCTCTCTCTTTCTCTCTCTCATCTCTCTCGTACTCTCTCTCTCTCTCGCTCTCTCTCTCTCTCTCTCTCTCTCTCTCTGTCTCATACACTCTGTTCACATCCTACAATCGTAAACTGTCGAAAAACTGGGACAAACTGGCGATTAAGAAGGCTGCACGAATTCAACAGAGAGCACTCAGCTGTTGAAAATATGCAGTCGGATTCAGTTACGGCGCCTACTTCAAAAGAACAAGTAAACGCGAGGATGCAACGCGCCACTTTCGTACATAATTGCTTCCTGAAAATATCTACGAACGTTGAACGTTCGAAAGCAGAGGGATGTAAAAAAATGTGTTTCAAAGTATTTACTTATCAATATGTATTCATAATGAAGTTAACGAGCCGAGTGTAACTGCTTTCCGGTATTTTCCTTGCAAACTTGTCAAGAGTTAGTCGAATATCACCCTTTTCTTTCTTTTAGAAAATTTTCCAATATTTTAAATTCATAGAGGAAAATTGTACAAAGCTTGAAATTCACAGAGCAGAATTGTACAAAGCTTGAAATTCACAGAGCAGAATTGTACAAAATTGGAAATTCACAAAGCAGAACTTTAAAGAATTTGAAATTTACAGAGCAGAATTTTAGAGAATTTGAAATTCACAGATCAGAGTTTTACAAAATTCGAAATTCATTCCGTGATAGCCAAAAATTTGTCAAGATTTATGAATGCTTCTTTCATATATTTAATTGTCGAAGTCTTGACGTTTTTATCAGCTTCTTTCGTTCACACTTCCATTATGTATTTCATTGTTGCTCGAACACGTGTTTGGACAAAAATATTGAAAAAGTTGAAACTTTAAAGATGTGCGAAATAACGAATCGTGCGAATATCGAGGGTTGCCTGTATTTTGTTTGGCCAGCGTCAGCGGATTCTGGTTGTTTGGTTTCTAAATGGCAATCGTTGGCGAAGAGTTAAATGGTATTTTTGTTTCACGACAATATCTGTTTCCTTTAAGAATGAGTATTTTTACAAATTTAAGTTATTGAGAAATTTCTTTTAGAAAAATTATTTTTGCAAATTTAAGGGACTAGGATAATATTTGTTAATTTATTTGTTTATTCTAAATATAAGTTATTATGAAGTATTTTTGAGAAAATGTAACACTTTCTTTTTGCTTTTAGCAAAAACGTTGCATTTCTTTTTCGAAATTATTATTAATACCAAAATAATTTGATATCAACACTAAAATAACTTAACCTAACCTAATCTAACACTTTGTTTTTACTTTTAGTAAATTTTGTCAGTCTTGGCGTTTTTATCAGGTTTTTTCGTTCACGCTTTCCATTATGTATTTCATTGTTGCTCGATTAAGAGTTTAGACAAAAATATTGAAAAATTGAAACTTTAAGGATGTGCTAATATCGAGTTGAAATCGCTTCTTTTGAGACTCGTGGAAGCAAAAAAAAAAAGATACAACACTGGCTTTTGACGAATGGCCAGAAAATGCAAGAAACGCGTAAGCTCGCCACCTCGCATAACAATGCAGTCACTTTCCTCTGTCTGATTCGTTTTCGCGGCTACGATGGAATACTAAAGAATATACGCGGTAGTACTTAAATAATTCAATGTCACGAGACGTTAGAAAATTGAAATTAATTTCTTCAATGAATATTTCTTTCAAATACGTTAAATTTTTGTATAGTAAGTTATAGTAAGTCAAATGGTAATTATTATCAACGTTAATTTCTTAAATATTGATCACTCGAGTTCAGTTTCTAACGTTTTCAGCTTTTCTATTTTATTTCAAAACTAAATCTTAAATATTGATCACTCAAATCAAGAATTCTTAACATTTCAGCTTTTTTATTATAATTCAAAATTAAGTCTGTGAACTAAAAATATTCTGCATTAAGAATCTCAAAGTTTGCAATTAATATCGACTTGCTTAGAGTTTGATTAAAATCTCAAATATTGATCACTGAAATCAAATTTTTCAAGCTTTCAGCCTTTTTATTATATTTCAAAATTAAATCTCTGAGATTCTCGAAACTAAAAAGATTCTGCATCAAGAGACTCTAAATTTGTGTAATTAATATCTATTTGCTTAGATTTTGGTTAAAATCTTAAATATTGATCACTCGAGTCAAAAATTCCTAACATCTTCAACTTTTCTATTTTATTTCAAATATTAAATCTCTGAGATCGTCTCAACTAAAAAGATTCTACATTAAGAGTCTCTAAATTGATATTAATTTCACAAGAGACGCAAAATCGACTGCTAAAATATGCTGTACCCATTAAAATCTGAAACGATCGAATCTACGCATCCAAGTTTAACAAGAAAATATCAAACATTTCCAATTCTAAGAACCACTGAATAATCGATAACGAAGAACTAACATAAATACGTGTTTGCATAACAACAACCTTCGACCTTAACAAAAAATCGTTAACATTCTCCCAATGGAAACGAATGAAAAACAGAAAATTTACTGACGAAAGTAATTCGATCTTCTATGCTTACGTTAATCGTTTTAAATATTCGCAACAGTTCTGGCAGAGTTTTTAAACTCGAGTATTCTCGAGATTAAGAGACTAATCCGATTTGCATCCATGATTCACGGAGAGTCTCTCCCCACACCTTGGCTGTTCTCATCTACGCTCGTCCTACTTATATATACTACATACAAAGCAGCGAAGCTCTCGCGATTTTGTCAAGTCCAAAATGGAGTGCGCATGCGCGGCTGTATTATCGCCCTTCTCTACTTTTTATGACATTCAATGACCTTGTGTTATAGGTCGTTGAACTCGTTTTCGAAGATCGTCTATCGTAATACGGAAGCAAAAACATACTGATCCATTTAAAGAAATGAAGGTGACCTTCAAATGTTCGAAGTATCTCCAGCTGCAAAAAAATTATTATCGCCAACGGATCGCCTTCGTACTGTGCAATTTTATATTAGCAAATATTTCTGTGAAACTTATAGTTTCGAAGATATCTGAGGTGATAATAGTTATTGCCTCACCCTGTACAGTAGCGAAACTCTATGTTGGTCTCAGTGAAGCCCAGAATAAAGTGCGTATGCCCGAAACTGGCTGTACATCGAATAGAGAGCACTGTCGTTCCAGCAGTTCCGACCCTGACGTTTTATCTTTCCACAATTTGCATTGCAAAAGAATATAATTTGTGGACGGCGTTTGCGAGGGCTCTGCTGTACATGAAATACTTTCTCTGAGTAGATGGCGTTTGCGAGGGTTATTTGCCCTCAAATTGCCCAACGAGAACGTCTTTTGATTTATATAAATGTATAGAACAATATTTTCTTTGGTATTCCATTTTAGGGGCGCTTCTTATTTACTATTCTGCTACATTTTACATTTCTTATACTTCTCTCTCTTTGCTACACTTTCTTTGTACTTTTAGTTTATCGTAATATCATAATTGTTACTTCGTTACTTATTATTCTTAATATTATTACTAAGTGTTATTATTTGCGCTTCTTATTTTATTATATTACTATCTCCTCGATACAAAGAGCAAAAAATAAAGAGCAAGCGAGAGAAAAAATTCGAATATCTAATAAATTCGATTTTTAATGCAATTGAAATTTTTGGATAAAGTAGAAATCTAAGAAATGTATTTCTATTGTTTGCATCGATGCGTACATCATTTTCCATTTCTACATTAAAATATTAATTACGATTCGTAATTAAAGTATTCGTATACACGTATCGTAATATAAATTGTAATGCGTTCAGAGTTAACAAGAATGAAAGATTTCAAGTTGATCGAAGGCGATACATTGTTTTCAAATTTCTCGCAACAGTTCGTAATTATGAAATTGTGAGAAGAGGAATTTATAAATCTGAAAATTTGAAAAACCTTATTTCAACTTCAAGTTTGCTTAGATGTTTAACCGAATTTCGAACGCGGAGAAAGAAAGAGCAAGTGAGAGAAGTTCGTAGTTCCAGCAGTTCCGACCCTGACGTTTTGTCTTTCCACAATTTGCATTGTAAAAGAATATAATTTGTGAACGGCGTTTGCGAGGGCTCTGTGTTCTCATATCGACCAACGAAAAAACGGTCTTTACTTTTCTAACAATCGTTTTATCAGTCTTTGGCATTTAAACGTTTGCTCTCTTCGTACTTATCGTTCCGTCGTACACTTTACGTTATTTTTTTCATTGCATACATCTTACTGTTTTATCTCGTCGCGTACCTTTTCTTTGTATTTTTCGAGTATCACGTTGCGTTCCTTGCTTACTATTATAACTTTCGTTTACTTACATTTATATCTATTTATTTATTCATAACTTGCATCATAACTTAACCTCAAAATGTAATAGCGCAACTCTATGTCGACGCCATTGATGCAAGCGTCGCTGAAACTGGAGTGCGCACGCGTGGAAGTAACCAATTGTTTCGCAGCTTCATACGAACTTCTCTCACTTGTTTTCTATCTTTCTTAGCGTTCGAATGGCTAGTTAAATGTTTAATCAAACTTAAAGCTGAAATAAGGTTTTTCAAATGAAATTTAAAAAAAATAAGGACTGTTAAGGGAAAAAAATAAGGGACGAAACCCTTACAGACGCCATCTACAAGATATATATTTTTGTTATATAGACATAGTATAGAGCAGCGAAACTCTCGCGATTTTGTGAAGCTCAGAATGGAGTGCGCATGCGCGAAACCGACCAATTTTCTCGCAGTCATACGAACTTCTCTCACTTGCTCTTTATTCGATAATTTCCATGGTCTTGTAGTATTTTTAAAGATTAATATTCTGAGTTACTTTTTCCGTTTATATATGGTGACGCAATTAAAACGGAATAGAGTTCCGTGGAAAGGTTATGCGCGTCTCAGAAAATGTTCTTTTTTAGACGAAACGACATATTAATTCTCTTCCAGTTGACCTCGAGTCGAATAATATTTACTTCTACTCTGCGTAACATTCTTTGTTTCCAAGTCCTTACTTTCTGTACGTTAAAATTTGAATTCCAGGAGATCCATGTATTAATTATTAATGTTTCTAACAAGGTATTTTGAGAGAGATATTTTTTCACTTTTCTGAAGATATAGTAAAAAATTATTTGGTCGCTAGAAAACATCATTTTCATATTGCTATTCTAACCTAACCTAACTTAGTATTGTTACTATCGTATCTTGTTTATTATCTTATCTATAACAGAGTATAGAGAGTAGCGAAACTCTCGCGATTTTGTGAAGCTCAGAATAGAGTGCGCATGCGCAGAACCGACCAATTGTCTCACAGAGTCATACGAACTTCTCTCACTTGCTCTCTTTCTTTCTTAACGTTCGAAAGGCAGGTTAAATATCTAACCAAACTTGAAACTGAAATAAGATTTTTCAAATGAAATTCACCTTTTCGCTTAGAAAATAAGTATGAAGCTGTACGTAAATTAGGATAAGAAAGACGGAAAGTATAAAAAGGTATAAGAAAACGAGTGTGAAATGAGAAAGAGACAGAGAATAGTAATTGTAAAGCTAAAATAGATGTAAACACGAATGCAAATAAATAAGTAAATGATAAGTATAAACGCATGTTAACAAATGTGATAACGTAATTAATAAGACTGCGATAGATTAAGCATTTGCATTTCTTTGTCGAGTTTGTCGAGTTGACTCGACATTGGTAAATAAAAAAAGGAAAACAAATATAAGTTCCATAAGTATAAATTACAACAAATAAAAAACGAGATACAAATGTAAGGTTCATAAGTATAGATTGCGACAAAGTTTGAGAATTATATTTCATATAATTAGTAAACAAAATTGTTTGCAGATAGGAATAGAAGAACTGTCCTTTCAAGTAAATTTCAAATAAAACATTTTAAGTAACAGAGAGTTGTTGGCAACAAAATTAAACAATAATTCGGAGTGCAAAGGGTTAAAGACAAAATATTGTAGAAAAAAATAAGAACTGTTGTTGTTTGACAATATGAGGACGCGAAACCCTCATAAACACCATCTACAAGATATATATTTTTGTTATAGAGGCACAGTATACAGTGGCGAGACTTACGATTTTGTGAAGCTCAGAATGAGGTGCGCATGCGCAGAACCGACTAATTGTCTCGCAGTGTCATACGAACTTCTCTCACTTGCTTTCTTTCTTTCTTAGCTTTCGAAAGTCGGTTAAACATCTAACCAAACTTGAAGTTGAAATAAGGTTTTTCAAATTTTCAGGTTTATAAATTCCCTTTCTCACAATTACGAGAGACGATGTTATGAGAAATTTCGATCAACTTGAAATCTTTCATTCTTGTTAACTCTGAACGCATTACAATTTATATTACGATACGTGTATACGAATACTTTAATTACGATTCGTAATTAATATTTTAATGTAGAAATGGAAAATGATGTACGCATCGATGCAAACAATAGAAATACATTTCTTAGATTTCTACTTTATCCAAAAATTTCAATTGCATTAAAAATCGAATTTATTAGAGATTTAATTGTCTCGCAGCGTCATATGAACTTCTCTCACTTGCTCTTTGTATTGAGAAGATAGTGATATAATAAAATAAGAAGCGCAAATAATAACACTTAGTAATAATAGTAAGAATAACAAGTAACGAAGTAACAATTATGATATTACGATAAACTAAAAGTACAAAGAAAGTGTAGCAAAGAGAGAGAAGTATAAGAAATGTAAAATGTAGCAGAATAGTAAATAAGAAGCGCCCCTAAAATGAAATACCAAAGAAAAGATTGTTCTATACATTTGTATAAATCAAAAGATGTTCTCGTTGGGCAATTTGAGGGCAAATAACCCTCGCAAACGCCATCTACTCAGAGAAAGTATTTTATGTACAGCAGAGCCCTCGCAAACGCCGTCCACAAATTATATTCTTTTGCAATGCAAATTGTGGGAAGATAAAACGTCAGGGTCGGAACTGCTGGAACAACAGTGCTCTCTATTCGATGTACAGCCAGTTTCGGGCATACGCACTTTATTCTGGGCTTCACTGAGACCAACATAGAGTTTCGCTACTGTACAGGGTGAGGCAATAACTATTATCACCTCAGATATCTTCGAAACTATAAGTTTCACAGAAATATTTGCTGATATAAAATTGCACAGTACTTCGGACATTTGAAGGTCACCTCCATTTTTTTAAATGGATCAGTATGCTTTTTCATGTATTACGATAGACGATCTTCGAAAACGAGTTCAACGACCTATAACGTAAGGTCATTGAACGTCATAGGAAGTAGAGGAGGGCGATAATACTTGTGGTTTTGGCAGTAAATGAAGCATACGTTTACGACTGATCCCAAAGAAAATACTTCATTTATGACACGGTTCGTTATGAAAAAGTCTACGAGCGTCAACTATTGAAGGTAAAAATGTTAAGCTGAAAAATAGTTAATGAAAAATAATTCAATTTTCGAAGACCCCACTTATTGACCCCCCCCCCCCCCCCTTAAGACCCCATTTATTGTTCCTCAGAACAGATTAACCAATGTATCGATACTAATCTTATCATATTTAACTTATCCTGCGAACTATTAAAGTGTCCTTCAAGCAGTGTTTATTCACAGTGAAGTAAACAGTAAACATTCCTCTACTGTTTCACTTATTATCAAAACAGTAAGTATTATGTACCCTTCTCTACTTTTACGACTTTCAATAACCTTATGTTATAGGTCGTTGAACTCGTTTTAAGATCCTCTACCATAATACAGAAGCAAAAATATATCGATCTGAAGCTCTCGTTGTCGGCACCGTGTTGGTGGGGGCTTAACGCCTGGCTTCAATTATACTGTTGTAAAGAGAACGTGAGAGGGTAGGAAGGAAAAAGAGAGGGAAGAACGTTTCGTCCTGGGCCTGCTAGTGGACTCATCAGTAAGGCTACCTAGCAGACCCTGCCTTAGACGCTGGGATGGTAGGGATAGGTCCGAATTTCTATTATATAGAAACGGTGTAGGACATGGAGTGCTCGCGGGAAACTGACGAGTGTGCTGTCCCCCTAGTGGCGAAGACCGCCACAGATCCATTAAAAAAACTGGAAATGACCTTCAAATATCCGAAGTATCTTCACCTGCAAAAAAACTATTATCGCCAAAGGGGATAGCCCCTTTCGTACTGTGCAATTTTCTAAAAGCAAATATTTCTGTGAAACTTATGGTTTCGAAGATATCTGCTAATAGTTGTTGACTCACCCTGTACACTGTACTTCTACTCGAATCCATTTTCTACAACGCAACGACCGCCATCCCCACTCAAACTGACGCTGAGTGCGGTTTGGAAACGGATACCCATATTTACACGGACGATAAAGGAGTAACGGACTTTTAGGGTTTTACGTAATTGGACAGTCAGTTGCGTACGAGCCTCAGATTACTGCAGTGGCTACTTGCGTGCGGAACTTGTGCAGAATGAACCAACCGCTAAACGAGTCTTGGTACAAGTGTTGCGTTTTATTTCTTCGAGTTTGGCGAATCACGGAATTCAACACTCTTGGATAATATTAATATTGTTGGGTATTAATACTGTCGTACAATATTAATATTCTTGAGTATTATTACTCTTAAACAATATGAATGTTCTTGAATATTATTACTCTCGAATAATATTAATAGTCATGAATATCATTACTCTTGAACAATATGAATATTCTTGAATATTATTACTCTCGAATACTATTAATAATCTTGAGTATTATTACTCTCGAACAATATTAATATTCTCGAGTATTATTACTCTTGAAAAATACTAATATCCTGCATCAATAATGCAAACTGTCAAAAATAAAACCCACCAATAACCTAAACAACCAAACTAAATAAAAACCTACGAAGAATTATTATACAATTATCCAGAACGATAACAAATCCTATACCAAGCAATGATTACAAAATTTCCTCTTCCTCAGTGGACCTCCAATTTCACATATTCCTCTACTTTTACTTTTATTCTCATAAAAAATGAAAATAAAATAGAAACAAGTGTTTTTCTCTTTTCTTTCTTTTTTCTGTGCAAGAGACAGAAGTTATTGGAAATTAGAAACCCTTCGTCTTGTAACGGGAACAGTCAGAACCGGAAGCAGAACGACAGTCAAAACGGAAGCAAGCACACTTGTCACCGTGGAGACCCAACAAAGCTCGCAGGCTGAGGGCCTTGGCAGTGTCGAGGAGGAAGGCACGCAGAATCAAATTAGCCATGCTGGCTGAATCCGGAACGAACTCGAGAACCTCCATTCGAACATCCTTAGATTATAATAAGAAAAAAACGATATACAGACGGCCCTCGATATTCGCACATCTTTAAAATTACAGCTTTTTTAATAGTTTTGTCTAAACGCTTAATCGAGCAACAATGAAATACATAATGGAAACGTGGACGATAAAAGAAGCTGATAAAAAGGTCAAGACTTTGAGAATTAAATATATGAACGAAGCGTTCATAAATGTTGACAAATTTTTTGCTATCACGGAATGAATTTCGAATTTTGTAAAACTCTGATCTGTGAATTTTAAATTCTCTAAAATTCTGCTCTGTAAATTTCAAATTTTTTAAAATTCTGCTTTGTGAATTTCCAATTTTGTACAATTCTGCTCTGTGAATTTCAAATTTTGTACAATTTTCCTCTATGAATTTAAAATATTGGAAAATTTTCTAAAAGAAAGAAAAGGGTGGTATTCGACTAACTCTTGACAAGTTTGCAAGGAAAATATCCGAAAGCAGTTACACACGCCTCGTTAACTTCATTATCAATATATATATTGATAAGCAAAGAGTTTAAAACATATTTTTTTACATCTCTCTGCTTTCGAACGTTCAACGTTCGTAGATATTTTCAGGAAGCAATTATGTACGAAAGTCGCGGGCTGGCTGTAATAGCAAACAATAAAAGCGTTTAAATTTCATTTATTTCAGTGGAATTAAGTCGATATTGAGGTTACGGTTGTTTCATTAAATAATATCCTTTGAAAGCGATATTAAGAGATAAGAGATAAGCGATATATAAAAATATAAGATGTATAGAGATTCGATTAAAGATGGCGTCAAGCTTGAGACGAAAAAATTGTACAAAATGAATAAGAAGAATACCTTTAAGCTTTTTAAAAAAAAATATCGAGCGCACGTTACAATATATCTCTCTCAGTCGCAGCTGAACACAGACTAAACAAAAAAAGCCCGTTTCATAGTTTCCAACCTAATAAATGTACATTTTGGAAATTTAAGACAGTGTCAAATTATACTAAGAAGAAACAGCTTCGACTAAACGTTAATAAAATTAAGAGTTGGATCCTTTAAAAACTCCGTTACAATGTATCTCTCTCAGTCGCAGCTGAACACAGACTAAACAAAAAAAGCCCGTTTCATAGTTTCCAACCTAATAAATGTACATTTTGGAAATTTAAGACAGTGTCAAATTATACTAAGAAGAAACAGCTTCGACTAAACGTTAACAAAATTAAGAGTTGGATCCTTTAAAAACTCTGCTTCCTTCGACACTGAATCACACTTCAAGTTTACTATAAAAAAAAAGTTGTTCTTGGTATTCCAATCGAGCATTTTTGCGAGGCGAATTTAAGGACGCAACAAAGAATCTTCCTAATACCTTATGTTTTGGAATAAATAAATATTATCCTAATTAATTATATTTGCAAAAATAATTTTTTCCCGCCATTTGATGCATCACCAATAACGTCATGTGTTTCGAATAAAATCGAACCTGCCACACTTCCTCAGTTATACGGTGCTATAGGCGGTTATAAAACTGTATCAACGAACTTCTAGTTCAAAAAGTTCATCGTATCATTTCCTATACACGGCGATAAGAAAATGCAAGGTACAACGAAAGCTGCTTAAAGCCAGTCTACGAAATTCCTGGCAAAAATCTCGCGATCCTTCCTATCCGCGGAGGGAAGAAAAACTCATCTTAAACCTTCATGAAGTTTTAATAAAACCTTTAATGAAAATTACAAGAGCATCAAAGTAACGTAATAAATAAAACCTTGCTGCGTTTATAAAAGCTTTCTCTGGGGAAAAATCGTTCGTTGGCTTCCGATAAAAATTCCTCTCATCACGTTCCAGGCGTTGATCGCCATAGGTTATCGACCGTGGCACATCGTAGCGGACAAACAAAAAAAAAGGGGACGGTTAAGCTCGTCAACGGATCACGGTTCAATCTAGTATCGTCCCTCGCTTTCCTTTTTCTCTCCCTCTGCCGCGCGTTTAAACCGGAGCGCCGATTTAAAAGGTCGGTTGAAAAGGATCCAACATTAACGATACATTGCTTGCTTTTCAAAATAGGTAGCACGGGCCATTCGTTCGGAGAAGATTAAAGGTCCATTCTCACCGTCTATCCGGGGGATTAAAGCGCAGACCCTTGCGCCGACCGCGAAATCGCTCGTGAAACAAAAAAAGCACGGCCGCTGAAAGGATGTAAACCCATCAAATGGAAAAATCTCTCAATTAACGAGTGTTCTCGATAGTAGACGAGTGATACCTATTGAGAACAAAAACAACTTCCCTCTTCTAAAGAGCAGTTCTGTGTAATCGAACTAAAATATATCTTCCGAAGAATAGTCAATCTACTTTGAGCCATTGAAACGTTTATTTTTGCTTCGAAAATATCATACGAGCAGTTCCACTGAATGCTGGTAAAAAGGAATCACACGAATATTTTGAAAATCACAAACAGTTTTTCGTCTCGCGATACACATTAAGAGGAATGGAGACTTTTGTCTCCAATTATTTCCCAGCAGTTGGTTCGCTCGCGCATGCCTCCGCTATTCATCCATTCTCGACTTCGCGTGGCATTAAGGATCCCCTTTGTTCTCTCCTTGGTCCCCTTTTGAATTGCACGGGATCCTGCGTTGTCGCGGATCTCCATTCCATGGGTTCTTTCTTCTCGCGGACGGAAGAACGTACGCGACCACGTTCGAAATTGCATCCGTGGAATTCTCTCGACGAAAAATATTTTTTACCACCTGCATTTCCATGCAAATTGAATAAGTTACCGTCTTTTTAGCGCCTTTAACGAGATATTGTCGCGAATTGATCGAGAGTCGAACGAATGCCAGGGGGAAACGCCGTCATGGAACTCGTCGAAGTGATTAAAATCCTAAGAGAAATGCCACGCGGATTCCTCGATCGAACCAAAGAGGAATCGAATCCTCCGTAGACACGTGACCACAGCCATCTGTTTCGCGCACATGTACCGATCAAGCCCGCATAATTGTATGGATCCCGAATACGATTGAGCAAGTTACGACAGCATATGTTGTCTTGGATAATGCAGATGTCAGCGGCTCGAACCAGACCAATTACCTGCACCAGTTAAAATACCCAACAATGAGGATTCGCTGATCACTTTGCGCTGAATTCCTTCTTCTGATCGCGATTAAGAGATCGAACTTTAAAAGACGACAATTCAGATTCCGTTTGGATAAATTCACGACAGATTATATGTGTTAAACGCGGGTCACACGCTCAGTCAACACCACTGTAATTAACGATATTCACTAATCTACTAAAACCATCGATCACAACTCCATTAGACGAGACACTGTTGTTAGATTACACGGGATATTTGGCTCAATTCGATTCAGATCGTTTGCAGGATCAGAGCATCAGATTACTTCGACGGGCTACTCCAATTAGAAATGTATTCACGGTAACCTCTTCAGTTGCGAATTCTACAGGATGTCCAAAGCCTTTTAGAAACTGTAATGCGGGTGTTGAGAAGGCACGGAACATAACTTTGGCTACTAATTTTCGCTGTTGAGGATAGTAGTAGATTGTCGTGATAAAATTTCACGAAAACGTGCACTCTTGTACGTAATATTTGTTATCAGTTTAACTTTATCCCTCGAAATACGGGGGTAGATGAAAAAAATGTTCAAACACGAACAATGGAAGAATTCTTGAATTTTTTGGAAGTGCTGCGGTTGGTATTCTTAAATAATAATGGATTTTTTATTTTCTCTCGATGAAGGCATTTTTCCCAACGCCCACATCCAGATAGTAATATGTACCACCCAGTATTCACCATGTCCAGCTATTGTTGCTCTCTTTTCAAACAACTTTTTAAGTTTCTTATTCATGCTGGTTCCTTTCCGTAAACCGTCATATTCTCTAGTGAATTTGTCAAGCGATAAAACAGAAATGAACGACTTAGAACATGAATAATTGATTTCAACAACTGAAAGATAGAAAATGAATCCTTCGGATATTCCATTCAAATTATCACCCACGGATAAGAGAAGATTAAGAAATGAAAGTCAACGTTGAAATTAGCCGTGGAGATAATCGAACTGAAGACTCCAAGACGTCAATTTAAGATAGAAAATGTCGTTAGAATCGAAGACCAAGTTTAACACCTACATCGTCCAATAACCGTTCAACGAGGCTCGAGCGGACGTACCGATTCCTTCCAGCCTATCGCTGTCCCCGCGAAATCGCCGTTTCTGTCGATATATCCGACAACAAACCTGGCATGTGAAACGGGGTTCATTTCGTACGATTCAATCCTATCAATCGCAGCTGCCCCTCGATAAAATAACGGCCTTATTGAAACCCTGTAATTCCTATAGTTCTGACGGATATTTAATCCGCGAACGCGTCATACTTGGACACGAGTCCCAGAAAGGAGATCAAGTAATCTAACCATCGGTTCCGAGGCATTCCGCCAGGACTCTGGCTTCTAGACAGGACGAAGAGGAAAGATTCAATAACTCTCTGTCGGATTAAGTGGTCGAACGTACTGGCTAAACGCAGATGCGCGAAATTTATTGGACAACGAGGAAAGACCATGCCTCGAAACGGACCGAGTAAGTGATGAAACCGTGACACGCGCGCGCAGCGTTAAAATAATGGATGCTCGCGTTGAATCGCGACGATCCACGGTTAGATAGAATACAACGATTAGGGAATCGCTGCGCAGCCTGGCAACGATAAAATGTCGTTCAAAGAGATTGTATTGGCTTTCGGGATAGTGTTAACCGAGTGGTAATTAATTCTCCATCGATTATATAGATTATATCGACATCGCGATAACTTCGTTCCTAAGCTATCCTATTCTCGGATCATTAAAATTTTATTCGATTAACGATATGGGTGATCAAGGGTGTTCGATTGACGATACCGCTGATCGTATCGATGCATAGAAAAGCGATCGGAAAATCTGATTTCTAAAAACTAGGCAAATCACTCTCGATCAAATCGCAGTTTAGCTCCGTGCCAACCAAATGGAAACGCGTGTACTAAGTGTAATCGGTTCAACGTATTATAACTACAAAAAGCATTGGCGAGCGAGATTTCCAGCGAGACGCTGTTTAAATAGATCGATTTTACAACTTTTACAGTCACTTGAAGGTACTATCACGAGTGATGGAGAATTTAGTATAAACGCACTGAACACAATTAATCAGTACGCCGATACTAAAATATGTACAATGGCGCACCAGGACTCCTCACGCGCCTCTTGCGGTCGCTGGCTCGTTCGATTTGAATACGAGAAATTTAATGGCAATATTCCAAGCTTAACCGATAGCCAATGTTCGATCGAGGTTAGTTCCTGCTTTGACTATGCACGTGTAACGTTCGGAGTTTCAACTATGCGGTATCCTTCTCTAATTTCGAAAATGTGCAACACTCGCTGAGATATTTACTGGTTCGTTATTGCATCGTGGATGTTTTAAAAGCGGTAGGCGCGAATGGAATTAATCGAAAATTCCTCGTCGCAACAATAAAACAGTGACGAGCTTCGAGGTCTTCGCATGAAAAGATCCGATAAGGTGGTCAGAGGACTATGGACTATTTTCAGGGTGACGGTATCGTGGGTTCTTGGAGGTTGGGAGAAGGCGAGGAAACCAAAACGAGCGGTCGGAAGAGATATTCGACTAAGATTCCTGAATGATTACTAATGTCCCAGAATCAATAGGTAGTTATATGAACCCAATTTTGCACGGCCTAGGTATGATATCTCCGGCCATGTGATTCGAAATAGGTGAACAGATAACCGTTGGAGCGGTTAATAACAACACAGCGGCCATAAGTGATAAAATGAAACCAATTCTTGAGGTCTCAGTTACGATATGTCCGCTCCTATGGGTCGAATTAGTCGGCTGTGGAAGTGTTGCAGCAATTACTAATGCCTCAGAGCCATAAGATGTTATATGAACCCACCTCTGCAGGGCCTAGGTATGGCATCTCCGGCCATGGGATTCGAATTGCGCGCGCGGGAAACTGTTGGAGCCGTTAATGACAACACAGAGTTAATATGTGATTAAATGGAACTAATTCTTGAGGCCCCAGTTATGGTATTAAATGGTAGGGACCAACACGCTCAGGATCCTGTAAAACACTACCACCGAGGGATTAGGTTGAATTAGATTAGGTTATATTAGGTTCTATTTACATAGATTATTAACAACCGCTTAACGAGCTTCTGGGAGAGGGCGGAAAAGCGCTTCGTTCCGAAAGAGGAACGGTCAAGATCAACGGCGAGAAAACCGGCGCAATGTGAAGAACCTGCGAAAGCGATAAAGAAAGCTGCGCCGATAAAGAGGCATAACTCCGACGGAGAAAGAGAGGCGATACCTCCCGCTCCGACGGTGATGCAACCTGCGAAGACGCAGGAAAAGAAGTCGACCATCCAGAAGAGGATGGAAGGTATACAGAAAGAGCAGATGCGGAAAGAGAGCGCGAGGAAATCTTCTCCCGCAGCAACCGCACCTGCCGCGCCGAGCACGAGTGCGAGCGGGACAGAAACGCCATGGACAAAGGTCCTTGGCCACAAGACGAAGAAGGAGACAGTGGCCGCGGCACTTAAGCCCACCAGCGCACAGAAAAAGGTACCATCGCAGGTAGCGACTGTGAAAGCGAAAACGGTGCCAAAGGAGAAAACAAAAATAGCGAAGAATCCGAGTACGGCTGCAGTAGTTATTACTATTAATAAGGACAACCGGCGCACGACGTATGCCGAGCTAATGACGTCAGCCCGGCAAAACATTAAATTATCGGAACTGGGCATAGAAGAGGTGAAGCCCAGAAAGGCGCTAACCGGCGCACTTATTTTGGAGATAAGCGGCGACGGTAAGGAGGAAAAAGCGGATAAGCTCGCGCTAAGACTCAGCCAATTATTCGCGACGACGTGTGGCGTGAAGGTCACGCGCCCATGCAAACGGGCGGCCTTGAGAGTTTTCCGAATGGAAGACTCTCTAACGGTCGACGAAATCGTCCAGGCAGTCGCCGCGCAAGGCGGCTGCACTACCAATGACGTAAAAGTCGGCCCGAGGAGGACAGCAAATAATGGCATGGGCACAATGCTCATGCAATGTCCGATCGCCGCCGCGAGAAAAGTTACGGAGAGCGACAAGGTTAAAGTCGGCTGGACGTCCGTCCGAGTCGAACATATAGAGGAAAGGCAGTTAATCTGTTTCAAATGCTGGACGATCGGCCACGTGATCGCAAAATGCACAGCGAACGTGGACCGCACCGAAGCCTGCTACAGGTGCGGCGAGAAGGGACATCGTGCGACAAATTGCAAAGAGAAGTCGCCGACGTGCCCGGTTTGCAAATCGGCAGGCCGCCCGCATGGACATAGAGCAGGTAGTAAGGCCTGCTCTGCTTCGCCGCCGGCGACGAAAGAGAGAGCGACCGCCGCTAAATCCGTCGCGAAATCGACAGGTGTACCTGCACAGAAGAAGGAAAAGGCGGCAACAGCAGCCTAATCTATACCTGCAGTGGAAAAAGCGCGCGAATCTCCGAAGGCGTCCACCAGCCACGAGGAGACAATGGAAATCGCGTAATACTCAACGCGAAATCTCAAATACTGCAAACTAATTTGAATCACGCCGCGAGAGCACAAGATTTGATGCTCGAAAGCTTACACACCTGCGTGGTCGAATTAGTCGTTGCAGCGAAGCCGTATTCTATCCACGACAAGCCATCGTGGATAGCAAACAAAGATAAGACAGTGGCAATTATTCAGGCGACGCCGACACGCATCCGTCCGATCACGCTCATCGCGCAAGGGCGTCGTTACGTAGCTGTATCGTGGTCGGACTGCGTCGTCATCGGAATATACGCTCCGCCGATCTGGTCACTGGAAGATTACGACCGGCTCTTAGATGAAGTGGAGGGGGTAGTGCGAAGCCACGCCCCCCGTCCAACATTCGTTCTGGGAAATTTTAATGCTCACACAACTATGTGGCACTCCTCCAGAACGAACCAGCGCGGATACTCGACGATGGACTGGGCAGCATCCGCGAATCTCAGGCTGCTGAATCAAGGATCTGCCAGTACGTGCGTGCGTCAGCAGGGCGAGAGCACGGTCGACCTCTCGTTCGCGAACGACGCAGCATCCCGAAGAGTCACCGGCTGGAAAGTTGACACGACCGAAACATTATCTGATCATCTCTACATAAGGATCGACGTGTCAACCATGCAAAGAAGAAAAACAACGACTGAAAGTTGGACGAGGATATGTTTATGGCGGCTACCCTCGTCGTTACCTGGCCGAGCGAGCCGACCGAAACGGCCGTAGTCGAGCGAGAAGCCGAATGGTTTACAAGGACGTTGACCTCGGTATGCAATGCAAGCATGCCGAAAATAAAGTCAAATCCTCCGCGTAAACTTGTGTACTTGTGGAGCAATGAGATCGCTCACCGTGCGGAGAGCACGACCGCGCGGAGACAGTACACGAGATACCGGAAACGGAGAGATCCCGATCCGGAAAGGAAGGCGCAACTCTATAAAGTTTACAAGGAGAAGAAAATAGAGCTGCAAGCCGCCATAAAAACGTCAAAGGCACGAGCATGGGACGGGCTGCTGGAAACGCTGCGCGAGGACACGTGGGGGCGGCCGTACAAGATAGTAATGAATAAATTACGACCGTGGGCGGCCCCGTTAACGCCGCAAGAGGCTGCGTCGGGAAAAACTCGCAAATTTCATCACACATTGACCCGATCATCTGGTCTCAGGACAACGACGTCAGCGAGGAGGAAATGGCTCGCGCCATGAAGCGCATGACAAAGAAGAACACCGCGCCCGGACCGGACGGAATTCCCGGCCGTGCCTGGTCGATGGCACTCAGTGTCCTGAATTCAAGATTGCGG
Organism: Xylocopa violacea; assembly: GCA_963969225.1. Classification (NCBI taxonomy): domain Eukaryota; kingdom Metazoa; phylum Arthropoda; class Insecta; order Hymenoptera; family Apidae; genus Xylocopa; species Xylocopa violacea. The sequence goes on along the minus strand of CAXAJV010000398.1, from coordinate 49,750 downwards.
AAGTTATTTACAGCATGCTTGAAGATGGGAACATTGCCAGCAAGCTGGAAAACCGGCAGATTAGTGTTGCTCCGAAAGCCGGGAAAACCGGAGGATTCACCGGCCGCCTACAGGTCGATAGTTTTGCTCCGACGTTGCTTCCGACGAGGTCGGAAAATTATTTGAAAGGAAAGTCCACAACCGCCTCGTCGAGCACCTGTCGCGAACCGGGCCGAACTTAGCCGAGAACCAGTTTGATTTCCGAGAAGGACGATCGACGCGATTCGACAAGTGAAAAGTTTCGCCGAAAACGCGATCGCCGCCAGGAGAGTCGTAATCGCGATATCTTTAGATATTAAGAATGCGTTCAACTCCCTCGAATAGAGTACGATACGTAGAGCGCTTGAAAGGCACGGGTTTCCGCGATACCTGTGAAGGGTCGTGGAAAATTACCTGAGCGACCGCGCGATTCTCTACGATAGCCGGCACGGAATCGAGAAGAAGAAGATTGATCGCGGCGTTCCCCAGGGATCGGTCCTCGGACCGCTTCTCTGGAATCTCGGGTACGACGCGGTCCTGAAGCTGCCAATGCCGTCCGGCGTGCATCTCACGTGCTACGCGGATGACACGATGGTGTTGGCAGTCGACACGTGCCGGCAACGCGCAATCTGCCGTGCCGAAATGGCAGTTGCGGTCGTGGCTAATACCATCAAGAAGATGGGGCTCCAGATGGCACCGGAGAAGGGACGAAGAAGAGACCCGCGAGGAGGAAACGAAGTCGTCAACATCGGACCAGCCAAAGTCACAGTGGGGAGCGAGATGAAGTATCTCGGACTGCTCCTCGACGATAAATGGAACTTTAGTCTGCACTTCGCTCGTCAGGCCGTTCGACTGGATGCTGCGGCGAATTACCTAAGCCGTATCATGCCGAATCTGCACGGACCGGACGAGAAAGTAAGGAAACTCTATGCCGGGGTGATAAGAACCATAGCGCTTTACGGAGCGCCGGTATGGAGCGACGCGCTTAACAAAGAAGGCAGAAAGCTGCAGCTTCTGCTCAGCGCGTGGCGAAGAATAGTCATTCGGTTCGTAAGAGGATATCGCACGATTTCTTACGACGCGGCAACAATGCTGGCGGGTCTCGTACCCCTGGAATACCTGGCGCAGGAAGACATGATAGTGTACGAAACCCTTCGTACAATGCGCCAGGTAGAAGAAGAAGGTGCACCTGCTCCGACAAGGGATGAGATTAGAAGAGAAGCGAGACGCTTCACTTTCTCTAAATAGAAGGAGAAACTCGCACTTGCGACCAACCACAGAATCGTCGGAGCGATTCTACCCATCTTGGAAAATTAGGTAGAAAACACGAGAGGGCAGCTCACCTTCAGAGTGACGCAGGTGCTGACTTGACACGGTTGCTTCGGTCAGTACCTGTGCAAGATCGGAAAAGAAGCCACGGCCGAATGTCACCATTGCGGAGACGCAGACGACTCTGCGCAGCACACGCTGGAACTCTGTCCGGCGTGGCAAATACTGCGCCACGCTCTCGTGGCAGAGATAGGACCGGATCTCTCGCCGACCAGCATCCTGCCAAAGATGCTGGAAGGGGAGAGATATTGGCGAGCCGTTACCTTGTTTTGCGACAAAGTGATGGCTGCGAAGGAAGCCGCCGAGCGCGAAAGGGAGCGTACGCTCTCTGCTCGACGAGTCTTACGTGGTCGGCATCGTAGACGTTTGCCACGTTCCACTCCAAGGTAGGCGACACGGCGCGAGAGTCGCTCCAAAGTACCCACCGGGGAGCGGAGCTTCGCCGCTGCCGTCCATCTCAAAGACGACGTCGAACGAAAGAAGGCAGGCGCAGGAAATGCGACAAAGAGGTACGCGTGCGAATGCATGCCCTCGCACACAAGCGTAATAGAAAGGACTGCGCAAAGAAAAAGTAAATGAGAAAAAAGAGAAAGAGCCGCCGAGCGCCGGCTAGACAGGATTTGGGTCAAGTCTATCCGGCACGCGCTCGACCGAGGAGTGGGCAGCGACCGCGGTGGTAGCGTTCATTGCCTGGTTAAGGAATGAACTCGCACGCGAGCCATGTGCAGAGAGTTCAACGAACTCAGACACGAGGCGGGATGCTGGACGCGTTTGAAAGAGTTCCCGACTACCCGCTACAAGTGTAGGAAGACCACCGCAGGGTTTTAGTCGGTAAGAGTCCGACATAACCGCGGATTTCCCAAAAAATCCACGGTATCCATGAGGATTTCCCTGCGACAAAAAAAAAAAAGGTTCTATTTACATATAATCTACCCACCAAGATGTGGCAGCCGGAACGCGCGGGATCTTGTAGAACATTCACACCGAGATGTTAGGTTTTGTTATGTTAGGTTATATTACGTTACAGAAGTATATAATGATCCCACCGAGAAGTACGGCCCGACACGCCAGGAATGTCGTAAAATATTACATCCGGGAGGTTAGATTCGATTAAGTGAGGTTATATTAACTTACAGACGTATATAGCGTTTCCACGGAGAAGTAGGGACCGACACGCCCGGGATCCTGTATTTCTGGAAAGAAGCGTATTGGCTAAAGAGAAACTGGCTTGAAATTAAAATAATCTGTTATAGTAATGTTTGTCTTGGCTTCATTTTTTGTTTAACTTCCTTGCGAAGCAAAACAGCAAAACTTGGAGAATTTTTTAGAAATGGACACCAAGCTCAAGTCCAAAGTCTCTAGCGAAATCTAGTTCGCTACCAGTTTTTTCTTCAGCGACTTCAATATAATGATGCCAATCTATAAGCTGCGTTAACTGCGGACAACATGTTGATATTGTTTGGGAACTTTGGGCATCGTTGACTTACTATTTTGAGAAGAATAATTGCAGTGATAACTATTATCCCTTTATCAACTCTGGAAAGCATCAGCCCAAAGTTTCTAATCAAGGAGATGGAATTTTTCCATTTTGCCCATGGCGATGAGCAGTCTGCGATCCAGTATGAGTGCAGATCAAAGGTCTATGATACCAGTCCTTGTTCTTGCTTTGGTCTGCACATTTCTTTGCTACTGCTTCTAGTAGAACTGAAGCAAAGGATGGATATTTTCTTCAGTTTTTCTTTTTGGTAGTCGATGTTGTTTGTGGCGATTCTAATTTGAAAGCGAGTTGAAGGAATTATCTCCTCCCAACTACTCGCGACTGCTGAATGTACGTTTCAGTGCTGCGCTGTATCACTGAACACCAATCGAATGAAAATTTCAGATTCCTTCGCACTCTAGAACATCGAAAAGCTATTTCTGCAATCGTACAGTGGCTGTTCTTAAAAATTGATAAAACACCTGCGCAGATATTCTGACGAACGTTAAAAGATTGTAAAAAATCGTATTCTCAATGAACAAATCAGTCGAGTAATTTAAAAATAAAATTATTTTACACTTTATCCTGTACTTGTTACATATTTTATATATTGTTGACGCAAACATCAACAGTAACATAAGTTACACAGCTATTAATTATCCTGAGTCGAACTGTTAACTTACGCAGTCATAGTTTTAATTTCACTTAAGGAATATCAAAATGGAAACAAATTTTGATTTTATATTGCACCTATTACGCGTAGACATCTTACTTTCTTATTTAACGTAAAATATATATATATATATATATATATATATATATATATATATATATATATATATATTAGCAAGTACTAAAAGCTTGATATAACTTTATGCAACTTTCTCTCGTAGTTCGTAATAACTAATTTAAGTAGAAGAATGTGTATATCGCAGGATGACTTGGAACCAAATTTTTAACATACCATCTATACGAGAGGTATAATATAACAGAAAAATGAGATTTCCTTCGTGTTCGATCAATTCATTTGTAGAATTGCTTTCTTCGCCAATGATTGAGAAAGCAATACCCTCTGCAGATTGTTAGAAGTAAATTAAACTCTGCGCACAAAGCGCAGCCAAATAATTGCTTAGTCGCACTGTGCGCTACTGAATAAAACAATGATTTACTTCAACGATGAATATATGTTCATGAACACAACAACTTGTATCGATCGTCTTTGGAGTACCAATTAATAGCTTTTATATAAATATATTTGATGTGTATCTGTGAGCATGTTTATGTTATAGATCATTTGATTTTTGTAAAGCACACGCATACACGTACACTGCCTCTTTAAGTAATGAATATTCCATCTAAACTGTAAATAAATATCCAATGCGAAAGGAATTAATAACATGCGCAATATTAAAGAAAAATATTAAGGATATATATAATATTCGATGACTCGAACAAGCATGATTCGAAATGTTAAAGTGTCTCAAGGAATCGTTCAAATTTTTACCTTCTCATTCATCATTTTTGCATTATATCACACCGTGTGAAACGATTCTTTATACCAAAGTGTCCGTTGCAATTTAGCGTCTTAACAATAAGTAAGTTAATGTACCAGAAAATATCGATAATTCTCAGGTAGAAAGTACTAGAAAAATAAAAAGTCAGATCTTTATACAAAGTTAGTTTAAAACGAGATTATAATCGGGCTATCTGTCCGAACTGGTGATCGCACGACAAAGCTGGCAGAGTCGTTGGCGATCTGTTCAGAGTTTCTAGCAGGAGAACCAACTCTCTAAAGCTGTTCGTTCGTTCGCGCTGAAAACCGAGTTTTTTTAAAAGACACGAAGAGGGTAAACAGGATGGATATAAACTTGACGAACAACAGGGCTGGTGATGCGAACGGCGGAGGTAGTCATCTGGTTGGTGAACTGATCGAACGCGAATGCTGTTCCAGAGTCCAGGTGTTAGCACGGGACGAGTGGATTCCATTGTTAACACTCCAAGCCTATAGGCCATGGGCAACCAAGGTTAAAAAGAAAGAAAAGAAAAAACAGCCATCGCGCAGTTTGGAACCTTAAAACGTAGAAATTGAGAAGCGCTGGCATTTTTCGATTCGATAACTGCCCTTTTTTTTCTGACAACCCTCCACCTTCCTCGCAGCGAGAGGGCCGGTACCGACAATCGCCATGACTTCACTCAGCCCCAGGATAAACAACGCGAGCGCTCCTTGTTTTCTACTCTAATTCAATTATAATACTATTGAATATCAATGTATACTATGTAGCATAGAATAAGAGAAAATAAAAACAAAAGATTTTTCTGGTACGCAGAGAGAGATGTAGTTATATATATATATATATATACCCACAGGGAAACTGTCGCCTGGACTGCATTGCTATTATTTAATTATTATTCCCGGTTTTATCGAGGATACGCTTTATATACGAGACTACTCTTGCGCTTCTTCTTATTTTCTAAGATTTTGTCCTAATTTATTATGATTTTATTATGATATATTATGGAAGAGCTTCAGATTTTCTGACACTATTTCGGCAATATTAAATGATCGCTGCGTGTGGCAATGGTATAATTATTGCCCGGTTACACGTGTCTAAACGATGGCTAACTCCACGTTGCTGTCAACTTACTTTCCGAACGAACTGTTTACGGAATGATTATGTACCGGCATTTGATCATTTACCCTGCTTAGTTGCATTATTTACCATTCTTAATAATTATTTACCATACTAGATTATATATAATGAGCGATGTATTTTCAAGTTTAACCGATAGATGGAGTCACAGTAGTCCAGTGATCAAAAAATTTGCTAGTTCAAGTCTCCCTTATTTTTTTTTATTTTTATTCTTATTCAATCCTAATTTCCTCTTAATACTATTATGATATACTATTTCTCTATTTTCTCTACGATTTTATTATTTATCTATCTATTTAATACCTGTTATTATTCTATACCGAGGTTAAACGTTTAATGCGTTATTATTCGTCCCTATTATTATTCCCCATCCTCCTTGTTCCAGTGGAGGTGCCGGATTTTCCCCCGGCGGAGAGATGACTTTCCGTCTCTGGGGCTGGTGAACGGTTAAAAGTAAACACCGTCCACCTCAAGGGCCCAGAGGCGGGTTCGATAACTGCCCTGAAAAAAGTTTGAGAACCGCTGAGATCTAGGTTTTACTCTTTTTTTTTAAGCGAACGAAAATTGATGTGAAAAAAAAGCGAATACGATGGAGTATAACTTTTGCGTTTAACAAGCAACTGCTTTGCACTATCCTTTGATCGATATTAGAGTGTGTATAAGCATTTGTTTTATATAAAACATGATACGTGGTGGAAACATTCTTTCTTGGAATATTGTTATATTAACAAAATGAAGCTGCTACTTCGTTATTTGCCATTCATCGTTTACTTTCAATGCCCCTCTAATTAGCGAACGATTGCGAACATTTACGCGTGATTCAGAGTTATCCAAATTTTCCAATCATTTCATTGGTTGCAAGTTTCAAATTTTTGTTTCAAAATATCGAAAAAGACGACAGGCTTTCTCCTGCGGGGACAAAGAATCGCGGGTCGATAATTAGACAGTTGAATTGTGTTGTTACTTTTGGTTGCATGTTTCGCATAATCATGTGCTCTCCCCGCGTTTAGGATACTCGTGAAGATAATTCTACGTAACAACTGTAGAACGCGGATACAATGATTCTCGAGAATACACGCGGAAGTTTTAAAAAAAGCAGACTTTGGAATTTGGAAGGTGATAAGTTTAGAGATGATTTTTAGTTATTCGAAATGCGAGGAGTACGTTATTTTCCCAAGAATTGTATCATTTTTTTTTCTTTTTTTTTCTTTTTTTTGTTTTGTTTTAAGCAGCTTGGGTGTGCACCTGTCCCACCATCTAGTAGCGTTAAATTACATTGAACGTGTGTACGATTATTAAATATATATAGTTACAGCCACTTGTATTATTACTGTGAATCGTATTAAAACTGTAACAAATCCTATCGGTAAGCAGGTGTCAAAAGGCCAGAGAATTTTTGCACGCGTGCCGTACAATGAGATGAGAGAGTCTACTGTACAATCTTTGAAAAAAAAAAGCGTACCATTGCATGGTGTTAACATCTATATACGATATATAAATACTGTGCTGTTAAGCGTTCAGGGAGACGTGTACCAAAGAGAGAACGTTCCTTCTGGATCGTTCGTGCGCGAAATAAACTCAAACGATGATCGAGCAAACATTTAATTTCTCGCGGCAAAATTTTCAAACCGAGCGCACTTCGCGATTGGCTCGAATGCTTTTAAAAAATTCTAATCACGTACAGTTTCGACTTTTCGTCCTCGCTCAGATTTTTCAAAGATATGTATGCGAACAGAAATATTAAGTTAGCGTCAACTTGACCGTGTGGAGCATTTTTGGTTAGTTTCATAAAGACAACGCATAAGTATGTAGTTACACGACTCGTGTGACAGAATGAGATCACTTTGTGTAATAAATGTGCCGTTACAAATTATGCGTGGTATTGTGTTAGTGATGATACATAAAAAAAAAAAAATATATATATATAAATAAAATAAATAATAAATAGGACAGAATGCATGTCTAGGATTAAGTTACAAAATATTTTATTTCTACGTGAGAGTGCTCGCCAAAAATCGCTACTCGAAAGATAGATCGTTTACGGTGTGTAGAATGAAACTCGAAACTAACAATACGGATTAGTCCGTTAAAGCTCTCCCGGAACGTTCACGCGAGGGCGGTTATATTAAAATTATTGTGATATGTCACAGGCAAATTTCAGGTGGATGTATGTATACTTATAGACGCCGCATATTAAGTAATATCCTGGATTCAAATGGAACATTCGAGGACATCCGAATTTAGAACAGAATATATTTCAAATGTTCGCTGGTAGTTTAAAGCCTTCGCATCGTGTCGTAATACCACCCCTGCCATCTTTCCCAAAATGATAGACTACCTCTTACTTCTTCTACATATTACCGTGAAAGATCGATATCTAGCGAACGTCGATATTCTCCGGTGAATCTGAGAATTCGGAAAATCGCTTGGCGAATGTACGAGATGTTTGCTGAGTAATTATGCAGGCAGATGTCGACATTCGGTTGAATAAAAATATTTCTATATTGCGTTGAGACAAGAACGCAACGTTTTAATGTGTCATTTATGTGGAAATAGGAGAAAGTTTAATTGTTTTAAGTGTCAGATGGCGCGATCCAGGGGCGGATTGAGACAATTAGGGGCTCTGAGTAGTGCAAATTTCAGATTCCAGGAGCGGATTTAGACACATGGGAACTCTAAGCATTGCAAGGCGGGAGAAGCTATGGCTCCATGGGGATTTAAGATGGCGTCGGGGATTTATCCCCACTGTTGCGATGGCGCCATGTGCAAACCCCTAGGATAGCAGATAGGACGTCTGTGAACTCCTACGGGCCATAGTTAGCAAGCAGCCACCTTCACGAGATTCCCGCCGTCAGTAGTAGCACAGACACGGCTGTGTGGGCGAAGCAAAGTGCTGCCACTGCGAATTCGAACATTGAACGCAAATGGGACAGATTGGGTAATCCATAAAATTTACTCAACCATGCAAATGCATTTATAGATCAAATATCCTTACAGCCGACGATGAGTCAAGCGGGTCTTCCCCTACGCAAAAGGTGTTGAAAGAATAACACAATGTACAAAATGTACGAATAAGTCAAAGAACTTAAATGACGAAAAATGAGTGGTGCATGGCGGTGCTGGTTTCTCCCTGTCCGCTCCCTCGGTAGTGGCTCGCGGGGGGAGTGGGGTTATGGGTATATCTTACGCGTATGCCATAAATGGCGATGTAGCATGTCCGAGCCTCCTCCCGGGGCCGTGCTTAGAATATTCTAAGCATTGCAAATTTGGGGATCTCCAGGCGCGTCTCAAGGAAAATGAGCGCTCTGACTAATGAAAATTTCAAGATTCTTCCCAGGAGAATTTCAGATTTCCCCCAGGGGCGGATTAAGACACATGGAGATCCTAAGCGTTGCAAATTTTGGGATCCCCAGAGGCGTATCAAGGAAAATGGAAGCCCTGAGCAATGAAAATTATAAAATTTCCCCAGGGGCGAATGAAAACAAGTGGAGGCCCTAAGCATTGAAAATTTTGAAGCCCTCAGGGGTGGATCAAGAGAAGTTAGGACCCTAAGTAGTAAAAATTTTGCACCCCCCCCCCCAAAAAAAGTGCAATTTAATGGCCATAAAATAAAAATTTCGTTTTTAGATTTGTTCGATTATTTCATGGTTTTTCTTAACTATTTCGGTAATTTAAAAAAAATTTTGCACTTTTTACATTTCTTTGGAAGTGGGACAAAATTTTTACCATCTGGGGCCCCCACGTGTCTAGAACTGCCCCTGAGGGAAATTGAAACTTTTACCACTTGGGGCCCCCAATTTCCTTGTCATGCACCTGAGGACCCACAATTTTCACCGATGAGCTCCCCAGTTGCTTTAATTCGTCCCTGAGGACTCCAAAATTTGCAATGCTTAGGGCCCCCGTTTGCCTTAATTCGTCTCTGAAGGAATCTTGAAATTTTCATTACTTAGAGCCCCCATTTTCCTTGATACACTCCTGGGGATCCGTAAATTTGCAATGCTTGGGGCCCCCACTTGTCTTAATCCGTCCTTGAGAGAATCTTGAGATTTTCATTACTGAATGCCCCCATTTCCCTTGATACACTCCTGAGTACACCAAAATTTTCAATGATGAGGGCCCCATTTGCATTAATCCATCCCTAAGAATTAAATTTTCACTGCTCAGGACTCTTACTTGTCTTGATCCGCCCCTGAAGACTGAAATTTTTAATGATGACGGCCCCATTTGCGTTAATTCAACCCTTTGCACACTCGGATGTCGCAATTCTGAAGAAATTGATGGCTGATTACGAAAGTTAAAAACTTATTCCATTGCAAGTTTTTGAAGAACGCACAATTTCCCCAAAGCTTTCTATCGAAATGGAAACTTTCTGTTGCTAGAAAATTTGCTTGGTAATAGTTTCTATCGCTAACTTTTGTTTCAGCAATAGAAAACTGCTGAAAAAGCGTCGAGTGCAAAGGGTTAATCCGCCCCTGCATTTTACTTTATTTAGCCCTTTGCACTCTACTGCTTTCTGGACGTTGGCAATATTTCAATAGAAAACTTGAGGAAAAATGGAAGTTTTCTATTGCTGGGAGACGTTGGCAATAGAAGCTAGAAACATTGCTAAAATAGCAATGTTTTGGCAATAGTTTTTAACGCTAGCGACTCTCAGCAATAGAAAATTTCCGTTCCGATAGAAAATTTAAGAGAAATTTTCTTGTTTCTAATGTCAATTCTAATGTCCCCTCGGAGGAAACATCCGAGTGCAAAGGGTTAGTATAGCATAGCATAATTTTCTTTTCTTCTCTCTGACTGCGTCCTCTCTCTCTTACGTTTCAACCTTCACCAGAGTTTATCTCTGTTTGTCGACATATACCGCAACATTGTTCGAACAAACGTAACCAAATATTCAATCTCTCAGTGACACATTTGGTACGCGTCGACGTTCACAGAAAAATATCGATAATCCCCAATTTCAGTTTTTCACGGTAACATATATCTCATTTGCATAGCACACAACTTGCACGAATACTTATTCAAATACGCGTACGACGTGCACGTCGACAAACGTGTCTGTGGACGCATAAAAAAGGGCAGACGAAATGGAATGAATAAGTGTTCCACAGGCACAAGTTGGCAAGAGAAAAATAAAAAAACAATACAACAAAAGTATGTTAAGTAGATACACGGAAATATTAACCCTTAGCAAACACTTTCTTCTATCAATAATTCTTGACTTAAAATTGTTCACGTTTGAGTAATATCATTCATCTATCGTTACTTTCATTAATTATCTTATTACTTACAATTCTTTGCAAAAACAACAAAAACAATCGTTCACGTTTTCTATAAGAAATATGTGATTCAAGATCGTTAAAAACCAAATAGAATCGTCCAATTAAATAATTTTTACAACGCAAACTGTACAGTTTTGTTGGCTAAGCGTTAAAATCACGGTTCTTCCAACTTCGCCTTCGAAATCAGCATCTTTCTTTCGTTTCTTCTTTTCTCGTTCACTTCAACCTTTCTCACAGTAATTTATAGCTAGCACACGATTATTGTCACGAAATAATCGTGTGAAATGTAAAGAATGGGTAGGTGCGCACCCATACCGTTCGCCTTCTTGCACGCGATGATACAAGAAGGAAAGAAGAGAACAAATCGTCTCGAGGACGTCTAGTCTTTACAAATCTAATTGCGGGCAGTTAACATTGTCTTAAAACTTAAAAGCTCCGACGATTGTAAATCACAGGACGCTCGCGAATGTATAAAACGATCATTTATGCGGAGCTATTAATTAATTGAAATCTTCTGAAAGAAATTTTTTTTATTGAAAATATTATTCGACTTATCGTTGCATTTTTTTAGTGAGAAATAAAGAATGATTCGAATTTTTGTCTTAATTAATGATGGCTTTTGTTTTAGATTTTTTATCGAAATTTGTGGAAAAAGATCTAAGAAAAAGTAAATTATTTTTCTATGGACTATTTCAAATGACTAATTTCTTTTTTTACATTTTTCTGGGAGAACTTAAAATTGTGTTTCAATATTCTTTTCTCTTTCTAATTTTATTTCTAATTTCTAATCTAAGAAAAAGTAAATTATTTTTTCTATGGACAATTTGAAACGACTAACTTTTTTTTTACATTTTTCTGGAAAAACTTAAAATTGTGTTTTAATATTCTTTTCTATTTCGAAACGTTTCTAATTTTATTTCTAATTTCTAATCTAAGAAAAAGTAAATTACTTGATGACTTAAAATTGTGTTTCAATATTCTTTTCTATTTCGAAACGTTTCTAAATTCTAATATTTATTTCTAACTTTATTTTTAATTCATTTTTAATAGTTTGCAATATTGGCAAATATTACAGGTACTTGGTATGAAATTTAAAAACAATTCTCTAGTCCTAGCAATTGAATTATTTATTATTTATGGATACAACTAAGACCTAAAGAAGAAATAAAGACTTCCTTTGAATAAATAATAATAATTAATTTGCTCTCTAATTGCTGGGAGCCACGGTTTACGACTATTTATTAACAACAATTAATCATTTATTTCTCTTATAATGTTTTATCAAAATGATTCAACGATACATAAAAACCGCAGAATTATGTTAATTATACAAAGTGATGGTTATTTCGAAATTTGTTTAAACCACGCTTTTTGAAAATATTTGTATATCGTTAAATTCGAAATCAATCGCAAGCAGCGAGTGTCCTCGCATACACGTACATGTGTGTGTGTGTGTGTGTGTGTGTGTGTGTGTGTGTGTGTGTGTGTGTGTGTGTGTGTGTGTGTGTAAAGTATGAAATTTGAAGTTTATGTTGATATTTTGTTAATAAATATCCTACTTTTCCTGTTTGATAATGCATTCTTTGGTTTGTAATACAATTTGTTACAAATTAAAATATTGCAAATTTCGTATAAGTTAGGTTAGGTTTTGTAATTCGTAATTTGTCACAAGTTAAAATATTGCAAATTCATAATTTGCCACAAATTAAAATATTACAAATTCATAATTTGCTACAAATTAAAACATTGCAAATTAAAATAGTGCAAATTTGGAAATTGTTGCAAATTAAAGTAGTACAAATTTGGAAATTGTTGCAAATTAAAATAGTGCAAATTTGGAAATTGTTGCAAATTAAAATAGTGCAAATTTGTAATTCGTTGCAAATTAAAATATTGCAAATTTGTAATTTGTTGCCAATTTCATAAAGGTTAGGTTAGGTTTCGCAATTCATAATTTGCCAGAAACTAAAATATTTCAAATTTGTAATTTATCACAAATGAAATATTGCAAATTTAAATGTTGCAAATTTATAATTTGTTGCAAATCTGTAATTTATTGCAAATTAAAATACTCCAAATTTGTAATTTATCACAAATGATATATTGCAAATTTAAATGTTGCAAATTTATAATTTGTTGCAAATGAAATATTGCAAATTTGTAATTCGATACAAATTTGTAATTTATTGCAAAATTAAAATAGTCCAAATTTGTAATTTGTTGCAAATTTCATATAGGTTTGTTGTATTATTTCAACATGTCAACGGAGAAACAAAAATGAATCTTGTGTTAGGAAATAGAGTCAGAGTATATAAACTGTAAATGAGACCTATCGCTTCGAGTAGGTACCCCGACTGTTTATACCTAGGAGCCCGAAAGGAAAAAACACGTGCAGACTTTGCGTCGTTAATTTTCCTTAAGAGGGAGGACCTCAGATTTTCTACGGAGCGTCCTCACATTTCGTATAGATCTCGAGCAGTAAAGACGTTCCTTTCTAAGGCCTTAAATAAAGTATTTTTGTGTTAATAGTAGATATAGTCTCTTTTATTTTCCCCATTTCCAGTAAGGTTAGGTTAGGTTAGGTTTTGTAATTCATAACTTGTCACAAATTAAAATATTGCAAATTCGTAACTTGTTGCAAATTTGTAATTTGTGGTAAATGAAATATTGCAAATTTATAATTTGTGATAAAAGAAATATTGCAAATTTCTAATTTGTCGCAAACGAAATATTACAAATTCGTAATTTGTCGCAAACGAAAATATTGCAAATTTGTAATTTGTTGGAAATTAAAATATTGCAAATTTCGTAAAGGTTAGGTTAGCTTTCATAATTCGTAATTGGTCACAAATTAAAATATTGCAAATTCATAACTTGTTGTAAATTTGTAATTTGTAGCAAATGAAATATTGCAAATTTCAAATTTGTTACAAAGAGATATTGCAAATTTGTAATTTCTCGCAAACGAAATATAGCAAATTTGTAACTTGTCACAAATAAAATATTGCAAATTTGTAATTTGTAGCAACTGAAATATTGCAAATTTGTAATTTGTAGCAACTGAAATATTGCATTTTTCTAATTTGTGATAAACGAAATATTGCAAATTTGTAATATGTAGCAACTGAAATATTGAAAATTTGTAATTTGTGGTAAATGAAATATTGCAAATTTGTAATTAAAAAATAATATGTTTGGAGGAAACTAACCTTTTCACGGAGGCGCGTACTGCAATTGCGCTCACCGGATTCATGACAAAGCATGACCAGCCCTTTGATAAGGGTGCTCGCGAATCTGACCCAAGTGCCTACGTTGCTTCGCAGCGGCTGCTGCACCTGCTTCAACATACAAACGTCTATAATTCATTTCTTCCCAGATGCATTTATCAATCTCCAGTCCTCTGCAGGCGACTTAATTTGCCACTATATAAACAGTAATAAAAGATTAAAATTGTCCTCGCTTCTGGGGAGGAACTTTGTGATCGATTGATTCTCTTTTCCGTTTTCTCTTTGTTATGGTTTCTTTTTGGAGTTTGCGCTCTGATGTCTGCTCTGAGGGGGTATTAGGATTGATTAGGGACTGAAATTGTAACTGCGCAGCTTTTTGAGAGATGTGTTGACTCTTGAGTTTTTTATTGAAATGAGAATTTTGTATTGCTGGGAGACGTTGGCAATAGACACTATGGCTAAATATCGCTAAAATAACAATGTTTTCTAGCTTCTATTGCCAACGTCTCCCAGCAATAGAAAATTTCCATTTCAATAGAAACCTTGAGGAAAATGTTAGCAATAGAAACTGTTTGTTTGTGTATCGCTAAAATATTGCTATCACAGCATTAGAAACTATTGCAAAAATATTGCTATTTTAGCAATAGAAACTGCAGCCAAAATATTGCTAAGATATTGCTATTTTATCAATAGGAACTATTGCTAAGATATTGCTATTTTATCAATAGGAACTATTGCTAAAATATTGCTATTTTAGCAATATTTCGAGCTTCTATTGCCATCATCCAGGAAGGAGTAGAGTGCAAAGGGTTAATCCCATTAGCAATTTTCTATTGCTGGTACAAGTTAGCAATAGAAGAAACTATTACTAAGCAATCTACTAGCAATAGAATATTTTCATTTCGATAGAAAACTTTCGCAAAACTTTTTAGAAAACTTTTTAAGCGATCACTTCACTCAGAGATGACATTCGAGTGCAAAAAGTTAACCGTTTGAATGCCAGGCGATACGATTGCACTTCTGTTTAGTGTTTAAAATTACCAATTACTCGATGAGAATTCTAAAATTTGCTGCACATGGATATCTGTAAGAATTGTGCAGAAACAGTAACCCAGCATTTTTTAAATGATAAATAGAGAATAGCTCCATTGCGCTCTATTTAGCACTTTTCGATTGGATTTCTCGAAAAGTTCATGGCACTAAAACGGTTAAATATTCTTCTTACAACACGATGCTCAAATTGGGTTGGCCAGAAAGTAATTTCGGTGTTCGCGCATAGATAGCATTGTAATTATTTTAAAAGAATTCTGTTTGTTATGATTTTTTACTGTTGAAATTTGGTATTAGTTACATTTGCAGGCTCGAATTAAGACAAGTGGAATCCTAAGTAATAAAAAAAAAAAGTGTAATTTTTATGCGCCCTCCACAGAGGCCATAAATTTAATATTTTGTTTTCAGATTTTGGAAGATTTCAAATTCAGGGGCGGATCAAGACAAGTGAGAGCCCTAAGCAATACAAATTTTGTTCTCCTCTCTAAAAAAAGTGCAACTTTGAAACTATAAATTTAATATTTTGCTTTTAAATTTTAAAAGACTGCAGATTAGGGGCGGATCAAGATAAGTGGGGATCCTAAGCAATAAAAATTTCACTCCTCTCCAAAAAAGTGCAACTTTGAGGCTATAAATTTGACATTTTGTTTTTAAATTTTAAAAAATTTCAGATTCAGGGGCGGATCAAGGCAAATGAGGACCCTAAGAAATGAAAATTTTGCTCTCTCCATTAAAGTAATGTAACTTTGAGACTACAAATTTAATATTTAGCTTTTCAATTTTGAAACCTCAGATTCAGGGGCAGATCAAGACAAGACAAGGGTGGTGGGCCCTAAGAAATATAAAAATTTTGCCTCCTCCAAAAAAAAGCAACTTTAAGGCTATAAATTAAAAATTTTGCTTTAAAATTTTAAGACTCCAAATTCAGGGACGGGCCAAGACAAATAGGGACCTCAAACGAAAAAATTTTTTGGCCCCTCAGGGGCGGATCAAAAAAAAAAGCGATACAATTTTCTTAGTCTCTCAGGAGTGTATCAAGACAAGTGAGAGAGTTCTAAGAGATACAAATTTTATGAAATATTTTTTTGAACCTTTTCTGTCATTTTCATAATTTTTAAGTGAAGAATGTTTTCAGACATCGGGGCCCTATGTGGACTCTTAATCCGCCTCAAAAACCAAATTTACGTTTGTTTACAAACAAGTTATAATTTTGTTTGTAACTGTTAGCTTATTCATTGTACAAAAAAATGAGCCTTATTTCGCACTACAAAAGCGAAAACACTTTCTCGTCAACCCAATATACACTATACTCGCGTTTCTTAATCAGTTTGCATTCAATCGCAAGTTCTTTAGAAAACATTTGCACTCCTTTTTTCTCTTTTCTCTACAAATTTTCTGTTTTCTCTACAAAACTTCTGAAAATAAATGTAAAATATTATAAGTCATAAAATGTACATGTTTCTTCGTTGACTAGTCAGCTTGTCTTTCTTTAGTCCGTCGATTACCAACACTGAAAATTTCTAAATCTTTCGTTCGTAATTAAAACATTGTTAATTATTACAACACATATACACGCATATATGTATTTCCATTTAAAAATCAAATCCTTCGTTAAATATTTCTAATTTATTCTGTTATGTGTGTAATATAAATTTTTTAACACCTTAATTCTACGTGAAAGCTAGGAAATATGTGTAAACCATGGGTTCTCAAACTGCGTATATAATTTTCACTAATATTTAACATTTTAGCTGTAAAATCCGTCTTTATGACAGAAACGTGCTATGAAATTTTTTTTGCTGGACAAGAGACGAAAACCAGGTTGAGAACCACTGCAGTAGACAACAAGAATTGCTCTACTTTTAATTAAAAAATTAATTCAATATTTTTGTCTAATGTTTCGTTGTTGGGATCGTAAATTTCATATTGGATTCGTACTAAACGCGTTTGATACCAAATTGTATCGCAAAAACAATGAACGACGCATTAATATCTTCTTTTTTATCATTTATCTGAATATACAATGCATTAGAACCTGATAAACAGCGTACAATGCTGTTCTATTGAACAGCGACATTAATTGAAAGAAAAAGAAAAATAAACAATGTAATACGCGTAATAATGAAATTCAATACACGTGTTTCATACGTTTTCTTGATCTGTAATTTTTAATCAAATTTTTTGATAAACTGCAATGATTACAATTTAAAAAATATTTACTTTTAAATTAAATAAAAAAATATTTTATATTCCATTTTCGCTGTCTTACGTAACATCATTCGATACTTTCGACAGATGTTTTTTAATTAAATTTTATATTTTGATATGAAAGTTGAATTTTCATTCAACTTTTGTAATTAGAAATAGTTGATGTTCGCCATGGCGTTTCAACGTGGCGTTTAAAGTCTAACCAATTAGCAGAATCGTTACAATTGAACGTATTTCGAACACGTAATTTTTCAAAATGGTCCAATCGAGGCTTGCGTTGCATTACCAATGAGTGTATCGAACGAATATCGATGCTGGACCAAATATTTTTATACATTTCGAAAAATGTTGAAATATTGTTAAGAAATGTGATAAATAGAATTGTGAGAATAGAATTTTATGAATAATTTGTTTTAGCGAGGAAGCTACTTTTTCTTTTTATTTTCTCTAAACATATAAGCGCATCCATAAGGTGCGCAATATTGCAAAAATCATAATATTTCACTATCGTACTATCATAACATGTGTGTTGTTATACAATATATAATAATAATTGAAAGTAGTATTCATACGTATCACAATAGTACTTTATAAATCATTTATTTCAGCGGAAGAGCTACTTTTTCCTTTCAGAAATTTAAAAGTACACCCATGAGGTGTGCGATATTGCAATAATAAATAATATGCAATATATAATAATAACCGAAAACAACATTCAGACGTAGCATTCGCAATTTCTATAAACCTTTGTAGAACATATAAAACAGTACATTTTTTCTAAACCTGCATTTTTAGCACAATGATCTATAAGAATTCACCTCTCTACTTATTCTCGTATTTTTCTACTAAACTACTACGTAGAAAAGTACAACACGAGTAATATATAATTTAATATTAATATTCTATAACAAAAATATTGCAATTATGGATATTTCTGTAATATTACGTACTGTATATATATACATATATGCTTGTATATTTAACAAAAAAGATAAGAATCTATCGATTAATAATAAAATGTCGCTTATTGTAACTTCTTTCATTTTTTTTGCAATATTCTCAAATTCCTAATCATAGAACGAAGCAAATCTCTGTTTTTCTTCAGGACTTATTCTGTAATAAAAAGTTTTTCACCGAATGTTCATTTCATTTCGCTAAAAATGATTTTAATCTACAAAAACCTAGACGTACAAACAGTAATCGATAAAGCTAAAAGAATAGTTTATTTCTGAAACTGCTGTTACTGTTTTTTAAATTACAGCAACTATTGTTCGTTACAATCAATCTGAATTTTAAACGATCATTCTCAAACGATTGAAAAGCGGATAAAACAAACATTTATGAATGTTGTCTATCTTTAATTATACCAAACAACAACCACTCGCAATACGTTTAAAAAAAAATGTCTAATATATTTTTTTCTGTACGACAAATCTATTTTACATCCAACGTATCACAAGGAATTGAGTACAATTTGATTGTCTCGTTTCTTAAACAATTCGTTCAATTTTTCTGTTTCTAATCTTCGACGTATAGAATAATTTGTAGACTGTTATATTTGAAAAATCTGCTACTTTTTAACATAAAACTTAGCGACTAATGTGATATGTTCTTATTTCGTTTAAGTTCCTTAAGTAATCGTAGATAATAAAAGAATTTGAAGATATTTTTCTTCGTACGCACACACGAAAGCAACTGCGCTCACAAATACGAATACCAAAATATATTATCAGGATTATAAATCATAATTAAATATAATCATGATAATATAAATGAATATATCTGTACGTGTGTGTGTGCGAGCTAGGTGTAAATATATAATTTATATGCGCAGGATGAATCAATTAATCGTACCATCAAAATTTACTCGTTATTCCCTTCGTTGCATAATCAGAATGTTTCAAACAACAATCGTTTGAAAACATTTTTTTATACGATGAATGGACGGTCAGTAAATTTTATTGTTACTGTTAAATGCTGCGCCCTGTGCAATATCTGCGAAACAATTAAAAGTATGCAATAATAGATATATATATATATCAGAAATGTAGGTACGTTTACTTATAAGTTATACCAAATCTCTGTACACTAGACTCTGCATAATTTTAATAAGCGTGCATTTCATGTTCATTTCATTTGTAATGTAACAATTCAATAAGTAGAGTAATATCGTATATATAAATATAAGAAATGGCTTACTCTTGACTAAAAGGTATTTTCGTGTTTCAAATGCTATTTTTAAAGTCGTTCATTTTCTTGCAGAAGGCCTTAAATTACTTTACAACTGAGAATAAGCAAATTTCTCGTGCGAATAAAAAAAACGAGAGAACAGTAAATTTAACTTTGCATAATTTGAAACTATTGAGTTCGCAATCATTTTGTGTTGAAGAATTTCAATTACTATCCTCCAATAATGTGGTACGATAACATATAGAACATAATAAATCATTAGCGAACTTTATAACGTAGAATTTTTTAATATTTCAGACAGTACGAGTACCACTCGACTTTACGATACAAATGTATTACTTTAATTAGTTCTATTCTTATTGAACTTTGAAGATGTTCTGATTAAATATATTTATACAAAATAAAGAGTTCATAATTTGTAAATAGAATTGTACGACTCAGAAGGAGCAAAAATCTAATATTTGCTTCGACGAGAAATCAGCTTATTTCGTTTTTTAACTTCGACTCTATAAATTACAGTAAAATTTATTTGTTTATATTAAAATTATAACAAATAAATAATATCTGTGTGATTATTTCATTAAATATATATATATATATATATATATATATATATATATATATATTTATTTATATATATATATATATTTATATATATTTAATGAAATAATCACACAGATATTATTTATTTTTATATATGTATGTAATCGATATGGCAATGCACTACAGAATCGAACGTACAAACGTATTGCACGTGTGCACATTCGTTTCTTTTAATATTCCTTTAAATAATACAAATAGAATACGTAGCATGTTACAAATCGTTGATATACACTGTATTTCTGAGTATGTACACTAAACCGTTCAGATCTGAATAAATCTTTGCCAACAGGTACCGATTACTAACAAATTTTACAGTACGAGTATTTACTTATTGCAACGCATGTTAAATGCAGTAGCACCATTGCAGTAAATAGTACGAAAGAAATGATAGTAAACGTACCATTTGTAATTATCGTACAATAGAAAATCATATGGAAAAGATATAACGATAAGATAATATTACAAGTGTTGCTGCGAGAGCAAATATAGCGAACCAATTTTTATTTTTCATGTAAAACTAACAGCGAGGCTATTGTTATCGTTAGATAAGGTTTCGATTAGACATTGCTATTACGCCAAGAGATTTCATTTTTCAAACGTATCATACCTATCGAACACATTCATGATCTACGCTATAATGTGTAGTAAATGGTAACGAATGTATAAGTATGATTTGTCATACGATAACAGAGTATTTTTCATTCACGAAGAGAAGATTTGTCTTTCCCTTTGATCGATAAGTTCATATATGCATTTAGTCTATGTACATATACATATGTATATGCGAATCGGGAGCCTTACGTTTACTGCGCAAGAGTTTGAATACTGCGTTCATTGAAATCTTGTTCGTTCCGAAACACGTGATAAAATTCGAGCGCCACAATATTAATGATACTTCCATCGAGCACTACGATGAACTCTGAACAAGGCGAATACGATAAGCTGTACCCTTAGTCAATTAAAATTTATTTTTACAAATTTGCTATTGCACGAATAATTTCTGGTACGTTCGATTAACATCTTTAGAGACTCTAAAAGTAAAAAATTGAACGACGTACAAAACTTTGACCATAAAAAAGGGGAACAATCATGAGCTGTGCGTAGAAAATAAGTAACTGGCACTGTTACTTGAAATATACAGCACGCAACACGTGTGAATTGTTTCGAAAGTTATCTAAATGTTCAGAAACTATTGTCGCTACAAAGCTTGGCAATTCTCCTTGCATAAATATATGATATGACACAGACCGTATATAATATTACAAATTTAATCATCTTTTGTCTATCGAGTAATGCTACTTGTGCCAGTCTAAGATTTTGCCCTCGCAATACGTTAAATACCTCTATTATCTGCCACTAACGATTGCTTTAGAAATGCAAATTATAATATCATTGCACATATCCGCTGTTAAATAATTATCAAAACTGATAAGACTAGCAAATGACTGATGTGACTTTCTTAACGTTAGAATAAAAATAATATCGTCTAAATACTATGTATTTAGTAAATACTATGTCTCAATCTTAAAACCACTGCGACCTCCACGCTAACACCACCATATAATCCATTGCTCTCAATGATAATTTCCTATAACAAAAAAAAAAAAAAATGGCAATAAAACATATAGAATGATGATAATCAAAAGAATAATAATAAAGCGATAATACTACTAATAATAATAAATAGAATAATAGTGGAACATTATCGATAGTCTATGTGATGGTAAAGAGTAATTACAGTAGCAGCAATGGTAAATAATTATCTCCAACTGCGATAAGATAACTACTGTTATAATACAAATTGAAATAAAAAAAAAAAATATATATATATATACGTACATATGTACATATATATGCGGATACGCATCTTTCCGTTGAATAGTGGGGAACACATTCCTTTTATTATGTATTGCTGTTTCGAGAAGCTAGAAGGAAGTAATACTCGCACACAGACACACACATACATGTGCATATAAACATATAAAACATGTAAAAACAATAGACAGCATACAGGGTGTTTCGCTGTTTGTTGGCAGGAAACAAGACGGGGCCATTCCGAAAGCCTAAATAAGATGGGAATCTAGGATTGCGAAATCATATTTCTCTTCCATAAACAATGAACTTCCCTCTTGTTTCATCCACGGAACAGGAATCCACAGCTAAAAGAGATTGGATATCATCAAGCGATCCGTAGCAGAGCAATCCTCGAACGGAGGGACCTCAAGATATTTTCTAACAAGCCGGAGAGCCTCGAAATAAAGGGGCGACAAAATTAAGGCTTTACATACAATTATATACGTTTTAAAGAGTTTCGCTAATACACATATATTTAAAAAGTTAAAGTATAACAGAGATATTCAGATAACCCAGAGTTACTCAGGAAAGCTATGAAAATTACTCGACACTGATATGCCGCTTTATACGACTGCTCGTTAGAGGGATCGAGAAAGTTCTTTGAAAATTTGTCCACTTCGAATAGAAAAGCAGAATATCTTTTAATGCGATCAACAAAAATTACTGCTAATTTTGTACAATTTCTGAGTATAATTATCTTTCATCGAAAACCATATAATATATGTAAAGTAGAAGTAAGTAAACATGTGTGATATTGTAATAAATAGGCGTACGATAGATTGTAGGTACATGTGTCATAGCAACGAACACTGGAGCACTTAAGAATGTCTACTATCTAATCCTACAAGTACGAGCCTGCACATATATACACACGGTTGTACGTTTGCAACATCATTGCTCCGCGGCTCAGCCTCCTGCAGCTCTTCGCTGCTTCGTCAGGCGTCTACGCCATAGAATGCACCCATCTGTTTC
This sequence comes from Xylocopa violacea, assembly GCA_963969225.1. Lineage (NCBI taxonomy): Eukaryota > Metazoa > Arthropoda > Insecta > Hymenoptera > Apidae > Xylocopa > Xylocopa violacea. Next base: position 26,892 of record CAXAJV010000398.1, on the reverse strand, counting down.
GCTTGTCCATAGCCAAACACCCTGTTCTATATAGTAAATCCTGTACTATACACCTTATACTACATATATAATATTTAATATATTTTTATGGTATTTAGGGAGTACTCTTAAAGAATTCCTGCAAGCCGCATTCTGTGCAACGCTGCTAACAATTTATGTGTGCTATGAATACGCACATAACTCGTCAACACTGTTATACACAATATCGCTTGCTCTCATTTCTTTAAGAACGTTGTCCAAAGTTATTTCAATCGGATCTCAAAGTCGAATGATTTTCTGTTGATAGTAAAGATCGTAGAACATCTCATCGTTAAGGATAAAGATTACCACTTGATGTTATTTAGCGATGTTCACCAACTGAAATATAAAGGGTGCGTTTGAATTGATGGTACAAGGGGATAGATAAAAATGATCTCTTATGGAAGAATAAATAAAAATATTAGAATAGATGTTCGTTTCTTCTGAAACTTAGCTTTCGAGAATCTCAATTTTGAGGATCTATCGTGTACGCATGCACTTACTCGGAATATTATGATCTTATAATGACTGTTTTTGTTAGCGATATTTTACCAGCTACGGAATTATTGAAATTAGTTTAATCATTATTGCATACGAAACTGCGAATGGCTATTATCAATCCAAATAATGTTATTCTCAGTAAGTTACTCATCGTAACATTTTCCATACCAATTGTAGAGCTAAATAATAGTTGAAATTGCATGATATATGGAATAAATTTTAGTATTGCTAACGATACATCTCTCATAAAATTTTTACATCATGACGGAGCATCATAGTCAGAGAAAAAACCTTTTCGATTGCATAAAAGACACGAATTCTTGTTCGACGCTTTAAAATTACATTTACAAATCCCAATAGAAGATGCAAGAAAGTACGATGGTCCAAAATTATTGCAAATCTGTACTGCGAATGCACAATCAATTGTTTTAACATGCTGTAACTGATGTCGCTACGCATCAACTGCTGTATGTAAGTGCGTAGATACATATGTTTTAGATGAAAAGATATTATTCTACACCTTCGATTCATTGTTACACAAGAAACCGACTCCTGTTTGTACCATCGCTTGACTGCGCCCAATATATTTACCAAAATTTGGAGAAAAACCTGAATGGTAAGACATAGCGTGTGTACAGAATTACACTTGGATCCAATTATTCATTATCCATCCATATTCTATAACACCGATTAAATATCCGTATCAATCTTTTTGTTCTAATAAAAAAAAAATTGGGAATATACAGCACGTCGTTTAAGATAATAATTAAAAATGCTGTACGTAGTAGTTTGAAAAATACAAATTTGTAACAAAAGAAGATTCTCCACTAAGGACTACTAGTTTAAGAATAGAACTTGTATATATGTATAACTGATATATGTATAATATTTCATTTGTCTCTATTATGCCTTTTTCTCTCTTCCGCTTTCTTTTCCTCGCACATTCTTATTTGTCTAACTAAATTGTGCTAGAAGATCTAGAAGAGATTAAACGAGAAAAGTAGCTATAATAATAATAATAGTAATAATAATAATGATAATTATAGTAATAATAACAATAAAAAATATTTATGGTGAAAACGATGTTGTAAGATCAGCGAGCAAATAACCCACCAAAATGATCAGCAGTAGTGTAATCGGTGAGGAAAGGAAAGGCTGCCAAGGCTGCGTAGTTGGCGTAATCGGCGTATAGCGTGTAAATTAACCCATGGGGGTCACCAGCAGAGAGAAGAGACGGAGGCCCAGAACCATTCAGGAGAGATGCCGCGGTTGTTGGAACAGATAGCCGTGGTGAGAGTATTAACGGTGCTCCCAGAGAAGCACTGAATGTTCTCAAAGGTGTCGCCACGCCTGGGAGAAGCCGCTGTGTCTCTGCAGCAGCTGCTGCTACACGTCTCCACTCCTCGTCACAAGCTGAAACATTCAAGACTGAACGATTAATCAAAGCTACTGAGAAACGCATTGTATGTATACATGTTTAAATACATATTTGGCTACTATTATTATAAAATATAATTAAATAACAGTTTTTTACTCTACTGCTTTTAACAATTTTTAGAATATTTATGGAAGCAGATAGAAATGAGGAGCGTAAAGGAAAGGAAAGGAGGAGGTTCCAGTGTTTGGCTCGCTAGTGGAACCTAGCAGACCCATGCGTTAGGGATGGATTACAATTTTCTTATACAGGAACTGAAGACAAGTGTCGAAGGACCGTGACAGAAGATTTAGAAGAATGTTGAATTAATAATACTACTTTTAACTACTTTTAACAATTTTTAGAACATTTGTGGAAGCAGATAGAAATGAAGGGCGTGAAGACAAGGAAAGGAGGAGGTTCCAGACTTTGGCTCGCTAGTGGAACCTAGCAGATGGATCAGAATTTTGTTATATAAGAACTGAAGTCAGATGTGAGGGCTTGCGGAAGAATATATCTACTGCTGTCCTTCTGATGACAAGTGTCGAAGGACCGCTACAGAAGATTTAGAATAATATTGAATTGATAATGACAAATCACTTGTGTGTGCCGCATCTATTATAATTTTAATGCAATATTGATATTGCAAGGAAATACCAAAATAACTTATTAAATTCAATAATAGACTTAATTATTTTTAATTCTTAATATAATTGTTAACTTCTAACTTCCACGTTTTCTAGCCGTTTGCACTCAGATATCCCCTCTGAGGGCATATCAGAATTGATTAGTTATTAAACTTATTCCACTGGTTTTTTGCGAAATGCATATTTCCCTCAAGTTTTCTCTTGAAATGGAAATTTTCTATTGCTGGAAAACGTTACCAATAGAAATTATTGCTAAATATTGCTAAAATATCAATATTTCTGGCTCTTATTGCCAATGTCCAAGAAGGAGGAGACTACAAATGGCTAGAATAAATGATTTTCACATTTTGTCGATTAAGTCCTTCACTCTTTTTAAAATTCATACATTCGAACGTAAAATTCAGAAGAGCAGCTAAATGCAACATTCTGACTCATCGTAAAAAGTGAAAAATATTTATTCCAGAATGTGTGGTAGTTACAAATTTACAGTTACGATAAGAATGAAAAATAATTAAGTCTATTATTGAATTACTAACACTGTATAATTTTGAAAAATCTCATTTTTGGTTGCTTCAAATCAGCTGTACTAAATAAAGTAAGTTAAGATACGGAGCAAAGTAATATTGCACGATTAATATGCATTGTAACACAAATTACAATTATCTATTTTACAGATAAATTATCTATATTAATTTAATCTTAAAATTAATGTCATATGATAATTTTAGTTAAATAGAATGAACAAATCCTATTTAAATAATTATTTAAATTATAATTATTTAATTATTATCTTATCGTCAATAGTCAAAATATTACGTGAAACGAGTGAAATGAATCATTAAAATGAGATTGAAAATCTCTAATAGAATTATATTTATTGTTAGAGAAATGAAATATATTTATAAACTGGTTTCTTAGTAGATTATTAAAGAAAATTAATTATTTTAGCCCAAACGGCATGCAATATGAGTGGATTAACGCATACAAATTTGTATATTAAAATATTACAGACATATTAGGTAATAATTAACAAAAATATCTGGTTTTTCAACAAATTACTTAATTGTTGTATTGCTGGGTACTCGCCATTAGTTAAGGATACGTAACGTTAAAGGATCTTGACCCATCTCTGGATTACGTGTTACATGCTGAGCAAGCGTGTATAGAGAAAGGAATCTTTTTATGATGGATTAGGCAAACATGGTATATCGTCAGCTCAAATCCTTATACCAGAAATGTTATTCAATGAATTGACTAAATATACAAATTACTGTAACTGAATCGTAACACCAAACGGTGACGCAATCATTTTACTTATAATTGCGCATCTGTGGTGGCCTATGCACCAATTTGAGATCACTTTATGGCTTATCGTTTGTTTATATTTTGTATAAACCAATAGACAAGTAACATAAATAACAGAATTACTTCCAATTGAAGTAAATATTGCAGATATACATCACATATTAATGTGAACAAGTAAATAAAGTATAGAAAAACCTGATACGTATGACTATGCAATTGTCGAACAATTGTTGTTCTCTTCTCTTCTAAGATAACATTTTATGAGTTTTTTGCATAGGAGTTGAACCAAAATTTGAAAATTTGTCAATGCAAAACATCTTTTGTGAAAATTATTTGCACGTACAAACTGAAAAGGCCTTCGAATCGGTGAAAGTTTGTAGAAAATTCTCACAAAATTGACCTTGAATATGATCCTCGACGAGTTCAAAGTTTTTGCTTTTAGATGCTGTTTCATTCAGCACGAGAATAAAAAGTTTCGAAAGAACCATGGATTGCAACTCAATTGTTCTTTTGGAAAATTAACTATTAAATGTAAAAGTTTCGTTAACTCTTTAAACGATTAATAGAATAAAATTACTTTAGAAGCTAAAGCGATGGATATTGTATATTAATCATGGATCGCAACACAATTGTTCTCTTGGATAGTTGACTATTAAATGTTGAAGTTTTATTAACTCTTTAAACAATTAACAGAATAAAAATACTTTAGAAACTAAAGCGATGGATATTGGATAATATTAATTTATATCATATTTAATATTAATGAATTAATGAATTAATGAAGCTTCGACATAATTTTCCAAGCGAACAGTTGATTCGTGATCCTCTTGACGAGTAGAATAGGATGCAATAACAATCAATATAAGCTTCAAAATTATGTTAATTTTCCAGAAACTTTTCTCGTAGATCTTCAGCGATTCGAAGGTGTAAAATATGTCTACGATAGTCAAGAGACTGTCCCCAAGATTCTGTCGAACTATGTTAAACTCTAAGTGAGAAATTCAACGAGAAGTGACTTTATTTTAAAAATTCTAGATAGTATTAAATAGAGTTAATTAATGTTAACATACCTTGTTTAAAATATTCATTAAAATCATTCATAAAGTAAGCGATTATCCTGTTATAAAGCAAGCACGACATATAGAAATTTTGTTTAGTACAAAAGGAATTACTTTTAAAGTATGTACCTGTTGCTGCGGCAACCTTTGTATTAGAATCTCGATAGGTACCATTGATAATAGCAAGTTCCATTAATTGTCGCTTCTTCAGTTCATCCTCTCCGTCAGCCTTTTTTTTTTTTAGGGGACCGAAACCACCACCGAGTTTGGGGGTTACTCAGCCCGGGCGCGGGGAATCCGCCTCACGGCATAACATCCTGCAACCCGGCGTAGGGTGGCCGGTTGGGGGATAAGGTTAAGTTAAGTTAGGCCCCTCTGTTTCTCAACCGGGCTTGGGACCGGCTATGGCCATAGCCCCTTAGTCGGTACGCCCCTCCCTGTGGGGACGCAGGGTAGCCGCCTTCCAGGGGGTGTTAGGTTCGGTTACGCAGTAACTAAAAGAAAAACCCTGTATATAACAAAAAACACGCGCTCACAACATCCCGCACTCAAATTACAATCACGCACTCACATCCACACAGTGTCACATTTCATACCCAATTCTCACTAGCATACACGAAGTGCAGCTGTGATTGTCGAAGACTTATGAAAATAAAAAATGATTTAAAATAAAAAATAAAAAAATATATAAATAAATAAATAATACTAAATATCTGCGTCAATGACTAAATATATACATCAGTGTATATTCTCTGAGCTATTTGCAATCAGAGGGCCACTCAATTTGTCACTTGTTCCCCCTATATATCGTTTTTCCATCGTTTTTTATCACTATAATCCATTAAAATTGAATTTTGCTTATTTATTCCTTAGATTACCGGCTGTCGGTAACTGTTATGCATGCGTTGCATACCTCGAGATATAAGTAACGTATTTCTAAGGGTTTTATCACCTGTCGGTGACTTATCTAAGAATTTACCCCCTGTCGGTAAATTATCTATGGGTTTATCTCCTGTCGGTTACTTACCTACAGAAGCACTGTGGCTATCTCTAGTTACCGACGGTGTTACCGGACGTCATTGCCATTACTGTCGCAAAAAATCAATAAATACATAAATAAATAAGTTATATCGATAAATAATTGATAACTAAGTGCATAATAAGCAATAGTTCGCTTGCGTGAATTTCCAATTGTCTACAATTCCAAATTTTGTACAATTCTTTCCCATGAATTCCAAATTTTCGAAAATTCTCCTCCGTGAATTTCGACTTTTGTACAATTTTCCTCTATGAATTTCAAATTTTCGAAAATTCTTCTCTGCAATTTTCGATTTTGTAAAATTTTGCTTCGTAAATTTTAAATTTTGTAAAATTCTACTCCGTGAATTTTAAATTTGTAAAATTCTAATTTTATTCTAATTTTAATTTAATTTTTTTATATCTAATTTTATTTTATTTATCTAAATTCGAATTTTCAATTTTGTACAGTTTTCCTCTATGAATTTCAAATTTTCTAAAATTTCCTAAAAGAAAGGAAAGGATGGTATTCGACTAACTCTTGACAAGTTTGCAAGGAAAATACCCGAAAACAGTTACACACGCCTCGTTAACTCCATTATGAATACATATTGATATGCAAATACTTTAAAACACAGTTTTGTGCTGCATATTTTTTTTCATCACTCTACTTTCGAACATTCAACGTTCTAACATATTTTCAGGAAGCAATTATGTGCGAAAGTTGAGAGCTGCCTGTATTTTTGTATAGAAACGTATTGAAAATTTCTGTTTATGTAAAAATTATTATTATTATTATTATTATTATTATTATTATTATTATTATTTCTATTCATATATTTTTTCTACAGATATTTTCATACGTGTAAATTTGCATTTTATAATATACAGATAACCTAACCTAATATTATACTTTTGTAGAGAAACGTAACGAAAACTTCTTTCTATTTATTTTTTTTTATTGATATTTTTATACATGTAGATTTGAATTTTATAATGTGCAGATAATAACCTAACCTAACTCTCTCGTTAGTTTTTCAGATATTAATAATTGTATAATATAATTTTTTATTTTTATATAATATAATTAAAATAAAAATATAATTATATTAGATAATAATTAATTTTTAAATTATATAATATATGTATATTATACAATTTTTAAAACAGAGAGAAATTTTACAAAAAATATGCGTGCTTTTTTTTTAAATATCTTTTAACGTTAATTTTTCAGATATTAATGATTACATTTGAATTTTAATTATATTACATATTTTCTAATACTTCATTTTATACATGCAAGGTTCTTCTGCACGCAAAAATTGTATTGCAGACAAAGCCCAAAAGTGTTCTTTTAATTTCCTACTGTTGGCACATGTAACGAATATTCTAAGATTCCACAGAAATCGCTCGATCGAAGATTCCATTCTCGCGAAGCTGCAACAATTACTGCTACTGTTTTCGAGTCATAGTTTCTTTATTCTTTCTTTTTTCATTAATAGAAAATGTGTAAATAAAAAATTTCTATGCTGAACTGTTATTTATACGAAATTGTTATGCAAACAATGTTTAGAGTAATTCAGTGTTTTATAATGTATCTCTAAAGAAACTCTAAAGAAGCGTTTCCACGATGCGGTTAGATTCGTTCCACAGCGGATACCCATCTATTCCGGAATATATACATTTACTCTTACTATTTTCCACGTTTTCAAGGTAATTTTCCTACTATCTCATGCGTGCATGCAATTATTGTTCGTATATATATTTTCTGTTTCTACTTACATCTTATTCCGCCTCTGATTTTAGTTTCTATTGCAGGTCTCGCGTGGTGGAGCGATCGTTGTCCCTTATTCGTACAATTATCCGTCTTGATGGCACTATTGCTTCACTATTATGATTATTAGCGAACGAACGAATATGGTACGTTATTTTACAACCGATATTTCTATTATTTAACTATTAATAACTAGATAGAGATCTATATATATACTATTTAACGACTGGTGTATAAAATGACTTTAGCCGTACCGTGTCTACTAGCCGATTAATTTACAGAGTGACTTGGCTTTGTTCTAAATTGTTTAAACAGAAATTCGGTTAAGTCTAATGGTGGGGAGCATAGACGGTGGTGGTGGTGGTGGGGACCGCGTGGACGTCCCAATGGAGTTTGCAATGTTTACGGAGGTAGCTCGGAACCGTTGTCTTTCCGTTTGGTTTTCAATTTCTATTTTGAGTCGCATAACTTCGCGCGCGAATACATCGAACGCCTCCCATGTGCCGGTTGACTCGGTTACGATTTTAATCAAATTATGTATTTCTATATTCTTTTTCGTTTTATCTTTTAATTTTTTTCTTTGTACGTTCCATTTCGGGCAGACGAACAGCGTGTGATACGCGTCGTCTTGCAGTCCTTCGCATAGCGTGCATCTGTTTAATCGAGCTTTTCCTATCCTCTTGCGATAGCTGGCGAACGACCCGTGCCCTGTGAATAACTGCGTGGTGTAGAAATTTAGTTGGCATATATCTTTTTTAGCTAGCCATTCTCTGATGTCCGGGATTATTTTCCTTGTGCACTGAGAGTGGCTGATGCTTTGTCAATGTTGTTGCCACAATTCTATAGTCGTATCTTTTTCCTGTATCTTGATTAATTTAATTTGCTTCTTATATTCGGTTTCGTTTATGACACCCGGAAGGAGTTCGTTCTGCAAAATTCTATTCTTTCTTTCGTATATTCTAGTTCTTTCTTTTGCTTTTAGGTGGATCGGAGGGACGCCGGCTAGAACGCATGCCGCATCGGTGGAAACGGTCCTGTACGGGGCGATTATCTTCTGGACCATCGGCCTTTGGGCTTTGGTAAGGGGGCTCCGTATAAAATTACGGATTCCCAAAGGTTATAATAAAGTTTCCTAGCCTTAGATTTGGGTCCCTTAACATGATTTTGTTTGCGTACCGTCGACTAGGACTCCTAAGTATTTCAATTATGGTGTGTTTTTAACTATTTGTGTGTTATCGAGATTAAAATCGATTTCGCGATGTCCTTTCTTTCTACTCATTATGGTAATTTCGGTTTTTTTAGGGTCTATTGCAAGATCCAGGTCGCCGCGCAATTGGATAACGCGGTGAAAAGTACGAGCGATCAAATCTCTAAGAATGATAAGGTTTTTCGCCTTGAATAACAAACCGCTATCATCTGCGTAACCTATAACCTGCGCGTAGTCATTTTCACGTACACGTTAGTCGTTATGTTCCCGGCGTTATTATTATTATAGTATACCACGCTTCTATCGCTCAAGTAGTTGCTGATCGATTTGATTAAATATAATGGAATTTTCCTTTCTTTCAACGCGTTTATTATATGCGTCCACTTTAAAGTATTAAATGCGTTTTTAATGTCCAACGTCATGAACGCGCACCATAGTTTCCTATTAGTTGATTCGGTGGTAGTTTCGTATAATTTATTTAAGGCGTCTATCTTGCTTCTGTGTCTTCTAATTCCGTATTGCTTCGGGTGTAGTCGGTTCGAGATTCCTTGTTTCTCGATTCTTTTTCGAACTATGGTTTCCCATATTTTGGATAGGTCTCCCAGCACGCATAAGGGCCGATGGTCGTTACATTTGTCCTTTTTTCTTCCAGGCTTCTTTATCAGGACTAGTCTCGCTCTTTTCCAGTCGTTCGGGATATATCCGATGCGCAATGTGGCATTATATAGCCTCTTCATGTCCTCGGTTTTATTAATAACGAGCCATTTTCTTATAATCAACGGTATACCATCTGCACCTTACGCTTTATCGAATTGGACCTCTTCTATTACTCGTTGCAGTTCCGTGTCCGTGATCGACTCCGCTTCTTCTTCTTCTTCTTCTTCTTCTTCTTCTTCTTCTTCTTGTTCCTCCTCGTCGCTACGTTGTTGGTACATTTTCCTTTTTATTTCTATGTTTTCTCTCTCCTCTATAGTCGGAATCGTGGGATTTACCGTTATGAACAGGTTCGCTATGATTTGTTTTATATTTTCATGATCCATTGCACCGCCGCTTGTATAGTTGCTCTTCAGTTTCTTCATGAATACTGCCTTGTACGGTTGGCCCCATGGGTCAATATCTATGATTTTAGAAAGTTCTTCCAGCTTGGCTTCTTTACTTTTACGTATCGCTGCTTTAACATTGCTCTTATCGTCTAAGTTCTTGTCGCAGCCTCGCGTATTCCTCTATTCTTTGAGATTTCCTTATTCTGGTTAGTTTTCTTCTAGTTTTGTTCGCTAGCGTTATCAGATTTTTAATTTCTTCGTTCCACCAGTACTTGGGTTGACATTTTCCCCGATATTGCTTCTTTTTACGTAGCGAGGTTTCTACCGTTTGGGCGATGGTTCTATTGTATTCTTCAATCCATAGCTTGTCCTGTTGCATATCTCTAAGTCGTTTCGTTCTCATTATTTTTTCGTATGCTTGTTCGAATCGATTCCAATCTATATTTTTCCCATCGTATCGGATGTGGCTATCTTTTTTGATTTGATTATTTTCTGGTTTCAGGTCTATTTCGTGGTACACGTACAGGTGATCCGTTGCCGTATACCATTCGAGTGTCTTGGACGTTCCGACGTACGGGTATAAAGTTGCGTTTACGAATGCGATATCGATTTTTGATTTCTTACCATCTCTGTAGAACGTGTGGTCGCCTACGGTGTCTATGATCGCGTAATCGTTGGTTATTGTGAATTCTATTATGCTCTGGCCCCTTGGATTAGTTATTCTATCCCCCCCCCCCCCCCATTCTTTGCCTCTCGCATTAAAGTCCCCTGTGACAACGATTTTCTTGGATTTACTTTTAGTTTTGCTATTTATTATTACTTCCTGCAGTATCTCGATTCTCTTCGTGAACGAATCAAAATCTATATTCGGAGAGATGTACACGCTAGCGACAAGGATATCTTGGATACCTACAGCTGCTATTCCTTTCTCGGAGCATTCCGTCCCGTACGTGTAATTTATATTATTATATCCGGTTATCCACAGAGCCGCGTCGCCCGAACTATCGGGGATCACTTTGAGCATGATCGCTGTTTGCTGCATAATATCTTGCGCTATTCTGCATCTATTAAGGTTTATTTGCAATATTTTTACGAAGATGGTAGCATTCTTGCCTCCGCTAGTTGTTTCTTATACATTGGGCAGTTGTACGCTTCTGCTACGTGTTTTATTTTGGGATCGGTTAATCCTGCCGCCAGGCATAGTATGCATTTAGGCTCGGATGCCAAACAGGTGGATATATTATGCCCGTCCTTGCCGCATCTTCTGCATATTTCTTTCCTTTCTAGTATTTTCTTACATTCTCTGGTTTGGTGTCCGAACTCGTGGCATTTAAAGCATCGTATAATCCTAGGAAGGTATCTAAAGTTACATCGCGTAAGTATCCTAATCTTAGCTTGCTAATTTTCTTTAATTCTTCCGTAACGTTCTGTGTGACTTCGACGATGGCCACTTGGTTGCCGTTCATGGTAGATTTTAACATTTTAACTATTATTTCTCCTTCTTTCTCGATATTTAAATTACTCTGCAGGTCTTGTCTCAGTTCATGCCTTGTGATGATAGCTATCTTAGGTTGGAGATGCACCGTGTTAAATTTATCTTCCAATTGTTTCCTTATGCCGCTTATTCGCTCGTTTACGCCTTCTTTCCGCGAGAATTCCATTAATATGTCCCCGTTTCTTGTCTTTCTGACTTTTTCTACCTCTTTTAACTCGTTTCTCACTTTACCTACAACCTCTCTAAACGTATCTTCATACATTCTACCTTCGGTGACTTTTGCTATATTATCCGCGTAGCTGATTTTATCTTGGGGCAGATTGGTATTGTCGTTGTTGCCCATTGCGTTTCTTCGCGGACGTACCAATGTCCATTCTTCCTCTCGTGTTCTTGGATGTAACGTGTTCTTTGCCGTATCCGGGGTCCAATTTCCGCTGTTGCTTCTTAGTTCTTTTTACGAATTCTTGATCGTACTGCGGTGAGATCACTTTTCTTTTGGTGTTTCTAAGTTCTTCCGGTGCAGCTGGGTGAATCGATGCAGTGGTTTGCGTATTCTTTTCAGCGGTTTGTTTGCGCGTTTGCGATTCCGGGTTCTCGTCCACGTATTGCTTACATTCCTTCAGAGTTTTAACATCTTCCGACATGCACTTTATTTTCTGTAGTAAGAGCATCATATCCGTTTTCTTGATGTGTCTAATATTCGCGATTAGGTCTTTAGCGTACTTGTATAATTCTGTGTTTTTCTTTTCTAGGCCCAGGATAAGATCGTTTAGCAAGGAATCCTTGAATCGTTCCTTGCTCCTGTCACGCTGTGTTGCCATAGGTGAGTGTATACTCACGTCCTCGTCTTCCAAATCAAGCGTCACTTGAGCTGGCGTCTCGATCGATGTTTGTTTCAATGATAATAATAATTCTTTGTTGTTAATATCCCCAGTTACGTTATAATTCGTATTATTATTATAGCCGACGCATCGTGGTGGAGGGAGCGGGCAGCAACCGGAGCGGGTACACCCAACCATTGGTCCTCCCGGTACTCCGGGGGGCTCCGGCTACTCTTTACCCTTCCGGAACACTCGGACGAAGGGAGCTCGCTCGTCAATCCGATATGGGGCTCCGGCACCCCATATCCAACCACCACTACCTTGCCAAGGTACCGAAGCGGTCGGTTCCGGGCCGCAGCCGGTGGGGTCATCTCGGTATTTTCGAGAAAATACAGGCGGAGCGGGTAACGGCGGGGATATTGCAGGCCCATCCACCAATCCTAATGCCTGCACCGTTCCCGCATTCGCCACTCCCGATGAGCCACCGGCTACGGTCAGCATCGATTCGTCTATTCCCATCGGTATTCCAGTCGTGTCCTAAGGATATGCCGTTGTCGTCGAGAGACAGTTAGCGCTCCTTTTTCTTTTTAATTTTTAATTTACAGTCCTAAACTCCCTTAACACGTTCATCGCCCAACGCGATTTGGTTGAGTTTCTCCCAGGGCCCAAATCCGACCGTCGGAGCTCCGAAACGTAAACAGAGCCATAAACGGAAAATAACAGGGATGCAACTCAAATAGGCACTCGAATAATGTTTTCGAACCTTCGATTCATTACAAAGTGTTTAGTTTTGAAATGGGGAGGGCGATAATGTTTTGGACTAGAGGACTGTCTGGGATCTCACTGCAGTTATCCCCGATCCTTCATTTAGTCGAGACGCACGTTAGTTATCCTCAATATGTTCATTGGACATCGTAAAAATATAATTGAAAGTGAGGAGAGTAGTGATGACGAAGTAGTGAGTTTTAGAAGAAAAGTGATAAATAGAATTGTATCAAGTTCAAACTCGGATACCGAGGAATCATATACAAGTGAAGACATAGATGATATATTGGAAAATCTTGCTACAGACGAAGAAGAGGAGCTGAACTCTGTTGATGATTCATTGGATAATATCCAGTGGAAGGAATTTGCTAACAGGCAACATTCATTTACATTCACCGGGAAAGCTGGGCTTCTGATAGATTTGCCGTCTGATATTAGCGCAAGTGAAGTGTTTTCGCTATTCTTAGACGACAAAGTCATAAGCCTTTTAGTTACAGAGACTAATAGATATGCAGAGCAGAAGTTGCATCAACAAGAAATGTCTGAGCATGCCCGACTGAACAGGTGGAAACCGACCACTTCTGCAGAAATTACAAAATTTATAGGACTAATGATTTGGATGGGTTTGGTACAGACACCGCTCGTTAGATGTTGGTCAACGGACCCTATCTACAATTTTCCATTGCCGCGTAGCAAGATGTCCCGTAATCGTTTCGAATTACTATTAGCAAATTTGCATTTTGCAAATAACGAAACAATAGAAGAGGGTAGCAGACTTGGAAAAGTTTTGCCACTCCTAAACCTATTGACGGCAATTATCAAAAAGTTTTTTCACCGGGTGAAAATATTTTAATCGATGAAACAATGGTTCCTTGGAGAGGACGATTAATATTCAGACAATACATCCCAACAAAATCTCATAAATATGGCATAAAGCTTTTCAAATTGTGCTCCACCGAAGGGTATACATGGTCTGCGAAAATATATTCTGGACGAAATGCCAGCGGAAGAAGGCAAGTTGGCATAGCTGAAGATGTCTGCATTGAACTCGCAGATAAATTGATAAATGAAGGACGAACTTTGTTTGTCGACAAATTTTACACAAGCTATGAATTAGCAGTCAAATTTTTAAAATTCGAGACGCATGTCGTTGAGACTGTGCGGTACAACAAAAAATGTATGCCACAATTTGTAATGTCATACCCATTGAGGAGAGGTGAAATGATAGCAAGAGAAGATGACAACGGTATTGTGGTGCTCAAGTGGAGGGATGTTCGCGATGTTAGGATGTTATCAACAAAACATGCACCTATTATGACCTCAACCTCCGATTCTACTCATCGAGGACGTCCTCCTAAACAGAAACCTTTGGCGATACTGGTATACAATAATGGAAAAACTGGGATCGACAGGAGCGACCAGATGGTGTCATATGCCACAACAATACGTAAAAGTATCAAGTGGTATAAAAAATTAGCATTACATTTGCTTTTAGGAACAAGTATAGTAAATGCTCACATTGTGTACCAGAGGGCCACAAATAAAAATATAGAAATAAGGAAATTTCGGGAGCTTCTCGTTACCGAATGGTTGTCCCCGGAAAATGCTACGCTCGACTATAATAGAAATAAAATAAGGAAGCCTGTAAGGAGAATGTGTGCCCTATGTTACCAGAAGAGGAGGCAAACTGCTGAACGCCAAGAAGCGAGAAAAAATGTAAAAAAAACTACGACCTATTGTTCAAATTGTCCAAAATCACCTCAAGTGTGTTTGAAATGCTTCAACCAACACCATGTATAGTATAATATGTATATTTTCAGCATTTTTATATTCTATATCCTACATTCATATTTCAGTGCTTATTCCATTACATTCCTTTTAAAAATCCAACTGCAAGTCCTATTAACTTGAATAAGAAGAGCGTCACCCATATTTGGGTGACGGGTATTGTTTTAGGTCTCCTGGGAGCGCTGACAACCCTCCACCTTCCTCGCAGCGAGAGGGCCGGTACCGACGATCGCCATAGACAACGCGAGCGCTCCATGTTTTTCTACTCTAATTCAATTATAATACTATTGAATATAAATGTATACTATGTAGCATAGAATAAGAGAAAATAAAAACAAAAGACTTTTCTGGTACGCAGAGAGAGATGTAGTTATATATATATATACCCACAGGGAAACTGTCGCCTGGACTGCATTGCTATTATTTAATTATTATTCCCGGTTTTATCGAGGATACGCTTTATATACGAGACTACTCTTGCGCTTCTTCTTATTTCCTAAGATTTTGTCCTAATTTATTATGATTTTATTATGATTTATTATGGAAGAGCTTCAGATTTTCTGACACTATTTCGGCAATATTAAATGATCGCTGCGTGTGGCAATGGTATAATTATTGCCCGGTTACACGTGTCTAAACGGTGGCTAACTCCACGTTGCTGTCAACTTACTTTCCGAACGAACAGTTTACGGAATGATTATGTACCGGCATTTGATCATTTACCCTGCTTAGTTGCATTATTTACCATTCTTAATAATTATTTACCATACTAGATTATATATGAGCGATGTATTTTCAAGTTTAACCGATAGATGGAGTCACAGTAGTCCAGTGATCAAAAAATTTGCGAGTTCAAGTCTCCCTTATTTTTTTTTTATTTTTATTCTTATTCAATCCTAATTTACTCTTAATACTATTATTATACACTATTTCTCTATTTTCTCTACGATTTTATTATTTATCTATCTATTTAATACCTGTTATTATTCTATACCGTGGTTAAACGTTTAATGCGTTATTATTCGTCCCTATTATTATTCCCCATCCTCCTTGTTCCAGTGGAGGTGCCGGATTTTCCCCCGGCGGAGAGATGACTTTCCGCCTCTGGGGCTGGTGAACGGTTAAAAGTAAACACCGTCCACCTCAAGGGCCCAGAGGCGGGTTCGATAACTGCCCTGAAAAAAGTTTGAGAACCGCTGAGATCTAGGTTTTACTCTTTTTTTTTTTAAGCGAACGAAAATTGATATGAAAGAAAAAGCGAATACGATGGAGTATAACTTTTGCGTTTAACAAGCAACTGCTTTGCACTATCCTTTGATCGAAATTAGAGTGTGTATAAGCATTTGTTTCATATAAAACATGATACGTGGTGGAAACATTTTTTGTTGGAATATCGTTATATTAACAAAATGAAGCTGATACTTCGTTATTTGCCATTCATCGTTTACTTTCAATGCCCCTCTAATTATCGAACGATTGCGAACATTTAAGCGCGATTCAGAGTTATCCAAATTTTCCAATCATTTCATTGGTTGCAAGTTTCAAAATTTTGTTTCAAAATATCGAAAAAGACGACAGGCTTTCTCCTGCGGGGACAAAGAATCGCGGGTCGATAATTAGACAGTTGAATTGTGTTGTTACTTTTGGTTGCATGTTTCGTTTAGGATACTCGTGAAGATAATTCTACGTAACAACTGTAGAACGCGGATACAATGATTCTCGAGAATACCCGCGGAAGTTTTAAAAAAAGCAGACTTTGGAATTTGGAAGGTGATAAGTTTAGAGATGATTTTTAGTTATTCGAAATGCGAGGAGTACGTTATTTTCCCAAGAATTGTATCATTTTTTTTTGTCTTTTTTTTTTGGTTTTGTTTTAGGCAGCTTGGGTGTGCACCTGTCCCACCATCTAGTAGCGCTAAATTACATTGAACGTGTGTACGATTATTAAATACATATAGTTACAGCCACTTGTATTATTACTGTGAATCGTATTAAAACTGTAACAAATCCTATCGGTAAGCAGGTGTCAAAAGGCCAGAGAATTTTTGCACGCGTGCCGTACAATGAGATGAGAGAGTCTACTGTACAATCTCTGAAAAAAAAAGCGTACCATTGCATGGTGTTAACATCTATATACGATATATAAATACTGTGCTGTTAATCGTTCAGGGAGACGTGTACCAAAGAGAGAACGTTCCTTCTGGATCGTTCGTGCGCGAAATAAACTCAGACGGTGATCGAGCAAACATTTAATTTCTCGCGGCAAAATTTTCAAACCGAGCGCACTTCGCGATTGGCTCGAATGCTTTTAAAAAATTCTAATCACGTACAGTTTCGACTTTTCGTTCTCGCACAGATTTTTCAAAGATATGTATGCGAACAGAGATATTAAGTGAGCGTCAACTTGGCCGTGTGGAGCATTTTTGGTTAGTTTCATAAAGACAACGCATAAGTATGTAGTTACACGACTCGTGTGACAGAATGAGATCACTTTTTGCAATAAATGTGCCGTTACAAATTATGCGTGGTATTGTGTTAGTGGTGATACATAAAAAAAATAAATATATGTATATATAAATAAAATAAATAATAAATAGGACAGAATGCATGTCTAGGATTAAGTTACAAAACATTTTATTTCTACGTGAGAGTGCTCGCCAAAAATCGCTACTCGAAAAATAGATCGTTTACGGTGTGTAGAAAGAAACTCAAAATTAACAATACGGATTAGTCCGTTAAAGCTCTCGCGGAACGTTCGCGTGAGGGCGGTTATATTAAAATTATTGTGAAATGTACAGGCAAATTTCAGGTGGATGCATGTATGCTTCTAGACGCCGCATATTAAGTAATATCCTGGATTCAAATGGAACATTCGAGGACATCCGAATTTAGAACAAAATATATTTCAAATGTTCGCTGGTAGTTTAAAGCCTTCGCATCGTGTCGTAATACTACCCCTGCCATCTTTCCCAAAATGATAGACTACCTCTTACTTCTTCTACATATTATCGTGAAAGATCGATATCTAGCGAACGTCGATATTCTCCGGTGAATCTGAGAATTCGGAAAATCGCTTGGCGAATGTACGAGATGTTTGCTGAATAATTATGCAGGCAGATGTCGACATTCGGTTGAATAAAAATATTTCTATATTGCGTTGAGACAAGAACGCAACGTTTTAATGTGTCATTTATGTGGAAATAGGAGAAAGTTTAATTGTTTTAAGTGTCAGATGGCGCTATCCAAGGGCGGATCGAGACAATTAGGGGCTCTGAGTAGTGAAAATTTCAGATTCCAGGAGCGGATTTAGACACATGGGAACTCTAAGCATTGCAAATTTGGGGATCCCCAAGCGCGTCTCAAGGTAAAATGAGCGCCCTGACTAATGAAAATTTCAAGATTCCTCCCAGGAGGATTTCAGATTTCCCCCAGGGGCGGATTAAGACACATGGAGATCCTAAGCGTTGCAAATTTTGGGATCCCCAGAGGCGTATCAAGAAAAATGGGAGCCCTGAGCAATGAAAATTATAAAATTTCCCCAGGGGCGAATGAAAACAAGTGGAGGCCCTAAGCATTGAAAATTTTAAAGCCCTCAGGGGTGGATCAAGAGAAGTTAGGATCCTAAGTAGTAAAAATTTTGCACCCCCCCCCCAAAAAAAGTGCAATTTAATGGCCATAAAATTAAAATTTCGTTTTTAGATTTGTTCGATTATTTCATGGTTTTTCTTAACTATTTCGGTAATTTTAAAAAAAATTTTGCATTTTTTACATTGTTTTGGAAGTGGGACAAAATTTTTACCATCTAGGGCCCCCACGTGTCTAGAACCGCCCCTGAGGGAAATTGAAACTTTTACCACTTGGGGCCCCCAATTTCCTTGATATGCACCTGAGGACCCACAATTTTCACCGACGTGCTCCCCAGTTGCTTTAATCCGTCCAAGAGGACTCCAAAATTTGCAATGCTTAGGGCCCCCGTTTTCCTTAATTCGTCTCTGAAGGAATCTTGAAATTTTCATTACTTAGAGCCCCCATTTTCCTTGATACACTCCTGGGGATCCGTAAATTTGCAATGCTTGGGGCCCCCACTTGTCTTAATCCGTCCTTGAGAGAATCTTGAGATTTTCATTACTGAATGCCCCCATTTCCCTTGATACACTCCTGAGTACACCAAAATTTTCAATGATGAGGGCCCCATTTGCATTAATCCATCCCTAAGAATTAAATTTTCACTGCTCAGGACTCTCACTTGTCTTGATCCGCCCCTGAAGACTGAAATTTTTAATGATGACGGCCCCATTTGCGTTAATTCAACCCTTTGCACACTCGGATGTCGCAATTCTGAAGAAATTGATGGCTGATTACGAAAGTTAAAAACTTATTCCATTGCAAGTTTTTGAAGAACGCACAATTTCCCCAAAGCTTTCTATCGAAATGGAAACTTTCTGTTGCTAGAAAATTTGCTTGGTAATAGTTTCTATTGCTAACTTTTGTTTCAGCAATAGAAAACTGCTGAAAAAGCGTCGAGTGCAAAGGGTTAATCCGCCCCTGCATTTTACTTTATTTAGCCCTTTGCACTCTACTGCTTTCTGGACGTTGGCAATATTTCAATAGAAAACTTGAGGAAAAATGGAAGTTTTCTATTGCTGGGAGACGTTGGCAATAGAAGCTAGAAACATTGCTAAAATAACAATATTTAGCAATAGTTTTTAACGCTAGCGACTCTCAGCAATAGAAAATTTCCGTTCCAATAGAAAATTTGAGAGAAATTTTCTTATGTTTCTAATGTCAATTCTAATGTCCCCTCGGAGGAAACATCCGAGTGCAAAGGGTTAGTATAGCATAGCATAATTTTCTTTTCTTCTCTCTGACTGCGTCCTCTCTCTCTTACGTTTCAACCTTCACCAGAGTTTATCTCTGTTTGTCGACATATACCGCAACATTGTTCGAACAAACGTAACCAAATATTCGATCTCTCAGTGACACATTTGGTACGCGTCGACGTTCACAGAAAAATATCGATAATCTCCAATTTCAGTCTTTCACGGTAACATATATCTCATTTGCATAGCACACAACTTGCACGAATACTTATTCAAATACGCGTACGACGTGCACGTCCACAAACGTGTCTGTGGACGCATAAAAAAGGGCAGACGAAATGGAATGAATAAGTGTTCCACAGGCACAAGTTGGGAAGAGAAAAATGAAAAAACAATACAACAAAAGTATGTTAAGTAGATACACGGAAATATTAACGCTTAGCCAACACTTTCTTCTATCAATAATTCTTGACTTAAAATTGTTCACGTTTGAGTAATATCATTCATCTATCGTTACTTTCATTAATTATTTCATTTTCTATAAGAAATATGTGATTCAAGATCGTTAAAAACCAAATAGAATCGTCCAATTAAATAATTTTTACAACGCAAACTGTACAGTTTTCGAAAATCAGCATCTTTTTTTCGTTTCTTCTTTTCTCGTTCACTTCAACCTTTCTCACAGTAATTTATACGTGCTTTTATGT
Organism: Xylocopa violacea; assembly: GCA_963969225.1. Lineage (NCBI taxonomy): Eukaryota > Metazoa > Arthropoda > Insecta > Hymenoptera > Apidae > Xylocopa > Xylocopa violacea. Next base: position 6,512 of record CAXAJV010000398.1, on the reverse strand, counting down.
CAGCTGAATGGCTCAGCAATCGTAACGATGCTCCTAAATTTCGTTCAGCGCTAGCATACGATTATTGTCACGAAATAATCGTGTGAAATGTAAAGAATGGGTAGGTGCGCACTCATACCGTTCGCCTTCTTGCGCGCGATGATAGAAGAAGGAAAGAAGAGAACAAATCGTCTCGAGGACGTCTAGTCTTTACAAACCTAATTGCGGGCAGTTAACATTGTCTTAAAACTTAAAAACTCCGACGATTGTAAATCGCAGGACGCTCGCGAATGTATAAAACGATCATTTATGCGGACCTATTAATTAATTGAAATCTTCTGAAAGAAATTTTTTTTATTGAAAATTGTTGGATTCCGGGATCCGACGAACGCGACGGAATCAAAGCAACACTTTTACGAAGAGACTTTCAGAGCTTTATTGAAACACTGGTTCCGCACGTAAGAGACGACTACAGTATTCTGACTATGGCGAAGAGTGGTTAGTATTTATAGGGTTGAGGGTGAGTAATCTGAGGTACGAAGGTTAACAGACAATCAAAGGGCAGGATGAGTGAGTAGGATACGGGAGGCTAGAGAAGTTGGAATTCGGAACTATGATTCAGAAAGGAGTTTATGCTGTATTATCAATGTTGTAATTGGGTTGGTCACGCAACAAAATATTATTCGACTTATCGTTGCATTTTTTTAGTGAGAAATAAAGCATCATTCGAATTTTTGTCTTAATTAATGATGCCTTTTGTTTTAGATTTTTTATCGAAATTTGTGGAAAAAGATTTAAGAAAAAGTAAATTATTTTTCTATGGACTATTTCAAATGACTAATTTCTTCTTTTACATTTTTCTGGGAGAACAAAATTGTGTTTCAATATTCTTTTCTATTTCGAAACGTTTCTAAATTCTAATATTTATTTCTAACTTTATTTTTAATTCATTTTTAATAGTTTGCAATATTGGCAAGTATTACAGGTACTTGGTATGAAATTTAAAAACAATTCTCTAGTCCTAACAATTGAATTATTTATTATTTATGGATACAACTAAGACCTAAAGAAGAAATAAAGACTTCCTTTGAATAAATAATAATAATTAATTTGCTCTCTAATTGCTGGGAGCCACGGTTTACGACTATTTATTAACAACAATTAATCATTTTTCTCTTATAATGTTTTATCAAAATAATTCAACGATACATAAAAACCGCAGAATTATGTTAATTATACAAAGTGATGGTTATTTCGAAATTTGTTTAAACCACGCTTTTTGAAAATATTTGTATATCGTTAAATTTGAAATCAATCGCAAGCAGCGAGTGTCCTCGCAAACACGTACATGTGTGTGTGTGTGTGAGTGTGCGCGCGCGCGTGTGTGTGTGTGTAAAGCATGAAATTTGAAGTTTATGTTGATATTTTGTTAATAAATATCCTACTTTTCCTGTTTGATAATTCATTCTTTGGTTTGTAATACAATTTGTTACAAATTAAAATATTGCAAATTTCATATAAGTTAGGTTAGGTTTTGTAATTGGTAATTTGTCACAAGTTAAAATATTGCAAATTCATAATTTGCCACAAATTAAAATATTACAAATTCATAATTTGCTACAAATTAAAACATTGCAAATTAAAATAGTGCAAATTTGGAAATTGTTGCAAATTAAAATAGTGCAAATTTGGAAATTGTTGCAAATTAAAATAGTACAAATTTGGAAATTGTTGCAAATTAAAATATTGCAAATTTCGGAAAGATTAGGTTAAGTTAGGTTTTGCAATTCGTAATTTACCACAAATTAAAATATTGCAAATTTGTAATTCGTTGCAAATTAAAATATTGCAAATTTGTAATTCGTTGGAAATTAAAATATTGCAAATTTGTAATTCGTTGCAAATTAAAATATTGCAAATTTGTAATTTGTTGCCAATTTCATAAAGGTTAGGTTAGGTTTCGCAATTCATAATTTGCCAGAAACTAAAATATTTCAAATTTGTAATTTATCACAAATGAAATATTGCAAATTTAAATGTTGCAAATTTATAATTTGTTGCAAATGAAATATTGCAAATTTGTAATTCGATACAAATTTGTAATTTATTGCAAATTAAAATAGTCCAAATTTGTAATTTGTTGCAAATTTCATAAAGGTTAGGCTAGGTTAGATTAGGTTAGGCTTTGTAATTCACCAGGAATTCAACCTTATTAAAGCTAAGGCTGAAAAACTGGAGAAGGAGAATGCCCTTCTCAAGGAGAGGCTGATTGCCCTAGAAAATAGGGCAAACAGCCAATTGTCGCCGGCGATCAAAAAGATGGCGATCGCCGAGCGTAATGAAAAAAGTACACGACAACAATCGCTGACCACGAAGCAGGAGGAAGCCAGCATCCCCGACACCGGTCTCGTACTGCTAATGGAGCAGATTGGAACCGTTGTCAACGAGCGGCTCACTCAATTTTGGGAGAAGGCGGAGAAGCGCTTCGCTCCGAATGAGGAACGCCCGCAGTCAGCGGCACGGAACGCTGCGCGACGGGAAGAATCCGCGAAAGAGGGAACAAGAGCCGCAACCATAAAGAAGGAGAAGTCCGGTAGGAAGAGAGAGGCAATGCCCCCTCCACCGATGAAGAAATCCGCGAAAGCGAAAACAAAGAAATCCCCCATCTAGAAGAGGATAGAGGAGATTCAAAAGGAGCAGGTTCGCAAGGAGTGCGAAAAGGAGTGTCGAGCAGCGAGCGCACCTGCTCCGCAGAACAAGATGAAGACGGAGACGCCGTGGACGAAAGTCCTCGGCAGAAAGTCGAAAAAGGAGACGACGGCCGCGGTAAACAAGACGGCGAGAGCAGGCAAGAAGGCACCGACGCAGGTAGCAACTGCGAAGCCGGTGCCAAGAGAAAAGCCCAAGATGACGAAAAATCCGAGCATGGCCGCTGCTGTTGTTATCACCATAAATAAGGGCAGCAATACCACATACGCCGAGCTCATGACTACAGCGCGGCAGCAGATCAAGCTGTCGGACCTGGGAATCGATGAGGTCAAACCCAGGAAAGCGCTGACCGGAGCGCTTATTCTCGAAATAAGCGGCGAAGGTAAAGAAGAGAAGGCGAACGCGCTCGCCAACAAGTTAACCGGGCTATTCGCGATCACGAGGGGTGTAAAAATCACGCGCCCCTGCAAGAGAGCGGCCCTGAGAGTCTCCAGGATGGAAGACTCGCTGACGGTCGGTGAAGTCGTCGAAGCAGTCGCCGCGCAAGGCGGCTGCACAGCCGGCGAAATAAAAACCGACCCGCGGAGGACGGCGTACAACGGCATGGGCACGATGCTGATGCAATGCCCGGTCGCCGCCGCGAAGAAAATTACCGAGAATGGTAAAGTGAAGGTCGGATGGACATCCGTCCGTGTCGAACACACTGAAGCACGACAGCTGATCTGCTCCAAGTGTTGGGAAATCGGGCACGTGATCGCGAAATGTACCGCAACCGTGGACCGAACAGAGGCATGCTACAGGTGCGGTGAAAAAGGTCACCACGCAACCGAATGCAAAGAAAAGTCGCCGACGTGTCCGGTCTGCAAATCTGCAGGCCGCCCGCACGGACACAGAGCAGGTAAGGATAAGAAACATGCGGAGAAGGAAGAAATAGCTGCAGCAGCAGCAAAAGACAACAATGAAGAGGAGAAGAAGCGCGAAACTCTGAAGGCAAGCACTAGCCGCGAGGAGGCGATGGACCTGGAGTAACTTTCAATATGAAATGCCAGATCCTGCAAACTAACTTAAATCACGCCGCGAGAGCACAAGATCTTATGCTCGAAAGCCTGCAAAGCGGCGTGGTTGCCGTATTTTATCCACGACAAGCCGTCGTGGGTAGCAAACCGGGAGAAAACGGTTGCAATAATTCAGGCGACGCCGACACGCATCCGACCGAACACGCCCATCGCGCAAGGGCGTGGCTACGTTGCAGTATCGTGGTCGGATTGCGTCGTCATTGGAATTTACGCGCCGCCGAGCTGGTCGTTGCAAGATTTCGATCAGCTCCTGGACGAAGTGGAGAGTGTAGTGCGAAATCACACCCCGCAACCGACATTCGTATTGGGAGATTTCAACGCGCATGCAAATATGTGGCGCTCTTCCAGAACGAATCAGCGTGGACACTCGACGATGGACTGGGCAGCATCCGCGAATCTCAGACTGCTGAATCAAGGAACTGCCAGTACGTGCGTGCGTCCACAGGGCGAGAGCAAGGTCGACCTCTCGTTCGCGAACGACGCAGCATCTCGAAGAGTCACGAGCTGGAAAGTGGATCCGATCGAAACATTATCTGATCACTTATATATAAGGATCGACGTATCCACGGTACAAGGAAGAAGAGCAGCGGACCAGAAGCAAAATAGATGGTCGTTGCGAAAAATCGACGAAGATATGTTTATGGCGGCAACCCTCGCTGCTACCTGGCCGAGCGAACCGACCTTGACGGCCATAGTCGAGCGAGAAGCGGAATGGTTTACGAGGACGTTGACATCGGTATGCAACGCAAGCATGCCGAAAGTAAGGTCGAACCCCCCTCGTAAACCCGTATATTGGTGGAGCAACGAGATCGCTCTTCTCCGTGCGGAGAGCGCGAACGCACGAAGACAATATACGAGATACCGGAAACGGAGAAATCCCAACCCGGTAAGGAAAGCGCAGTTCTATGAAAGATATAAAGAGAGGAAAACGGAGCTGCAAGCCGCCGTAAAGAAATCGAAGGCACGAGCATGGGACGGGCTGCTGCAGACGTGTGCGAGGACCCGTAGGGGCGGCCGCATAAAATCGTAATGAACAAATTACGGCCATGGGCACCCCCACTGCCGGAAACAATGGAGACGCCGTTCCTGAAGCGAGTCGTCGACACGCTCTTCCCGCCGGGAGAGGCTGTGCCGACGATTAATGTGGAAAGTGCTACAAACACCGACCTTATCACCTGGTCGCAGGAAAACGACGTTACCGAAGTGGAAATGACTCGCGCAATCAAGCGAATGACAAAGAACACCGCGCCCGGACCGGATGGAATACCTGGCCGTGCCTGGTCGATGGCATTAAGCGTGCTAAATTTGAGACTACGCGGACTGTTCTCCGCGTGCTTGAAGACCGGCACGCTGCCAAAAAGTTGGAAAACCGGCAATCGCAATATCTCTGGATATTAAAAATGCGTTCAACTCTCTCCAATGGAGTGCAATTCGTAAAGCGCTGAAAAGGTACGGATTCCCACAATACCTGCGAAGGGGCGTGGAAAACTACCTGTGCGACCGCGCGATATTCTACGAAAGTCGCGACGGAATACAAAGAAAGAAGATCGAACGTGGCGTTCCCCAGGGATCAGTTCTTGGACCGCTGCTCTGGAATCTGAGGTACGACGCGGTTTTAAAAGTGCCAATGCCGGCGGGAGTGCATTTGACTTGCTACGCGGATGACACTCTGGTACTGGCGTTCGATACGGACCGTAGCAGAGCAATCTGCCGGGCGGAAGTGGCAGTCGCGGTCGTGGCAGACGCGATCAAGAGGATGGGCCTCGAAATAGCACCGGAGAAATCTGAAATCCTGTGCTTCAAAGGACGAAGAAGAGACCCGCGAGGAGGAAACGAAGTGGTCCACATCGGACCAGCCAAAGTTACAGTGGGGAGCGAGATGAAGTATCTCGGACTGCTCCTCGATGATAAATGGAACTTTGGTCTCCACTTCGCTCGTCAGGTCATTCGACTGGATGCTGCGGCGAATTATCTAAGCCGTATCATGCCGAATCTGCACGGACCGGACGAGAAAGTAAGGAAACACTATGCTGGGGTGATAAGAAGCATCGCGCTTTACGGAGCCCCGGTATGGAGCGACGCGCTTAACAAAGCAGGCAGGAAGCTGCAGCTGCTGCGAAGCGCGTGGCGAAGAATAGCCACTCGGGTTGTAAGAGGATATCGCACGATTTCTTACGATGCGGCAACAATGCTGGCGGATCTTGTACCACTGGAATACCTGGCGCAGGAAGATCTGATAGTGTACGAAACCCTTCGTACAATGCGCCAGGTACAAGAAGAAGGTGCACCTGCTCCGACGAAGGACGAGATTAGAAGAGAAGCGAGACGCTTCACTTTCTCTAACTGGAAGGAGAAACTCGCGGAAGGAGAAGACGACTTCGAAGATAGAATACAGGCGCAAGAAATTCGACAAAGAGGTACGCGTGCGAATGCGTGCATTCGTACACAAGCGTAACAGAAAAGATTGCGCAAAGAAAAAGTAAATAAGAAAAAACAGAAAGAGCCCCCGAGCGCCGGCTAGACAGCATTTGGGTCAAGTCTATCCGGCACGCGCTCGACCGAGGAGTCTAAAGAATGAACTCGCACGCGAGCTATGTGCAGAGAGTTCAACGAACTCAGACACGAGGCGGGATGCTGGACGCGTTCGAAAGAGTTCCCGGCTACCCGCTACAAGTGTAGGAAGACCACCGCAGGGTTTTAGTCGGTAAGAGTCCGACATAACCGCGGATTTCCCAAAAAATCCACGGT
>CAXAJV010000397.1:22500-25243 GCA_963969225.1 Xylocopa violacea | reverse complement strand
AACGCGCTATCTCAGAGTCTCGGATTCGTAATGCATACGAGACCCTCGCTGGACAACCAAGTTGCCGGCGATTTTTAACATCCGTCCTCTCTTATCGTAGCTATGAACGATTATAAATAATTCCAGCGGTTCCACCTTCCGCGCGTAACACGCAGAGATCGAAACGGAGCGGCTCCTTTTCCCCGATTTATCACCCTGATCCGTCGGAACGACGGATAGGCCGAGTTGGAGCGCGCCCACGCGAATCTCTCTGCTGCGTGGAACGGGAAATAAAAAAAAAAAAGGAACGCACGCGTGGAATTACATAACCAAGCTGCGCTTTCCGGGGACTGGATGACCGGCTTTTTGATCGCGCGGTCCCGTCTCGACAACGAAGACATGGGGTGACCAACAACTTGTGGCACCGAGCAGCACCTCGTCGAAGTATAACTTCGAGCCTCGCCAATGGGGTGGGCACAATCTCTTCCCGTATCTACTTCTCTAAACGACTCTCCTCGTTGCGCGTGGCGTTACCGATTCGAGTTCTGTGCTTCGGAATCTGCGGACGCGCGTCACAGGCCAGAAACGTTACAATCGACCATATATATATATATACCAAATGTTCCGATCGACACCGGGCTGACAGACAGAGGCAGCACACCGAGGACGCACGGTAAATTCGAGTCTCGACGAACGTGGCTGGGGTCAGATTCGAACATCCCAAGATCATCAGCGTTCGAAGAGGAAATGCGTCCCCGTGCGCGCGTTTGTCTGTGGTCCCCGACAATCGACGGCATATGGAAATAAAATTCGAGATCGACTTCGGCAACGACGGCCTATATACATTGTATGTATTCGAGTGACGGTCCGCTCAATTTCTTCCTTACACAAAACATGGTATACGCGCACAACGCGCGGAGAGAGCAGAGAGAGAACGGGTTATTCTGATGATTGAACGCAACAACACCCTGGGGCTGTGCGAACTTCGAACGATCGGATGCGCATCATCGTCCCTCACGTTACGACGATGTCGCTCGCTCTCTCTTTCTTGTATATTCTCTTCTCTCTCTCGACCGAGTTCCCAACAATTCGATTCTCTCAGTCTTGCGGCAAAAGAAAAATTCATTTTAAACGACGTCGAGCGCGCGGCATATCAATCGTGCGTTAAAGAGACGCGCGAAGAGTGGTCATGGTGTGTGGCGGGTGTGCGAATTTGGAATACGGAACAAAATCGGCAGTCGAAACACGAAGCGGTTCCCCGTGGGCGGTCGTCCGGTTAAACGAACGACTCACGACGCCACGAAGAACTCGCGCGAGTCCGTGATCGACACCGTCGATTTCCGTGAACCCGTTTAACGCACGCCGCACGCGCGCACACGTTACACCAGTCGCATATAGTCTCGGGGCACGGCCACAGACGACTCGGACGAACGTCCAACGATCGCTCGTACGTCGCGTATCGCTCCTCTTTTTCCCTTTCGGTGCGCCCGAACTCAGAAACGTTCGTAAATGGAATTCGAATGAACGACGGCGGGCAGATTCGAGCACCGGAGAGAAAAGATTCGACGAAACGCAACGCAAGCAGTATTCTGGTTACGTGAACGACCCTCAGCTAGGCGTGGTCCAGGAATTGTATCCGTGGACCGCAATGTGCGTTCGAAATGTCGATGTTCATGTGTCCTGCAGTTCACACGTTGACGCGCAATTAGCTGCGTTCTTCATCGACCCACGAGCCAAGTGATCCACCGTTCAGGGTAATCGTATATGTATATTTTTTATTAATTGTTAAGTCTCTTCGTACTAAGTTTCGAACAAGTCGAGACCCAAACGTCTCCGGCGAAGGAGACGCGGGCGTCGCCCGAATTCTCGGCGACACGATACCGTCCTACGGATGAAACGGACACGCCTGTTTCAGGGTGTTTAGGATACATCCTTTCGGATTCACGCCAGTGTGCCACGCGTCCAGGTAGATAAAATTTTTCGAAAATTCGTTAGGACTCTTCTTCGCGCGTATCGCGCAGACCCTCGAGGCGGTCCCCCCTTCCTCCCGACAACACGAAGCGAGCTTGTAAAATTCGATCTCGCAACGGCGGGTTTATTAAGGGACTCTCGACAACGAGGAAGAATACGCAAACGCGAATATATCGTCGTCCCCTCTGAACGAATGGCACGTGGAAGTGAATACAAAAAAAAAAAAAAAGAAAGATATCCAACACCCATCGGCGTATTGCTTTCGAGAAGTTGACGACGTTCGTACAGGTAAGTCGTAAAATATCGATGGGACTCGCCGTGAAACCTCGAAGCGGTCTATAATTTTACCCACCCGACAACACGAAGCGAGCATAAAAAATTATTCGATCTCGCAACGGCGGGTGTGTTTCCAGACTCGCGACAACGAGGCTTCGCTCGGCGAAGCGGTCCCCTCTGAACGAACGACACGATCAAAACCCGAACACAGGTGCGTGGTACAAGTTCCTCAAATTCCACGATCCACTGCACGATCTGTGCTTCAGAGCTCAGGTGATAAAAAAAAAAAAAAATTCGTTGGGACTCGGCCGCCAAAGCCTCGAGCGGTCTACCGTTTTTCCCCGGCAACACGAAGCGAGTATAAATTATTCGATCTCGCAACGGCCGGTTTCTCAGACTCGCGACAACGAGGCTATGGCAAAAAGCAAGTCCCCTCTGAGCTTGCAGCACAATTGTGAAACGGGAAAACGAACAAGTACCAGCGGCGTATTGCTTTCACGCAGAGACGCAAAATAAT
>CAXAJV010000397.1:15000-17500 GCA_963969225.1 Xylocopa violacea | reverse complement strand
ATCATCATCAACTCTTATAAGAGTAGTTTGCTCAACGTGTTTTTAGTCGTCGTCGGTTCTCTTAGAGACACCGATCGACGATACGAAATAATAATATATATATATGTATATCGTTCGAATATCGCAATATTCGTCATAGTTTTGTTCAGTGGATGCGGCTGACGGGTCTTTCGGACCTCGCTCGAGCACATTATTTATTTTTTGTATTTCGTAAAATGCATCCTCGGTTAGCACATATGTTCAATAATACCGAGGTATTGCATTTTTTCCTCCTCTCCTTTTCCTTTCTTTTCTTTTCTTTCGAGAATGAGACACTCCCAAAAATCGTACGTTCCCAAAATCGACTTCACAAGTCGCCTTCCAACTGAACCGTGTCGAGTAAGCGCGTATACACTTCGCGCTGAAAATATACATCGTCTTTACCACGGACATATCCCCTTGCGAGGACTTGTCGGGTATCGACGAGCAAGCGCGTATACAATTTTCACGCTGGTTATATATTTTTGGGCACATTTTTGTCATTTATTGAATACATATTGTCACCTTTAATCGTCTATAGCACGGACATCTCTTGCGAGAACATGCTGGGCATCGACGATGCAAGCGCGTATACGATTTGTCACCGCTTGTTATATCGGTGTACGGCACCTTTTATCGTCTATAGCACGGACATCTCTTTCACGCTGGGCATTAAGATAGCGCGTACAGAGAACATGCTGGGCATCGACGATGCAAGCGCGTATGCAATTTTCACGCTGGGCAAATATCGCCGAAAGCACGGACATCTCTTTCACGCTGGGCATTAAGATAGCGCGTACAGAGAACATGCTGGTCATCAAGGCGAGGAAGCGCGTACAATTGCGTCACGCTGATTTATCGTACACCTTTTTTCTCCATCGTCTATAGCACGAACATCTCTTGCGAGAACATGCTGGGCAACGACGATGGCAAGCGGTTATAATCGTGTCACGCTGTATTGTTTAATATGTATATAAAGAATACCTTTTATCGTCTAATGCGCGAACGCGTAGTACCTCTTGGCACTCCATTTGACTATAACAGAGATACTACACACGCTCTCACACGCTGGGCATTATGATAGCGCGTACAGAGAAGCGTGCTGTTCGGCATAGACGAGCAAGCGCGTACAATTGTGTCACGCTGAAGTATATTTTTGTATCTCGCCCTCCTCAGGCGAGCTGGCGCGTACCAAGTGCGCGCTGGGCATTCGACACGGGACACCTTTTGGAAGTTCGTCGAGAGACTCCTCTGTTTCGTAACAGATCGTGTCGAAATGACATATACCATTTATTCTTTTGCCTTCTTCAGTGGATGCTTATTTTTTATTTTTTGTTTCGTTCCTCAACTCAGTGGATGCTCATTTTTATTTTTTTTTGTTGAGGAACTTGTTTGGTATATCATCGGTGTATATCTATCTCCATATACACCTTTCATGCGTATAGCATATTATGGACATTTCGTACACACATCTGGTACGTCCAAAAATTCAATATGTATCTCTAGAGTCCGTTCCGAGAGCTCGGAGCGTAAAGATTTAGAATCGATGCAAGGAAGGTACAATTTAACCGAGTAAAACTCGGATAAATGGTCACCAACGTCACCGTTGGACGCTCGCCACATATGGGCCATTCGGTCAAAGACACCGACCCGTGGCAATGCAGTGTGGAGAAAATTCGACAACCGACACGGGACAGAGCAGTCGAGAACGTATTCTCGAGGAGCGGTGGACTGCTTCTCAACCGAAGTCATAGAATAGCCACGCGCCCGACGCTACTCCGCCCGGCCGGCTCGAACCGACCTGTCTCCTTATAGATACGGAACGGCCGGCCGGGCGGTCGGCGCCGGCCGGGCTAACGCACGGGCGCTTACGGTGGTAAACTCCAGCGGCGACCGACCGTCCGGAAAGGCTGCTGTAACTTAGTCGCGCGGAGGCGCAAGTATAAAGTGCTATTAACGTTGAACTTTTATGAACGGAAATTGTTTAAACATAATGAATATATACGGAAAAACATATTTCTAGAATATAACGAATTTTAATCGATTTTAACATTGAAAAAACGCAGTTATAAAATACGAAGTCAACGAAAAACACGAAAAATCGAAAATCTGACACGTACAAATGAATTCTACAATCAAATTAATCGATATTACGAAAAAAAAACCAAGCGTTTATATAAAAAAATTACCGATAAATTGACAAAAACCGCCAGTCGTGTCGGTTTCGGGAGACTAAAAATTATAAATTCGACTAAACAATGCGCTAATAAATTCAATCAATAGCTTTCAATAAGGTTTCTGCAAAAAAATTGTTAGGTCAACGGTTTAATTTACGAGAAAATAGCGAAAAACCGCCGATCGTGTCGCTTCCGACCTCTCGTTGCGAATATTTTCTAAGTTCCCCGTCGTGTCGCTTCCGACCGCTCGGCGCGAATATTTTCTAAGTTCCCCGTCGTGTCGCTTCCGACCGCTCGGCGCGAAT
>CAXAJV010000397.1:2500-5000 GCA_963969225.1 Xylocopa violacea | reverse complement strand
TGTGCGTTCGAAATGTCGATGTTCATGTGTCCTGCAGTTCACACGTTGACGCGCAATTAGCTGCGTTCTTCATCGACCCACGAGCCAAGTGATCCACCGTTCAGGGTAATCGTATATGTATATTTTTTATTAATTGTTAAGTCTCTTCGTACTAAGTTTCGAACAAGTCGAGACCCAAACGTCTCCGGCGAAGGAGACGCGGGCGTCGCCCGAATTCTCGGCGACACGATACCGTCCTACGGATGAAACGGACACGCCTGTTTCAGGGTGTTTAGGATACATCCTTTCGGATTCACGCCAGTGTGCCACGCGTCCAGGTAGATAAAATTTTTCGAAAATTCGTTAGGACTCTTCTTCGCGCGTATCGCGCAGACCCTCGAGGCGGTCCCCCCTTCCTCCCGACAACACGAAGCGAGCTTGTAAAATTCGATCTCGCAACGGCGGGTTTATTAAGGGACTCTCGACAACGAGGAAGAATACGCAAACGCGAATATATCGTCGTCCCCTCTGAACGAATGGCACGTGGAAGTGAATACAAAAAAAAAAAAAAAGAAAGATATCCAACACCCATCGGCGTATTGCTTTCGAGAAGTTGACGACGTTCGTACAGGTAAGTCGTAAAATATCGATGGGACTCGCCGTGAAACCTCGAAGCGGTCTATAATTTTACCCACCCGACAACACGAAGCGAGCATAAAAAATTATTCGATCTCGCAACGGCGGGTGTGTTTCCAGACTCGCGACAACGAGGCTTCGCTCGGCGAAGCGGTCCCCTCTGAACGAACGACACGATCAAAACCCGAACACAGGTGCGTGGTACAAGTTCCTCAAATTCCACGATCCACTGCACGATCTGTGCTTCAGAGCTCAGGTGATAAAAAAAAAAAAAAATTCGTTGGGACTCGGCCGCCAAAGCCTCGAGCGGTCTACCGTTTTTCCCCGGCAACACGAAGCGAGTATAAATTATTCGATCTCGCAACGGCCGGTTTCTCAGACTCGCGACAACGAGGCTATGGCAAAAAGCAAGTCCCCTCTGAGCTTGCAGCACAATTGTGAAACGGGAAAACGAACAAGTACCAGCGGCGTATTGCTTTCACGCAGAGACGCAAAATAATGGTACACACTCGACCTGTCGAATATGCAAAGTCGACGACATAACTTACCGTTCGGGTAAGAAAAATTCGTTAGGACTCGTCGGTTAACAACACCAACACCTCGAGCGCGGTCTGTATAATTTTATTTACCCGACAACACGAAGCGAGCATAATAAATGAGATTCGATCTCGCAACGGCGGGTTCATTATACAGACCCTAATCGCCAACGAGGCTTGGCCCGACGAATCGTCCCCTCCGAACGGAACGGTACGATCGACATTAACACAACCAGGGTACGCGGCGCGACACCACGCTCTTAACGAATTCGAAGTCGACGACGATCGTCGTTCGGGTAAAGATTCGTTGGGACTCGCCGTCGTACACAGCCTCGAGGCGGTCTGTTTCACCCGACAACGCGAAGCGAGCATAATATTGTTCGATCTCGCAACGGCACGGGTTTTCACAGACTCTCGACAACGAGGCTTGGCGGCGACGAATCGTCCCCTCCGAACGGAACGGTACGATCGACTAAAACAGGATACGCGCGACACACGCTCTTAAAGGAATTCGAAGTCGACGACGGCGCGTCCGTTCGGGTGAAGATTCGTTGGGACTCGCCGCACGCGCAGCCTCTGAGCGGTCCAATTTAACCTGCGACACGAAGCGAGCATAAAATGGTTCGATCTCGCAACGGCAACGGGTTTTCATAGACTCTATGAGAGCGAGGCTTGGCGGCGACGAATCGTCCCCTCCGAACGGAACGGTACGATCGACTAAAACAGGATACGCGCGACACACGCTCTTAAAAGAAATCGAAGTCGACGACGGCGCGTCCGTTCGGGTGAATGATTCGTTGGGACTCGCCGCACGCGCAGCCTCTGAGCGGTCCAATTTAACCTGCGACACGAAGCGAGCATAAAATTGTTCGATCTCGCAACGGCAACGGGTTTTCAGACACTCAACAACGAGGCTTGGCGGCGACGAATCGTCCCCTCCGAACGAAACGGTACGGTACGATCGACTGGTATAAAAGAGCGGGCGACACACGATCCTGCGAATTCGAGATCGACGACGGTACACGTTCATCGTTCGGGTGAAGATTCGTTGGGACTCGCCGCGCGCGCAGCCTCGAAGCGGTCCAATTTAACCTGCGACACGAAGCGAGCATAAAATTGTTCGATCTCGCAACGGCACGGGTTTTCACAGACTCTCGACAACGAGGCTTGGCGGCGACGAATCGTCCCCTCCGAACGAAACGGTACGGTACGATCGACTGGTATAAAAGAGCGGGCGACACACGATCCTGCGAATTCGAGGTCGACGACGGTACAACACGTTCATCGTTCGGGTGAAGATTCGTTGGGACTCGCCGCGCGCGCAGCCTCGAAGCGGTCCAATTTAACCT
>CAXAJV010000396.1:99200-100551 GCA_963969225.1 Xylocopa violacea | reverse complement strand
AGCACATTATTTATTTTTTTGTATTTCGTAAAATGCATCCTCGGTTAGCACATATGTTCAATAATACCGAGGTATTGCATTTTTTCCTCCTCTCCTTTTCCTTTCTTTTCTTTTCTTTCGAGAATGAGACACTCCCAAAAATCGTACGTTCCCAAAATCGACTTCACAAGTCGCCTTCCAACTGAACCGTGTCGAGTAAGCGCGTATACACTTCGCGCTGAAAATATACATCGTCTTTACCACGGACATATCCCCTTGCGAGGACTTGTCGGGTATCGACGAGCAAGCGCGTATACAATTTTCACGCTGGTTATATATTTTTGGGCACATTTTTGTCATTTATTGAATACATATTGTCACCTTTAATCGTCTATAGCACGGACATCTCTTGCGAGAACATGCTGGGCATCGACGATGCAAGCGCGTATACGATTTGTCACCGCTTGTTATATCGGTGTACGGCACCTTTTATCGTCTATAGCACGGACATCTCTTTCACGCTGGGCATTAAGATAGCGCGTACAGAGAACATGCTGGGCATCGACGATGCAAGCGCGTATGCAATTTTCACGCTGGGCAAATATCGCCGAAAGCACGGACATCTCTTTCACGCTGGGCATTAAGATAGCGCGTACAGAGAACATGCTGGTCATCAAGGCGAGGAAGCGCGTACAATTGCGTCACGCTGATTTATCGTACACCTTTTTTCTCCATCGTCTATAGCACGAACATCTCTTGCGAGAACATGCTGGGCAACGACGATGGCAAGCGGTTATAATCGTGTCACGCTGTATTGTTTAATATGTATATAAAGAATACCTTTTATCGTCTAATGCGCGAACGCGTAGTACCTCTTGGCACTCCATTTGACTATAACAGAGATACTACACACGCTCTCACACGCTGGGCATTATGATAGCGCGTACAGAGAAGCGTGCTGTTCGGCATAGACGAGCAAGCGCGTACAATTGTGTCACGCTGAAGTATATTTTTGTATCTCGCCCTCCTCAGGCGAGCTGGCGCGTACCAAGTGCGCGCTGGGCATTCGACACGGGACACCTTTTGGAAGTTCGTCGAGAGACTCCTCTGTTTCGTAACAGATCGTGTCGAAATGACATATACCATTTATTCTTTTGTCCCCTTCAGTGGATGCTTATTTTTTATTTTTTGTTTCGTTCCTCAACTCAGTGGATGCTCATTTTTATTTTTTTTTGTTGAGGAACTTGTTTGGTATATCATCGGTGTATATCTATCTTCATATACACCTTTCATGCGTATAGCATATTATGGACATTTCGTACACACATCTGGTACGTCCAAAAATTCAATATGTATCTCTAGAGTCCGTTCC
>CAXAJV010000396.1:89200-94200 GCA_963969225.1 Xylocopa violacea | reverse complement strand
GGCGAACTTGGCCACACACCGAAGTGTGCGCACAGGGAAAACCACGCGTAGGTGTCGCCCCGGGTTCTCCATGCATAGAACCCGCCCCGCGCCCTACTATACAAAAGTATAGTAGAACTCGCTCCGCTCGGTGTAAAGGGCCGAGACGGGCTATAATTAAAACTTCAGCTGGCAGCTGCTTCGTCTTTATACTTAACTTTGCCTTGCGGCTGCGTTCAAGGCATGCTGTTATTATTTAAAATGTCCTAGCCTTCCGGCTTCGTCAATTGTAAAATTTTACTGTCATTCAGCCCGAAGGCAGTCAACTGTCAGTTAGTAAAACTACTGGCATGCATGTCCCATTATTAAAACCATCCACCATTGGTTTCGTCAATCGTAAAATAATAAATAAATAAATAATAAATAAATAAATAACTTAAAACGACTACATTGTGTAGTCGTAGTCAATAAATTCATTGGCCATTTCTATCGACGACCGGAGGGCTATTAATGAAGCCGTCAACAGGTCCTTCGGCTTGAGCCCTAGGCGCCTAAGATTCTCTGCCGTTTTACCAGGCATTGCCCCTCGACATCCAATTACTACGGGCATTACTTCTGCCGATTTCCCTTTAAGTTTGCTCTTTATTACTTCGGCAGTTTCTTTATATTTATTTAATTTCTCTTTATACGCATTTCGCAAATTTTCTTTATCTTCATACCGAACCGTTACGTCCACGACTAGGATCCTTTCATGGTCTTTAATGACCATATCCGGTTTCCTTAATTCGCCGTGGACGTTAACGGCCGGTTCTTCAAATACTGCCCACTGCCTCGGCAGAGAGTTTATTATTAAGTTACATATTTCGTTGTGTCTTTTTATTCTCTTAGGCTTTGTGTGGGTACAATTACCCAACACATGCCCCAGGGTCTCAGCCTGGACGCCGCATCGTCTGCATATATAGTTAATATTGCTTTTTGCTCTTCTAAGAGCTACTCTAGTTCCAAAGGTGTTTGTTCTTAATTTCAGAGCGTCCAGGTACCTGGACGGCTTCAGTAATTCTGGTCTATAGAGCCATTGGTTTCCGATTTTGTCGCCAAAGAACTCTCTAATACCTTGGCCTTGGGAGACGAGCTGTCTCCATTTTTCCGTGTCTTTCCGTTTTAGGGACCTCCTCGCTTCCTCGATGTCCTGCAGCTCGACTGGCCATTGTAGGCCTATGGACGCAGCGTATTTCTTTATTAGCGACTCCTGCCCACTGTAAGCGCTCCTTACTGCCTCATCATCAGAATCACGCATTTTTAGCGCATTCCTCAGTTTGGCCATTTTGACTATATTCGCCACCCTCTGGACACCTAGACCCCCATGGCTTTTATCAGTATATATAATTCCGTCTGTTGTTGACGGGTGTAGATGTAGTATTTCTTTTATGATTTGTTTTATGCCATGGTCAATTTGGTCTAGGATACCCAGGGGCGGCGGATTGGCCACAAGTCTGTGTATATACCTGGGCAGGAGATGTATTCTTATTAAGTTTACTTTTTGGTGAGGCTTTAACTTCATCTTTTTAATGGTATTTGCTGCGTCCATTATGTCTTTCATCGAGGTGCGCTGGAGGCCCCTCCACGGATCTATCGTGACGCCAAGATATTTCATTACCGTCTCTGGATCGGCGTAAGGAATGGCCTGCCGACCCAGAGACAATTCCGGATTAGCCACATACCACGTCTTGCTTCTGCCGACGATCTGGAACGTCGCACATTTCTCTGTTGCCACTTTCATATCTAGTTTACCAAGATATTCACTCATCGTTTTTAGTTGTTTCTTGGCTTCTTCTTGGTCTTTTGCCAAGAGTACCAGATCGTCGGCAAAGGCCAGAATGGAGACATTCTCGTCTCCCATTCTTATGCCCTCCGACGTCTCGTCAATTTTCCCTATTAAGGGATCAATAACTAAGTTAAATAAAAGCGGAGAGAGTGGATCTCCCTGCTTCACACCTCTTAGAAGGTCCACTTCCAAAGTTTCTTTATTTCTACAGTGGATACTTGTTTTGCACCCCTTGTACATTAATTTTATATAATTAGCAATGGCTATTGGGATGCCCTTAATTTCCAACCCATCAGCCAGCACGCTATGGGGAACCGTGTCGAATGCTTTCGAAATATCTATTAATGTAACGATGCCACCTCCTCCTTCTTTCATTTCTCTTATCGCATTGTCTAGGATAGAGATGTTGTATTTACATCCATCCTCTTTTGTGAACCCCTTTTGGCGTATGTATTGTTTTACATTACACCTAAGCCTTTTATCTATCATTGCCGAATATAATCTACCCAGGAGAGACCCGATGGTAATTGGTCTCCAGTTACTGACATCGTCCACGCTCTTCCCCGGTTTGGGTATTAGCGTGGTCCGATTCAGTTTCCACTGCGCTGGGTAGTGTCGGCTCAGCATTAGCAGGTTACACAATTTTGTAAATACCGGCAGTGCCCCATCCTGCCTGAGGTGCATCTTTTTGACACCGTCGACACCGGCTGCTGTGTCGTTCTTAATCTTTTTAAATTTCTCCACCAGTTCCCCTATAGCGACTGGTGTCCAAACTTCTTCCACTGTTACACTTTTGTCTGTTTCCCTATTATTAACTAGTCTTACTTGGGGCCCTAGTGTACCCCATAATTCGCTATACAGTGGACCTACTAGGTCTTTGCAAGGAGGCTCCACTCCCTCCTTGTCATGGATGGACTTACCCATCAACGCCAGGTCCAGGAGCTTCTTGGGGCACTTCTTGTAAAGCTCCTGGTACCTGGCATATACATATCGTTTAAATCTTGTCCCAGCGCTTCGTATATTGTTCATGTTATTACGTTTTTGCCTGTTTCCCTTGCTGCTGGGACCTGCCCCTTCTTCTTCGGTGAGCTTTTCACAGAACTTTTGTACCAATATGCTCACCTCGTCTTCACTTATATCATTTTGGTTGGCTACGTTTATTATTTCGAACTCTATATCCCAAAATTTGTTCCCTTCTTCGACGCAGCCAACCCTAATAGCTTCGCGGATAGCGTCCTTCCATTTAATATGCTCATGCACTATCCGGAGCTCATCTTCGTCTTCGACGGCCGACTCGTATTCTGAGCTTTCCGCAGACTCACTCTTTTGTGAGTCCTCTGAGTCAGCCGCCGCCTCCTCCCTTTCGACGGGCAGGAGCCTCCTTTTATCACTTATTTGTTTTAGCGTTTTACCAGGTAGGAACTCCCTGATAGCCACGTTTGGTTGCTTAAGATTTTTAAATCGTTCGTTTAATATTATAAGGAGGTCTACTTCCTCCTTCGACCAGGCCGAGGCTCTATTGCCTGGTCTGTTCCTACTCTGGTTGCGGCCGGCCATTGCTCTTTTTTGATTTCTAACTTGTGGATGTTTAAATCTTTCATGCATTGATAGGCCGGCACGCGTTTGGAAGATTTTCCCACAGGAGTCACATTTGACCCCCGAGCTGCTCTGGTGGTCTGAGCTTCCTTTACATTTTGGGAGGTGACACCGACACCCATGGAGCCTTTCAAACTCCTTTTGGCATACGGCGCACCTCCACACAATATTTGCTCGAGGGTGCTGCCTCTCCACATGTTCTTTGAACTGTGACTCCTGCAGGAATCTTCGATTTACTCCCTCTATTGCACATAAACCACATTTGATCTGCCCGTCTAGAGGGAGGTCCACACATTGACCAGACTCATTAACCATTTCCATGCCATGTTCGTCATAAGTGGCCCTCCGATCCAAAGCGGACAAGTCCGCCACAGAGACCCCAGGGCCGGGGATCTCTGCGTCCGAGGCTTCGCTACGTCTGCTTGCCATTTCTGCAATTAAAAGAAACATAGCCAATCATCAAATCCGTCCATTCCAAGCCTTAGCCAAGTACAAGCCAGGTCGTCATCGTGCAACTACCTAGAGGAGTGATCAGCCAGCCGCCGACAGACAGCTCTTTCGCGCCTATCTTTCTGATATCTGGCCTCGCATGGCAAGATGTTAAGTGCCAGAAGCGTGTTGGAGGCCTCGCGTGGCAAGGTGATAGAGCCAGTAGCGTCAGGAGTATCGAAAATTTTCTGGGACTGGCTCCCAAAAATGCCTGCTCCTGGAGCCAGGTCATAAAAAAAGCCGCCAGCACCTGGGTTACCCCAGGTGCCAGCGGCCTCCAGAAAAAAAGTCATAAAAAAAGCCGCCAGCACTTGGTTTACACCAAGCACCAGCGGCTTATATTTTCGATTCATGAATCGCTCGAGGTCCTATTTAACGCTCGAGACTCAGATGCCAGCGGCGCACTACCTGCTTAAGCAGGCAAGATGTTTAAACCGGGCACTGCGTGCCCTCTTCTACAGAAACATCACCATCACTCACCAGTTATGTAACTTTATGTCTTGTCGGCAGACTAGGCCGACCACTCCTCAGCTCGGAAGGTGGGGTCGCCACTCCCCAACGGTGTGCACCATCACCGCTCCGTGCCTAAAGAGAGTCATAGTTACTCCCGCCGTTTACCCGCGCTTTTTTGAATTTCTTCACGTTGACATTCAGAGCACTGGGCAGAAATCACATTGCGTCAACACCCTTGGGGGCCATCGCAATGCTTTGTTTTAATTAGACAGTCGGATTCCCCTAGTCCGTGCCAGTTCTGAGCCGAGCGTTGAATGGCGGCCGAAGAGGACGACAAGATACGGCGAACCGCCTCTGAAGCCTCGCAGCAAGGAAGATCCGTGGGAGGCCAAGGCACGGGACCGAGCTCGGATTCCGGGTTACGCATGCACGAAGCAGCGGCCCGTTCAGCTCGCCCAGGCCCGGCACGTCAGCCAAACCCACTTCCCGACCAAGCCCGACACGCCCCGCTCCTCAGAGCCAATCCTTATTCCGAAGTTACGGATCCAATTTGCCGACTTCCCTTACCTACATTAATCTATCGACTAGAGGCTCTTCACCTTGGAGACCTGCTGCGGATATGGGTACGAACCGGCGCGACACCTCCACGTGGCCCTCT
>CAXAJV010000396.1:84200-86700 GCA_963969225.1 Xylocopa violacea | reverse complement strand
TTTCATTTACCGCTCGATTACCACAAAACTCCGCCGTTCTTCTCGGCGAAGCGTTTTGCGCACCGCGCCAATGTCATTCGTGTCGGTTCTCGGATTCGTAATGCATACGAGACCCTCGCTGGACAACCAAGTTGCCGGCGATTTTTAACATCCGTCCTCTCTTATCGTAGCTATGAACGATTATAAATAATTCCAGCGGTTCCACCTTCCGCGCGTAACACGCAGAGATCGAAACGGAGCGGCTCCTTTTCCCCGATTTATCACCCTGATCCGTCGGAACGACGGATAGGCCGAGTTGGAGCGCGCCCACGCGAATCTCTCTGCTGCGTGGAACGGGAAATAAAAAAAAAAAGGAACGCACGCGTGGAATTACATAACCAAGCTGCGCTTTCCGGGGACTGGATGACCGGCTTTTTGATCGCGCGGTCCCGTCTCGACAACGAAGACATGGGGTGACCAACAACTTGTGGCACCGAGCAGCACCTCGTCGAAGTATAACTTCGAGCCTCGCCAATGGGGTGGGCACAATCTCTTCCCGTATCTACTCTCTAAACGACTCTCCTCGTTGCGCGTGGCGTTACCGATTCGAGTTCTGTGCTTCGGAATCTGCGGACGCGCGTCACAGGCCAGAAACGTTACAATCGACCATATATATATATACCAAATGTTCCGATCGACACCGGGCTGACAGACAGAGGCAGCACACCGAGGACGCACGGTAAATTCGAGTCTCGACGAACGTGGCTGGGGTCAGATTCGAACATCCCAAGATCATCAGCGTTCGAAGAGGAAATGCGTCCCCGTGCGCGCGTTTGTCTGTGGTCCCCGACAATCGACGGCATATGGAAATAAAATTCGAGATCGACTTCGGCAACGACGGCCTATATACATTGTATGTATTCGAGTGACGGTCCGCTCAATTTCTTCCTTACACAAAACATGGTATACGCGCACAACGCGCGGAGAGAGCAAGAGAGAGAACGGGTTATTCTGATGATTGAACGCAACAACACCCTGGGGCTGTGCGAACTTCGAACGATCGGATGCGCATCATCGTCCCTCACGTTACGACGATGTCGCTCGCTCTCTCTTTCTTGTATATTCTCTTCTCTCTCTCGACCGAGTTCCCAACAATTCGATTCTCTCAGTCTTGCGGCAAAAGAAAAATTCATTTTAAACGACGTCGAGCGCGCGGCATATCAATCGTGCGTTAAAGAGACGCGCGAAGAGTGGTCATGGTGTGTGGCGGGTGTGCGAATTTGGAATACGGAACAAAATCGGCAGTCGAAACACGAAGCGGTTCCCCGTGGGCGGTCGTCCGGTTAAACGAACGACTCACGACGCCACGAAGAACTCGCGCGAGTCCGTGATCGACACCGTCGATTTCCGTGAACCCGTTTAACGCACGCCGCACGCGCGCACACGTTACACCAGTCGCATATAGTCTCGGGGCACGGCCACAGACGACTCGGACGAACGTCCAACGATCGCTCGTACGTCGCGTATCGCTCCTCTTTTTCCCTTTCGGTGCGCCCGAACTCAGAAACGTTCGTAAATGGAATTCGAATGAACGACGGCGGGCAGATTCGAGCACCGGAGAGAAAAGATTCGACGAAACGCAACGCAAGCAGTATTCTGGTTACGTGAACGACCCTCAGCTAGGCGTGGTCCAGGAATTGTATCCGTGGACCGCAATGTGCGTTCGAAATGTCGATGTTCATGTGTCCTGCAGTTCACACGTTGACGCGCAATTAGCTGCGTTCTTCATCGACCCACGAGCCAAGTGATCCACCGTTCAGGGTAATCGTATATGTATATTTTTTATTAATTGTTAAGTCTCTTCGTACTAAGTTTCGAACAAGTCGAGACCCAAACGTCTCCGGCGAAGGAGACGCGGGCGTCGCCCGAATTCTCGGCGACACGATACCGTCCTACGGATGAAACGGACACGCCTGTTTCAGGGTGTTTAGGATACATCCTTTCGGATTCACGCCAGTGTGCCACGCGTCCAGGTAGATAAAATTTTTCGAAAATTCGTTAGGACTCTTCTTCGCGCGTATCGCGCAGACCCTCGAGGCGGTCCCCCCTTCCTCCCGACAACACGAAGCGAGCTTGTAAAATTCGATCTCGCAACGGCGGGTTTATTAAGGGACTCTCGACAACGAGGAAGAATACGCAAACGCGAATATATCGTCGTCCCCTCTGAACGAATGGCACGTGGAAGTGAATACAAAAAAAAAAAAAAAGAAAGATATCCAACACCCAGCGGCGTATTGCTTTCGAGAAGTTGACGACGTTCGTACAGGTAAGTCGTAAAATATCGATGGGACTCGCCGTGAAACCTCGAAGCGGTCTATAATTTTACCCACCCGACAACACGAAGCGAGCATAAAAAATTATTCGATCTCGCAACGGCGGGTGTGTTTCCAGACTCGCGACAACGAGGCTTCGCTCGGCGAAGCAGTCCCCTCTGAACGAACGACACGATCAAAACCCGAAC
>CAXAJV010000396.1:76700-79200 GCA_963969225.1 Xylocopa violacea | reverse complement strand
AAGCAAACGATGGACGCACGGGCGAACCGCACGCCACCGATTGGTTTTGATCTAATAAAAGCATTCCTCCCATCTCTGGTCGGAATTCTGATTTGCATGTATTAGCTCTAGAATTACCACAGTTATCCAAGTAATTTCGTGTACAATCTAAGAAACCATAACTGATTTAATGAGCCATTCGCGGTTTCACCTTAGTTCGGTATGTACTGAGACATGCATGGCTTAATCTTTGAGACAAGCATATGACTACTGGCAGGATCAACCAGGGAACCGTACCATGAGTCGTCTCTCTCTCTCTCTCTCCTCCTCCTCTTTTTCACCATCATCATATCATCATCAACTCTTATAAGAGTAGTTTGCTCAACGTGTTTTTAGTCGTCGTCGGTTCTCTTAGAGACACCGATCGACGATACGAAATAATAATATATATATGTATATCGTTCGAATATCGCAATATTCGTCATAGTTTTGTTCAGTGGATGCGGCTGACGGGTCTTTCGGACCTCGCTCGAGCACATTATTTATTTTTTGTATTTCGTAAAATGCATCCTCGGTTAGCACATATGTTCAATAATACCGAGGTATTGCATTTTTTCCTCCTCTCCTTTTTTCCTTTCTTTTCTTTTCTTTCGAGAATGAGACACTCCCAAAAATCGTACGTTCCCAAAATCGACTTCACAAGTCGCCTTCCAACTGAACCGTGTCGAGTAAGCGCGTATACACTTCGCGCTGAAAATATACATCGTCTTTACCACGGACATATCCCCTTGCGAGGACTTGTCGGGTATCGACGAGCAAGCGCGTATACAATTTTCACGCTGGTTATATATTTTTGGGCACATTTTTGTCATTTATTGAATACATATTGTCACCTTTAATCGTCTATAGCACGGACATCTCTTGCGAGAACATGCTGGGCATCGACGATGCAAGCGCGTATACGATTTGTCACCGCTTGTTATATCGGTGTACGGCACCTTTTATCGTCTATAGCACGGACATCTCTTTCACGCTGGGCATTAAGATAGCGCGTACAGAGAACATGCTGGGCATCGACGATGCAAGCGCGTATGCAATTTTCACGCTGGGCAAATATCGCCGAAAGCACGGACATCTCTTTCACGCTGGGCATTAAGATAGCGCGTACAGAGAACATGCTGGTCATCAAGGCGAGGAAGCGCGTACAATTGCGTCACGCTGATTTATCGTACACCTTTTTTCTCCATCGTCTATAGCACGAACATCTCTTGCGAGAACATGCTGGGCAACGACGATGGCAAGCGGTTATAATCGTGTCACGCTGTATTGTTTAATATGTATATAAAGAATACCTTTTATCGTCTAATGCGCGAACGCGTAGTACCTCTTGGCACTCCATTTGACTATAACAGAGATACTACACACGCTCTCACACGCTGGGCATTATGATAGCGCGTACAGAGAAGCGTGCTGTTCGGCATAGACGAGCAAGCGCGTACAATTGTGTCACGCTGAAGTATATTTTTGTATCTCGCCCTCCTCAGGCGAGCTGGCGCGTACCAAGTGCGCGCTGGGCATTCGACACGGGACACCTTTTGGAAGTTCGTCGAGAGACTCCTCTGTTTCGTAACAGATCGTGTCGAAATGACATATACCATTTATTCTTTTGTCCCCTTCAGTGGATGCTTATTTTTTATTTTTTGTTTCGTTCCTCAACTCAGTGGATGCTCATTTTTATTTTTTTTTGTTGAGGAACTTGTTTGGTATATCATCGGTGTATATCTATCTTCATATACACCTTTCATGCGTATAGCATATTATGGACATTTCGTACACACATCTGGTACGTCCAAAAATTCAATATGTATCTCTAGAGTCCGTTCCGAGAGCTCGGAGCGTAAAGATTTAGAATCGATGCAAGGAAGGTACAATTTAACCGAGTAAAACTCGGATAAATGGTCACCAACGTCACCGTTGGACGCTCGCCACATATGGGCCATTCGGTCAAAGACACCGACCCGTGGCAATGCAGTGTGGAGAAAATTCGACAACCGACACGGGACAGAGCAGTCGAGAACGTATTCTCGAGGAGCGGTGGACTGCTTCTCAACCGAAGTCATAGAATAGCCACGCGCCCGACGCTACTCCGCCCGGCCGGCTCGAACCGACCTGTCTCCTTATAGATACGGAACGGCCGGCCGGGCGGTCGGCGCCGGCCGGGCTAACGCACGGGCGCTTACGGTGGTAAACTCCAGCGGCGACCGACCGTCCGGAAAGGCTGCTGTAACTTAGTCGCGCGGAGGCGCAAGTATAAAGTGCTATTAACGTTGAACTTTTATGAACGGAAATTGTTTAAACATAATGAATATATACGGAAAAACATATTTCTAGAATATAACGAATTTTAATCGATTTTAACATTGAAAAAACGCAGTTATAAAATACGAAGTCAACGAAAAACACGAAAAATCGAAAATCTGACACGTACAAATGAATTCTACAATCAAATTAATCGATATTA
>CAXAJV010000396.1:61700-71700 GCA_963969225.1 Xylocopa violacea | reverse complement strand
AGGGCAGTCTCGCTCTCTAAGGGAATTCAAAACTAGGGGCCACCAGACGTTGTCGAAGGCCCCGGAGATGTCGAAGAGCATTGCCGCCACGTATCGATCCTGCGAGGCATCGACCAGGCGGCGCAACTCCACGATAGCGTCCTCCGTCGACTTTCCGGGCGTGAACCCGAATTGCCGGTCGGACACTTTTCCAGGCGCCAACGACGTCTGATAGAGGCGCTTCTTGAGAAGCTTTTCGAAAAGTTTACCTATCACTGAGAGGAGGCAGATCGGACGGTAGGATTTTGGATCCTTCTCGTCCTTCCCTTCCTTAAGAAGTACTCGTAGAGAGCCCTCCTTCCAGACGAAGGGAAAGACGCCCCATTGAAGGCATCCATTAAAAAGCCGCGTAATTTGGCCGGGAATGACTCTAACCGCGGTTTTCAGCGCGCGGACCTCGACGTGGTCCGGCCCTGGCGCTTTATTATTTTTGAATGTTCGAACGGTACTCACGACCTCTGCCTCCGTGATGGGGGCAGCGTCGGGAGTACCGGGCGCGATGCGTGCGCCTTCCCTAATGACACGTTGGTCCGGCGTGTCTTCTTCTTCCCGGTCGTCGGGAACGTGTGCCTCCAAGAGCAAGCTGGCTGTTTCGCGGCAATTCGATGTGGTTTCACTACCACGCCGGAGAGTGCTGAGGACTCTCTCAACTCGGAGTTTCTTCGCCTGGTACTTGTATACGGTGCTCCAGGGCCCCGAGTTCCCGTTCGACGTAACAAATCGTCGCCAGCTTTCGAGCTTCGTCCGCTTCACCGTCCTACTGTATTCCCGCAAAGAAGAACGGTACTCTAGTAGTTTTGCCCGGCGGGCGGCTTCGTCTCTTTCCCTCTGGAAGGCACGACGTAGACGATACACGTGCTTTTTCTTTTTAGTTAACTCGCGAGTCCACCACGGGTTGGACTTTCTAAATACTCGTTTACGTGGCATCGACGCGGCGCAGGCGTCAGTAATGACGCCTGTGAGCGTTTCCGCCATCTTCTCGACGTCTTCCATAGAGTCGAGCCGGAGGGCCTCAAGCCTCGATCTAGATAGATCGGCTAGGCGACCGCAGTAGCGCTCCCAATCGGCCCGACGAGTGTCGAACCGAGTGCTCGCACCGCCCCGATCCGCCGCTTTGGCTCTCGGTACCCTCAGCCCGATATCTATGGCGTTGTGATCGCTATTGGCCCAACCGCACCTTACCTTCCAGCCCCTGACGAAAGGGAGCATGGATGGCGACGCCAGGGTTACATCGATGAAAGACTCACCCCTCGTCGACCAATAGGTGGGCGGCTGCCGAGCGTCATTCACAACTTCCATGCCAAACGATCGGATGAGCGCTTCGAACATCGCACCTCTTTCGTCTGTACTCTGTGGCCCCCAGAGTGACGACCGAGCGTTGGCATCTACCGACACTATGAGTCTCTTCCCCCTCAGAGACTGAAACACCATCTCGAGGTGTCTGAGGTGCTCCTCGATTTCGTCGCTATACTGGAAATAGCATGATGCGACGTATATCGAGAAGCCGGGCGCTAGCACTTCTGCACACACACAGTGTTCCGTGCTTAGCTGCGAGACAAAAACCATCTCGAAGCGAGGGTTGCACACGGCAACCGCAGCCCACGGGAATTGTGAACTGACGGCCGCCACCCTCGCCCCGATCCCTAGTCCACTAACGGTGTGGCTCGCGCCCGAAGAACTGACGTATGGTTCCTGCAACAGCAGGACGTCTAAGTGCTTCGAGGCTACGAGCTGACGCACCTCGCCTGCAACTGTAGCTGAATGTTGCATGTTCAGCTGCAGTATCCTAATACCCGTGGTCTCGATTACGGACGGTGACGTCGTCGTCGACGTCGGTACGGTCGCGGACGCGGACGCGGGCGCGGTGGGGTTGTGGGGGGACGCGGTCGCGGAGGGAGGGTTCGCGGAGCTATCGCTTGATTTTATTTTTGTTCCTATCACAGACTCAGCCGGAGATACCGGATCCGACCTGAGTCTCGCGTCGCATTTCGTGATTCGTATCTGGACAGCGCGAAGGCTGATACCTAGAGGCCGCGCCAGAGTCGTATGAGCAGAAGCACACCCGGTCGCGGCTTGGCGATGATGCCGAGGAGCGGCCGTCATCGAGCGCGTTACCGGACGGCTTCGTTGCTCGACAATGGGGCCAACACCTGGGGGCGAGGTCTCGGGCCGAAGGATGTTCGCCCGCCTTGACCTATTCATCGCCACGATGACTCCTCCCGATCCTGCCCTCACCCGGAGATCCGAATGGAGGGCTATTTTACCTCCGGAGTATTTAGGATCGAATGAAGCCATCATGAAATTTGCGAAATTAGGGGGGTGATGCTTCATACATGGAGTGAAGGTGGGGTCGTCACTCCCCATCGGCGCGCATCACACGCCGCTCTGCCTCTTGGTGCTTTCTCACGTATCGGGACGGTGGGGTCGTTACTCCCCAACAGCGCGCACCGGCGCTGCCCTGCCGGGGCCGCGGTCTCCTGGTGCAAAACACCGGGAGACTCACGCGAGAGCCATAAAGTTCGAGGGTGATGCTTCATACGTGGAGTGGAGGTGGGGTCGTCACTCCCCATCGGCGCGCATCACACGCCGCTCTGCCTCTTGGTGCTTTCTCACGAATCGGGAAGGTGGGGTCGTTACTCCCCAACAGCGCGCACCGGCGCTGCCCTGCCTGGGCCGCGGTCTCCTGGTGCAAAACACCGGGAGACTCACGCGAGAGCCGTGAAATTCGAGGGTGATGCTTCATACGTGGAGTGAAGGTGGGGTCGTCACTCCCCATCGGCGCGCATCACGCGCCGCTCTGCCTCTTGGTGCTTTCTCACGAATCGGGAAGGTGGGGTCGTTACTCCCCAACAGCGCGCACCGGCGCTGCCCTGCCGGGGTGCACCTGAGTTCCGCAGTGAGCACTGCGGACGGTACACGGTAGGTGGGAACTCGTTGAGCTGGTATGCTAAACGAGTCTCCTGGTAATAGAGGTAAGTCGTCCTTGGACGATGTGCGGGGTCTCGACTTCGAAATAGGGTATCCACTGGTCGACCGTCCGAGCGTTCGATACGCTCGGTTGGTCGACTGGGACCCATGCGATGACCGATCCGTGGGTCGGCCACCTGATTGTTTAGACTAGGGCATTTTTGCCCTTTTCGAGACTCGACGGGAGACTGTTTGGTCTCCCAGCCTTAGCCAAATACGAGCCAGGCCGTAGTCGTGCAAATACCTTGAGGAGTGATCGGCCGGAAGTCGACAAACTGCCCCTTAACTGGCATCTAGGCGAGCTCGTTAATTACGTTTCTTGTGGGGCCTCGTCTAGCCGACAAGACGAATCCCCTACGCAATTTTCGAGTTCTTGGTGCTCGAGGTCTCACTAGACACTCGAGGCACCGATGCCAGGGGCTAGTTGCCTGCTTACGTCGACAGGATGAGTTTATCAGGTCACTGAGTGCCCACTTCTACTGAATTTTTCACCATCACTCACCGTTCCTGTTTCGACGGCTGACTAGACCGACCACTCTTCAGCTCCGGAGGGTGGGGTCGCCACTCCCCAACGGTGTGCACGATCACCGTTCCGTGCCCGAAGATAGGGACAGAATATTATTCTTAACCCGGCCCCGGGAGGGGGCTCGAGTATGCTACCTCGCCATTATGGCACACGCGGAAAAACACCCTTTTTCCCTACTCCCCCGGCCAAGCCCCCGCCGAGGGAGCGGATGTGGAGAAACCAGCACCGCATTGCACATTTGTTTCGTCATATAAACTCCTGCTGCGCGTCCAGCCGCGCAACAGGGTCAGTTAGTTTATCGGTTTTGGTGCATCGTGTTATCTTTCAACACCTTTACGTAGGGAGAAGAAGACCCCTCCTGACTCCTCGTCGGCTGTAAGGACTTTTGTTCTCCGAACGCAAATTTGGTTTTGGGTTCAATATTGATTCCCCAAAGCTTACCCAACGTTCGGGAAGATAGGGACAGAATATTCTGAACCCGGCCCCGGGAAGGGACACGAGTCTGCTACCTCGCCTTAAGGGCATACGCAGCATTTTCCTATCGACTTGCCAACGCGAACCAGTCCTCTGGAACGGGAGAGGAAAAACCCAGCAGCGCCGCGGCGATCGTTTTCCCGCGGTGTGGGCCCTTCAGTTACCCCGACGCTCGACCGAGACTAAGTCTCGTTCGGCCGCAGGGGCATCCGCGGGGAACCTCGGGGAGGCGGGCCCACCGCATGCTCGCGTGCATGCTCGCCCTGATCCTGTAGGGAGAAAAACACATAATTAGTACATAAGATACAAATCGCGGAGGAGGAGGAGGGCTCGACGGAGACAGTTAGCTGCGAAGATGTGCAGCGCTGCTCCGCCTTGCCCCGGCGCTCCGACAACGCCGGGGTGAGCCGTCCCCAAGAACGAGGGAGGGATTAGTGCGGATTTAGATGGAGCAAGCCTACTCCAGGAAAGCTTTCAGCCAGAGCGATTCTCTGCTGAAGTCAGCGAGCGTGGAGAAGGCCTCTGGTGACGACACCAGGTACGGTGCCGCCTCCGGCCATCTCCACTCACTCGCGGGAACGAAAGTCCGCAGAGCTTCCCTCTGCGGCTCGAAGATAGGGCACTCCAGGAGGAAGTGGCCTACCGTGTCCACCGCACTACCGCAGACGCACGTCGCGTCATCGGCAACGGCATACGTCAAGAGACGAGCCATGAAGTTGCCGTGACCCGACAGCACCTGCGTGGTGTAGTGATTCGGCTTCAGCCAGCCGGCAGCCAACCTCTCCCGGACGTCCTTGAAGAAGGCGAATGTTGTGCGGCCCTTGTGGGAAGATGTCCACAAGGCTTGCCACATATTCGTCGCCTCATCCTTAACGCGTTGTTTTCCGTCATCCGCTTCGGTTGGGATGACGGCGTTCCCTAACCTGGCGTCCTTTCCTCTACGAAGATTGTAGAGGGCCCTATTTTGCTGGACGACGATGTCGATAGGAGCCGCGCCGGCCACCACGCACGCACTTTCCCACGATATCCGGCGATACGCGCCGGTAACCGCGATCAAAGCGCGGCGCTGCGCGGACCTAAGCACCTTCCACTCCCTCTCCGAGCACAGGTCGGCCCATCCCGCTGAGGCGTATGCCACTTTCGGGATGAATGCTCCCCTGTATATCCCGGCTAGGGAGTCGAAGCGAAGCCCCCAACTACACCTCGCCAGCCTACCTAATCTCGCGAACAGCGACCCGACCTTGTCGCTTATTTTTTGGCAATGCGTTCGGACGCGCATTCCTTTATCAAACGTGACGCCAAGGTACTTGACCGCGGGTCTAAATTTTATTTTTGCGTCCCCTATACGGATGGTCGGTGGCCTACCGGCAAGGTCGGCTTTCGAAGGCCGAACGGCCTTGCGTTTTCTATCGGGACGGGCGCCTCCTCTCCGACCTAAGGGTTGCCGCTCGATCCAGCCACTCTTGAGGACAATTGCCTCCGTCTTCGTGGCCGAGATTTCGAGTTTGGCCGAACTACACCAACTAAGAATTTGATTCGCGACCTGTTGACCTTGGGTCTCGAGGTCGCGCCTACTATTCCCGCTTACTAGGACGAGGAGATCGTCCGCGTAAGCGATAAACCTATTCTCAACTGTGGTCTGAAGTGACCGCAGGAGATCGTCGAACATAAGGTTCCAGCAGGCGGGACCGAGTACGGAGCCTTGCGGACACCCCCTCGTCGCCCGCTTCGAAACCTGCTCGGAAGCTATCGAGATCTTGACCCGTCGGCCGTCGAAGTAATTAGAGATTACTCCGAAAACATTCCGAGGGCAGTCTCGCTCTTTGAGAGACTTCAAAACTAATGGCCACCAGACATTGTCGAAGGCCCCGGAGATATCGAAGAGCATCGCCGCCACGTATCGATCCTCCGAGGAATCGACCAGGCGGCGCAACTCCACGATAGCGTCCTCCGTCGACTTTCCGGGCGTGAACCCGAATTGCCGGTCGGACACTTTTCCAGGCGCCAACGACGTCTGGTAGAGGCGCTCCTTGAGCAGCTTTTCGAAGAGTTTACCTATCACTGAGAGGAGGCAGATCGGACGGTAGGATTTTGGATCCTTCTCGTCCTTCCCTTCCTTAAGAAGTACTCGTAGAGAGCCCTCCTTCCAGACGAAGGGAAAGACGCCCCATTGAAGGCATCCATTAAAAAGCCGTGTAATTTGGCCGGGAATGATTCTAGCCGCGGTTTTCAGCGCACGGACCTCGATGTGGTCCGGCCCTGGGGTGGTCCGGCCCTGGGGAAGATAGGGACAGAATTGGGAATCTCGTTAATCCATTCATGCGCGTCACTAATTAGATGACGAGGCATTTGGCTATTTTTTTTTTTTTTTTTTTTTTTTTTTTTTTTTTTTTTTTTTTTTTTTTTTTTTTTTTTTTTTTCGTTCATTGGCCGTGAAGGAATATATACAAGGGAATATGTGTTCGGGGCACGGCTACCCCTGGGGTTGATCGTCGCCCCAAGATCAACCCTCCCCATGTCGCTCCCAGGTCGCAGGTGGACCGCGAGATGTCATGCGGTTCCACCTGGACCAATTAGTGTGGCTCCCCTGAAGCACGCGGGTTGTGATACCGCGCAAAAGTCCCGACGTCAATCCCATGCCCAGCAGCCAGTCAGCGGAGCGGGACGACCAAATGCCGCGCCAGGACAGCGTGCAGGTCGAGAAGGTGATGTTTTCCCGCCTGACGCTGTACCTGGACGCTAGGCTCTCCACGAGCGAAGAGTTGTTGGCATAGTATGCCCTCTTCCGCTCGTGGGAGTCGTCCAAAGGTGGAACTCCGCTGACTACCTGCGCGTCGATGACGCAAACTCTCTCTCGCTGGACGCAAACCAAATCTGGCTTGCGTCTACCCTCGGCCGTGTGGAACATAGGTTCCGCGTAAATCGTCCAGCCGATGTTGCGGAGTCCTGAGGCCAACGTTCGACACACAGCGTTGTGCCTCAGGACTCGGCCACCATGGGTGCGGAAGCATCCCTGGATGACGTGCGCGGCTGTCTCGGTGGACTGACAGCCGGCACGACATCTGGTGGCCTGTCCATGCCGCCTCTCCCCTCTCGACGTTCGAATGAGCGTCGGGAGGGAGTTAATGCGGACATGGACGTGCTGGACGAAGTCACGGCCGGGGATAGAGAGAGAGCCTGCGTCAACCCATCGCGATGACAGTGGCGACCTCGAACACTCCCTTAATTCATACCCATCGGCACTGGAATGTAGCCGATGGGACCACCACTTATCGCGCAGGTACCTCGAGGCCAGGATCGTTCCATCCCGGGTAAGTGCCCGAGTGGCCCACTGGATCCTCGAGGTAACCCACGCGGAGTCCGCAATCGCCCGAATAACCGGCGACTGCGAACGTCCCAGGTTGAGCAGGCGTTGACGCATCAAACCTGGGACAGTGGTGGCCAAAGAGGGAATGCCGAGACCGCCACCCGCGATGGGTGCGTGGATAAAACCGGTCGGCGTGTCCTTAGGCAGCCTCAGCCACCTTCTCACCGCGGCACGCGTTAAGAGATCCAGAGCTCTTAGCTTTCCGAGTGTGGCACGACCTAGCACCAACGTGTGGTAGAGACGGGGAATCAAAAAGCAGCGCACGATCTTTAGGCGCTGCTGCGGCTTAAGTGGTGCTCGGGTTATCCTGTCTAGATAGGTAGCTAAGTCTACCTTGACCTTTCTAGGTCCCGACACGGAAAAGTCAACTCCGAGGTACCTCCATTCCGCTAAGGTGGAAATCTGCGGAATGGAGGTACCGTCTCCCAGATGGAAGATGGGAGAAGTGATCACTTTCATCTTCTTGACTTTTCCGGCCGGGACCAAGGATAACACCGAGCACTTACTGGCGTTTAACGCCAAGCCGTATTCCCCGGCTCGTTCCTCTACCACACGCAGTGCGGTCTGCATGCCCCACTCGGAAGAGGCGAAAAGGAGGATGTCGTCGGCGTACGCTAACGCGTCCAGCCGACATCCCCCAAGATCGAAGCCGACGCCAGGAGGGACCGCCCTCATAATACTGTCTGCTACCAAACAGAACAGTATAGGCGAGAGCGGATCCCCTTGCCTGACGCCGCGGCCTAAGCTAAAGAGCTCGGATCTCTCTCCGCGAACTTCAAACATCGTACTGCTGTTGGCATATAAGCGGGTGATGTAAGAGTTAAAGTCGTGAGGCACCCCAAGTGACTCCAGAATCCTGGCGATTGCCTGGTGACTGACGGAGTCGAAGGCTTTCGCGACGTCCAGGGAGGCGATGTGCACTTCACGAAGACGGGTGCGGGACTCGCTCAACACCGAAGCAAGAGCGGCTGTGTTTTCGCCGCACCCGTCATCCATGCACCGCTGCCTCAGGTCGACCAACCCGGACGCGCGAAGCCTAATCGCCAGAATCTTATGGAGGTGCCTCACGACCACCGACGTGATCGAGATAGGACGGTAATCGGCCGGTGAATCGGAACGCGATTTCTTGGGCACGAATACCGTCCTACTCGTCAGCAACGCCGGTGAAAACCCGCCAACAGCAAGCACGACGTTGAAGAAGAGGGCCCTTAAAGATGGTGGAAGGGCCCTCCATTGCCGCACAGTGATACCGTCCGGACCGGGAGCGGAGCGAAGTGGCAAGGTGGTAGCTGCCACTTCCTCGCAAGATACTGGATGCCACAGGTGAGCCAACTCCGGCCTCGGCTGAGATGGTGTGCCGGGCGGAGCTGGCTTTGACGCCTGACTGACATACGGTCCCCAGTGTCTAGCCATGAGTTGAACACTGGGGACGCTGTCAGACGTAGCACCTGCGCCATCCAGTACCTCACGAGCAGCCCACGACATATTTGAGCGGAATAACCGCTGAATGCGGGCATACTCCCGCCGCCGCTGGGCTCTCCGGCCGGTACGGACGGTACCCTGTATCCGATGGTGAGAAGGGTGGCTGGATCCGACAAGAGGAAGAAAGACAGAGGACAGCCACAAGGACAAACGGTCACACACGTTAACCCCATCCAAACACTCCTGGGCCAGCTGGGAAAGGGTGGTGGATTCCCAGCCCCGGATATTCTGGACCACCGGGATAAGGCCCCGGATGGCGCCAGAAATATCCTCACCAAGATGGCCCAGGAAGGATACGGAGGAGGTTGGAGAGGCAACGTGTGCGCCCGGCTGCCCTCTATCACCGGGAGTCAGAGGCGAAGATCTTCCAATACTGGAAGTGGAGGGCGAGAAGAACTCGGCGGATGAATCGCCGCTCGTACTGGAGGAGGCAATGACGTCGGCCATAGCTGCCGAAACGAGGGCCCGATAACGTTGGCCGCGGCGTACGCCCTTAATTGCTTCTAAGGTGCGACCAGGCACCACAGAAGCCAGGTGTTGGTTTAAGAAGCGTACGCCGCGCTGGACCGCCATTGCCTCCTCTCTCGCCATGAGGCGAAGTTCTTCATCGCCCCATCTTCGCTTAACTCCCGGGAGGTCTATCTCCTCGTTGACGGCTGCCGGATGAGCTGCTCTACGATGCACGCCGAGACCGATTTTACTCCTGAACGCTCGATCGCAATCTGGACATGGGAATGACGTCGGAACTGCTTCAGGGGACATAATAGGGGGAGCGACATGGGGGGGTGTCCCTTGTGGGGACGAATGAGCCGCAGGACCGGCGGGCCGAGGCCCCCGCCGGAGATTATAAACTCTTCTTTGTTCCATTGGGCCTGCGGTATACAGGTCCGACGGGGTGGCAACCCGACGGACCCGAGTGAGGAGCAAGCTCCTCACTAAGCCAGAGCCCCGTTAGCCACCGGACGAATCCGGTGCCCAGGTTCCACCACGAGGAGGAGGGGTTGGCACATGTTGCCGCCGCAAGCGACGACAACTTTGGAACCCAAATAAGAGAGTCATAGTTACTCCCGCCGTTTACCCGCGCTTTTTTGAATTTCTTCACGTTGACATTCAGAGCACTGGGCAGAAATCACATTGCGTCAACA
>CAXAJV010000396.1:0-59000 GCA_963969225.1 Xylocopa violacea | reverse complement strand
GGTAATATTTGAAAACATACCTGGCCAGTTGGCCTCTTCGTCTCCGTGGGACCTTTATATACATCAATAACGTAATATAACCTAACCTAACCCAACCTAACATCTCGGCGGTAATATTTGACAACATTCCTGGCGAGTTAGCTTCTCCGTCTCCGTGGGACCTTTATATACATCAATAACGTAATATAACCTAACCTAACCCAACCTAACATCTCGGCGGTAATATTTGACATCATTCCTGGCGAGTTGGCTTCTCCGTCTCCGTGGGACCTTTATAAACATCAATAACATAATATAAGCTAGCCTAACCCAATCTAACATCTCGGCGGTAATATTTGACCACATTCCTGGCTTGTTGGCCTCTACGTCTCCGTGGGACCTTTATATACTTCAATAACGTAATATAACCTAACCTAAACCAATCTAACATCTCGGCGGTAATATTTGAAAACATACCTGGCGAGTTGGCCTCTTCGTCTCCTTGGGACCTTTAAATATATCAATCAAGTAATATAACCTAACCTAAACCAATCTAACATCTCGGCGGTAATATTTGAAAACATACCTGGCGAGTTGGCCTCTTCGTCTCAGTGGGACCTTTATATACATCAATCACGTAATATAACCTAACCTAACCCAACCTAACATCTCGGCGGTCATATTTGAAAACATACCTGGCGAATTGGCCTCTTCGTCTCCTTGGGACCTTTAAATATATCAATCAAGTAATATAACCTAACCTAACCCATCCTATCATCTCGGCGGTAATATTTGACATCATTCCTGGCTTGTTGGCCTCTACGTCTCCGTTTGACCTTTATATACATCAATAACGTAATATAACCTAACCTAACCCAACCTAACATCTCGGCGGGAATATTTAACCACATTCCTGGCTTGTTGGCCTCTACGTCTCCGTGGGACCTTTATATACATCAATAACATAGTATAAGCTGGTCTATCCCAATCTAACATCCCGGCGGTAATATTTGACAACATTCCTGGCGAGCTGGCTTCTCCGTCTCCGTGGGACCTTTATATACATCAATAACATAATATAAACTAGCCTAACCCAATCTAACATCTCGGCGGTAATATTTGACCACATTCCTGGCTTGTTGGCCTCTACGTCTCCGTGGGACCTTTATATACTTCAATAACGTAATATAACCTAACCTAAACCAATCTAACATCTCGGCGGTAATATTTGAAAACATACCTGGCGAGTTGGCCTCTTCGTCTCCGTGGGACCTTTATATACATCAATCACGTAATATAACCTAACCTAACCCAAACTAACATCTCGGCGGTAATACTTGATAACATACCTGGCGAGTTGGCCTCTACGTCTCCGTTTGACCTTCATATACATCAATAACGTATTATGACCTAACCTAACCCATCCTATCATCTCGGCGGTAATATTTGACAACATTCCTGGCGAGTTGGCCTCTACGTCTCCGTGGGACCTTTATATAC
The DNA here is from genome assembly GCA_963969225.1 of Xylocopa violacea. Taxonomy (NCBI): domain Eukaryota; kingdom Metazoa; phylum Arthropoda; class Insecta; order Hymenoptera; family Apidae; genus Xylocopa; species Xylocopa violacea. The sequence continues at coordinate 57,521 of CAXAJV010000396.1, read as the reverse complement.
ATCAATAACATAGTATAAGCTGGTCTATCCCAATCTAACATCTCGGCGGTAATATCTGACCACATTCCTGGCTTGTTGGCCTCTTCGACTCCGTGGGACCTTTATATTCATCAATAACATAATATAAGCTAGCCTAACCCAACCTAACATCTCGGCGGTAATATTTGACAACATTCCTGGCGAGTTAGCTTCTCCGTCTCCGTGGGACCTTTATATACATCAATAACGTAATATAACCTAACCTAACCCAACCTAACATCTCGGCGGTAATATTTGACATCATTCCTGGCGAGTTGGCCTCTACGTCTCCGTTTGATCTTCATATACATCAATAACGTATTATAACCTAACCTAACCCAACCTAACATCTCGGCGGTAATATTTGAAAACATACCTGCCCAGTTGGCCTCTCCGTCTACGTGGGACGTTTATATACATCAATGACGTAATATAACCTAATCTAACCCAACCTAACATCTCTGCGGTAATATTTGAAAACATACCTGCCCAGTTGGCCTCTCCGTCTCCGTGGGACGTTTGTATACATCAATAACGTAATATAACCTAACCTAACCCAACCTAACATCTCGGCGGTAATATTTGAAGACATACCTGGCGAGTTGAACTCTTCGTCTCCGTGGGACCTTTATATACATCAATCACGTAATATAACCTAACCTAACACAACCTAACATCTCGGCGGTAATATTTGAAAACATACCTGGCGAGTTGGCCTCTACGTCTCCGTGGGACCTTTATATACATCAATAACGTAATGTAACCTAACCTAACCCAACCTAACATCTCGGCGGTAATATTTGAAAACATACCTGCCCAGTTGGCCTCTCCGTCTACGTGGGACGTTTATATACATCAATAACGTAATATAACCTAATCTAACCCAACCTAACATCTCGGCGGTAATATTTGAAAACATACCTGCCCAGTTGGCCTCTCCGTCTCCGTGGGACGTTTATATACATCAATAACGTAATATAACCTAACCTAACCCAACCTAACATCTCGGCGGTAATATTTGAAGACATACCTGGCGAGTTGAACTCTTCGTCTCCGTGGGACCTTTATATACATCAATCACGTAATATAACCTAACCTAACACAACCTAACATCTCGGCGGTAATATTTGAAAACATACCTGGCGAGTTGGCCTCTACGTCTCCGTGGGACCTTTATATACATCAATAACGTAATGTAACCTAACCTAACCCAACCTAACATCTCGGCGGTAATATTTGACAACATTCCTGGCGAGTTAGCTTCTCCGTCTCCGTGGGACCTTTATATACATCAATAACATAGTATAAGCTAGTCTATCCCAATCTAACATCTCGGCGGTAATATTTGACCACATTCCTGGCTTGTTGGCCTCTACGTCTCCGTGGGACTTTTATATTCATCAATAACATAATATAAGCTAGCCTAACCCAATCTAACATCTCGGCGCTAATATTTGACGACATACCTGGCTTGTTGGCCTCTACGTCTCCGTTTGACCTTCATATACATAAATAACGTATTATAACCTAACCTAACCCAACCTATCATCTCGGCGGTAATATTGGCAACATTCCTGGCGAGTTGGCCTCTACATCTCCGCGGGACCGTTATATACATCAATAACATAATATAAGCTAGTCTATCCCAATCTAAGATCTCGTCGGTAATATTTGACCACATTCCTGGCTTGTTGGCCTCTACGTCTCCGTGAGACCTTTATATTCATCAATAACATAATATAAGCTAGCCTAACCCAATCTATCATCTGGGCGGTAATATTTGACGACATACGTGGCTTGTTGGCCTCTACGTCTCCGCGGGACCTTTATATACTTCAATAACGTAATATAACATAACATAAACCAATCTAACATCTCGGCGGTAATATTTGAAAACATACCTGCCCAGTTGGCCTCTTCGTCTCCGTGGGACCTTTATATACATCAATAACGTAACATAACCTAACCTAACCCAACCTAACATCTCGGTGGTAATATTTGACAACATTCCTGGTGAGTTGGCCTCTACGTCTCCGTGGGACCTTTATATACATCAATAACGTAATGTAACCTAACCTAACCCAACCTAACATCTCGGCGGTAATATTTGACAACATTCCTGGCGAGTTAGATTCTCCGTTTCCGTGGGACCTTTATATACATCAATAACATAATATAAGCTAGTCTATCCCAATCTAACATCTCGGCGGTAATATTTAACCACATTCCTGTCTTGTTGGCCTCTACGTCTCCGTGGGATCTTTATATACATCAATAACGTAATATAACCTAACCTAACCCAACCTAACATCTCGGCGGTAATATTTAACCACATACCTGTCTTGTTGGCCTCTACGCCTCCGTGGGACCTTTATATACTTCAATAACGTGATATAACCTAACATAAACCAATCTAACATCTCGGCGGTAATATTTGAAAACATACCTGGCCAGTTGGCCTCTTCGTCTCCGTGGGACCTTTATATACATCAATAACGTAATATAACCTAACCTAACCCAACCTAACATCTCGGCGGTAATATTTGACAACATTCCTGGCGAGTTAGCTTCTCCGTCTCCGTGGGACCTTTATATACATCAATAACGTAATAAAACCTAACCTAAACCAATCTAACATCTCGGCGGTAATATTTGAAAACATACCTGGCGAGTTGGCCTCTTCGTCTCCTTGGGACCTTTAAATATATCAATCAAGTAATATAACCTAACCTAAACCAATCTAACATCTCGGCGGTAATATTTGAAACATACCTGGCGAGTTGGCCTCTTCGTCTCAGTGGGACCTTTATATACATCAATCACGTAATATAACCTAACCTAACCCAACCTAACATCTCGGCGGTAATACTTGAAAACATACCTGGCGAGTTGGCCTCTACGTCTCCGTGGGACCTTTATATACATCAATAACGTAATATAACCTAACCTAACCCAACCTAACACTTCGGCGGTAATATTTGACAACATATCTGGCGAGTTGACCTCTACGTCTCCGTGGGACCTTTATATACATCAATAACGTAATGTAACCTAACCTAACCCAACCTAACATCTCGGCGGTAATATTTGACAACATTCCTGGCGAGTTAGCTTCTCCGTCTCTGTGGGACCTTTATATACATCAATAACATAATATAAGCTAGTCTATCCCAATCTAACATCTCGGCGGTAATATTTGACCACATTCCTGGCTTGTTGGCCTCTACGTCTCCGTGGGACCTTTATATTCATCAATAACATAATATAAGCTAGCCTAACCCAATCTATCATCTGGGCGGTAATATTTGACGACATACGTGGCTTGTTGGCCTCTACGTCTCCGCGGGACCTTTATATATTTCAATAACGTAATATAACCTAACATAAACCAATCTAACATCTCGGCGGTAATATTTGAAAACATACCTGGCGAGTTGGCCTCTACGTCTCCGTTTGACCTTCATATACATCAATAACGTAATAAAACCTAACCTAAACCAATCTAACATCTCGGCGGTCATATTTGAAAACATACCTGGCGAATTGGCCTCTTTGTCTCCTTGGGACCTTTAAATATATCAATCAAGTAATATAACCTAACCTAACCCATCCTATCATCTCGGCGGTAATATTTGACATCATTCCTGGCTTGTTGGCCTCTACGTCTCCGTTTGACCTTTATATACATCAATAACGTAATATAACCTAACCTAACCCAACCTAACATCTCGTCGGTAATATTTGACCACATTCCTGGCTTGTTGGCCTCTACGTCTCCGTGGGACTTTTATATTCATCAATAACATAATATAAGCTAGCCTAACCCAATCTAACATCTCGGCGCTAATATTTGACGACATACCTGGCTTGTTGGCCTCTACGTCTCCGTTTGACCTTCATATACATCAATAACGTATTATAACCTAACCTAACCCAACCTATCATCTCGGCGGTAATATTTGACAACATTCCTGGCGAGTTGGCCTCTACATCTCCGCGGGACCGTTATATACATCAATAACATAATATAAGCTAGTCTATCCCAATCTAAGATCTCGTCGGTAATATTTGACCACATTCCTGGCTTGTTGGCCTCTACGTCTCCGTGGGACCTTTATATACATCAATAACGTAATGTAACCTAACCTAACCCAACCTAACATCTCGGCGGTAATATTTGACAACATTCCTGGCGAGTTAGATTCTCCGTTTCCGTGGGACCTTTATATACATCAATAACATAATATAAGCTAGTCTATCCCAATCTAACATCTCGGCGGTAATATTTGACCACATTCCTGGCTTGTTGGCCTCTACGTCTCCGTGGGACCTTCATATGCATCAATAACGTAATATAACCTAACCTAACCCAACCTTACATCTCGGGGGTAATATTTGACAACATACCTGGCGAGTTGGCCTCTACGTCTCCGTGGGATCTTTATATACATCAATAACGTAATATAACCTAACCTAACCCAACCTAACATCTCGTCGGTAATATTTAACCACATTCCTGGCTTGTTGGCCTCTACGTCTCCGTGGGACCTTTATATACATCAATAACGTAATATAACCTAACCTAACCCAACCTAACATCTCGGCGGTAATATTTAACCACATTCCTGGCTTGTTGGCCTCTACGTCTCCGTGGGACCTTTATATACATCAATAACGTAATATAACCTAACCTAACCCAACCTAACATCTCGGCGGTAATATTTGACATCATTCCTGGCCAGTTGGCCTCTACGTCTCCGTTTGACCTTCATATACATCAATAACGTATTATAACCTAACCTAACTCAACCTATCATCTCGGCGGTAATATTTGACAACATTCCTGGCGAGTTGGCCTCTACATCTCCGCGGGACCTTTATATACATCAATAACATAATATAAGCTAGTCTATCCCAATCTAACATCTCGTCGGTAATATTTGACCACATTCCTGGCTTGTTGGCCTCTACGTCTCCGTGGGACCTTTATATTCATCAATAACATAATATAAGCTAGCCTAACCCAATCTAACATCACGGCGGTAATATTTGACGACATACCTGGCTTGTTGGCCTCTACGTCTCCGTGGGACCTTTATATACTTCAATAACGTAATATAACTTAACATAAACCAATCTAACATCTCGGCGGTAATATTTGAAAACATTCCTGGCGAGTTGGCCTCTACGTCTCCGTGGGACCTTTATATACATCAATAACGTAATGTAACCTAACCTAACCCAACCTAACATCTCGGCGGTAATATTTGACAACATTCCTGGCGAGTTAGATTCTCCGTTTCCGTGGGACCTTTATATACATCAATAACATAATATAAGCTAGTCTATCCCAATCTAACATCTCGGCGGTAATATTTGACCACATTTCTGGCTTGTTGGCCTCTACGTCTCCGTGGGACCTTCATATGCATCAATAACGTAATATAACCTAACCTAACCCAACCTTACATCTCGGCAATAATATTTGACAACATACCTGGCGAGTTGGCCTCTACGTCTCCGTGGGATCTTTATATACATCAATAACGTTATATAACCTAACCTAACCCAACCTAACATCTCGGCGGTAATATTTAACCACATTCCTGTCTTGTTGGCCTCTACGTCTCCGTGGGATCATTATATACATCAATAACGTAATATAACCTAACCTAACCCAACCTAACATCTCGGCGGTAATATTTAACCACATACCTGTCTTGTTGGCCTCTACGCCTCCGTGGGACCTTTATATACTTCAATAACGTGATATAACCTAACATAAACCAATCTATCATCTCGGCGGTAATATTTGAAAACATACCTGGCCAGTTGGCCTCTTCGTCTCCGTGGGACCTTTATATACATCAATAACGTAATATAACCTAACCTAACCCAACCTAACATCTCGGCGGTAATATTTGACAACATTCCTGGCGAGTTAGCTTCTCCGTCTCCGTGGGACCATTATATACATCAATAACGTAATATAACCTAACCTAACCCAACCTAACATCTCGGCGGTAATATTTGACATCATTCCTGGCGAGTTGGCTTCTCCGTCTCCGTGGGACCTTTATAAACATCAATAACATAATATAAGCTAGCCTAACCCAATCTAACATCTCGGCGGTAATATTTGACCACATTCCTGGCTTGTTGGCCTCTACGTCTCCGTGGGACCTTTATATACTTCAATAACGTAATATAACCTAACCTAAACCAATCTAACATCTCGGCGGTAATATTTGAGAACATACCTGGCGAGTTGGCCTCTTCGTCTCCTTGGGACCTTTAAATATATCAATCAAGTAATATAACCTAACCTAAACCAATCTAACATCTCGGCGGTAATATTTGACAACATTCCTGGCGAGTTAGCTTCTCCGTCTCCGTGGGACCTTTATATACATCAATAACGTAATATAACCTAACCTAACCCAACCTAACATCTCGGCGGTAATATTTGACATCATTCCTGGCGAGTTGGCCTCTACGTCTCCGTTTGATCTTCATATACATCAATAACGTATTATAACCTAACCTAACCCAACCTAACATCTCGGCGGTAATATTTGAAAACATACCTGCCCAGTTGGCCTCTCCGTCTCCGTGGGACGTTTATATACATCAATAACGTAATATAACCTAATCTAACCCAACCTAACATCTCGGCGGTAATATTTGAAGACATACCTGGCGAGTTGAACTCTTCGTCTCCGTGGGACCTTTATATACATCAATCACGTAATATAACCTAACCTAACACAACCTAACATCTCGGCGGTAATATTTGAAAACATACCTGGCGAGTTGGCCTCTACGTCTCCGTGGGACCTTTATATACATCAATAACGTAATGTAACCTAACCTAACCCAACCTAACATCTCGGCGGTAATATTTGACAACATTCCTGGCGAGTTAGCTTCTCCGTCTCCGTGGGACCTTTATATACATCAATAACATAGTATAAGCTAGTCTATCCCAATCTAACATCTCGGCGGTAATATTTGACCACATTCCTGGCTTGTTGGCCTCTACGTCTCCGTGGGACTTTTATATTCATCAATAACATAATATAAGCTAGCCTAACCCAATCTAACATCTCGGCGCTAATATTTGACGACATACCTGGCTTGTTGGCCTCTACGTCTCCGTTTGACCTTCATATACATCAATAACGTATTATAACCTAACCTAACCCAACCTATCATCTCGGCGGTAATATTTGACAACATTCCTGGCGAGTTGGCCTCTACATCTCCGCGGGACCGTTATATACATCAATAACATAATATAAGCTAGTCTATCCCAATCTAAGATCTCGTCGGTAATATTTGACCACATTCCTGGCTTGTTGGCCTCTACGTCTCCGTGGGACCTTTATATACATCAATAACGTAATGTAACCTAACCTAACCCAACCTAACATCTCGGCGGTAATATTTGACAACATTCCTGGCGAGTTAGATTCTCCGTTTCCGTGGGACCTTTATATACATCAATAACATAATATAAGCTAGTCTATCCCAATCTAACATCTCGGCGGTAATATTTGACCACATTCCTGGCTTGTTGGCCTCTACGTCTCCGTGGGACCTTCATATGCATCAATAACGTAATATAACCTAACCTAACCCAACCTTACATCTCGGGGGTAATATTTGACAACATACCTGGCGAGTTGGCCTCTACGTCTCCGTGGGATCTTTATATACATCAATAAAGTAATATAACCTAACCTAACCCAACCTAACATCTCGTCGGTAATATTTAACCACATTCCTGGCTTGTTGGCCTCTACGTCTCCGTGGGACCTTTATATACATCAATAACGTAATATAACCTAACCTAACCCAACCTAACATCTCGGCGGTAATATTTAACCACATTCCTGGCTTGTTGGCCTCTACGTCTCCGTGGGACCTTTATATACATCAATAACGTAATATAACCTAACCTAACCCAACCTAACATCTCGGCGGTAATATTTGACATCATTCCTGGCCAGTTGGCCTCTACGTCTCCGTTTGACCTTCATATACATCAATAACGTATTATAACCTAACCTAACTCAACCTATCATCTCGGCGGTAATATTTGACAACATTCCTGGCGAGTTGGCCTCTACATCTCCGCGGGACCTTTATATACATCAATAACGTAATATAAGCTAGTCTATCCCAATCTAACATCTCGTCGGTAATATTTGACCACATTCCTGGCTTGTTGGCCTCTACGTCTCCGTGGGACCTTTATATTCATCAATAACATAATATAAGCTAGCCTAACCCAATCTAACATCACGGCGGTAATATTTGACGACATACCTGGCTTGTTGGCCTCTACGTCTCCGTGGGACCTTTATATACTTCAATAACGTAATATAACTTAACATAAACCAATCTAACATCTCGGCGGTAATATTTGAAAACATACCTGCCCAGTTGGCCTCTTCGTCTCCGTGGGACCTTTATATACATCAATAACGTAATATAACCTAACCTAACCCAACCTAACATCTCGGCGGTAATATTTGACAACATTCCTGGCGAGTTGGCCTCTACGTCTCCGTGGGACCTTTATATACATCAATAACGTAATGTAACCTAACCTAACCCAACCTAACATCTCGGCGGTAATATTTGACAACATTCCTGGCGAGTTAGATTCTCCGTTTCCGTGGGACCTTTATATACATCAATAACATAATATAAGCTAGTCTATCCCAATCTAACATCTCGGCGGTAATATTTGACCACATTCCTGGCTTGTTGGCCTCTTCGTCTCCGTGGGACCTTTATATACATCAATAACGTAATATAACCTAACCTAACCCAACCTAACATCTCGGCGGTAATATTTGACAACATTCCTGGCGAGTTAGCTTCTCCGTCTCCGTGGGACCTTTATATACATCAATAACGTAATATAACCTAACCTAACCCAACCTAACATCTCGTCGGTAATATTTAACCACATTCCTGGCTTGTTGGCCTCTACGTCTCCGTGGGAACTTTATATACATCAATAACGTAATATAACCTAACCTAACCCAACCTAACATCTCGGCGGTAATATTTGACAACATTCCTGGCGAGTTGGCCTCTACATCTCCGCGGGACCTTTATATACATCAATAACATAATATAAGCTAGTCTATCCCAATCTAACATCTCGTCGGTAATATTTGACCACATTCCTGGCTTGTTGGCCTCTACGTCTCCGTGGGACCTTTATATTCATCAATAACATAATATAAGCTAGCCTAACCCAATCTAACATCACGGCGGTAATATTTGACGACATACCTGGCTTGTTGGCCTCTACGTCTCCGTGGGACCTTTATATACTTCAATAACGTAATATAACTTAACATAAACCAATCTAACATCTCGGCGGTAATATTTGAAAACATACCTGCCCAGTTGGCCTCTTCGTCTCCGTGGGACCTTTATATACATCAATAACGTAATATAACCTAACCTAACCCAACCTAACATCTCGGCGGTAATATTTGACAACATTCCTGGCGAGTTGGCCTCTACGTCTCCGTGGGACCTTTATATACATCAATAACGTAATGTAACCTAACCTAACCCAACCTAACATCTCGGCGGTAATATTTGACAACATTCCTGGCGAGTTAGATTCTCCGTTTCCGTGGGACCTTTATATACATCAATAACATAATATAAGCTAGTCTATCCCAATCTAACATCTCGGCGGTAATATTTGACCACATTCCTGGCTTGTTGGCCTCTACGTCTCCGTGGGACCTTCATATGCATCAATAACGTAATATAACCTAACCTAACCCAACCTTACATCTCGGCAATAATATTTGACAACATACCTGGCGAGTTGGCCTCTACGTCTCCGTGGGATCTTTATATACATCAATAACGTAATATAACCTAACCTAACCCAACCTAACATCTCGGCGGTAATATTTAACCACATTCCTGTCTTGTTGGCCTCTACGTCTCCGTGGGATCATTATATACATCAATAACGTAATATAACCTAACCTAACCCAACCTAACATCTCGGCGGTAATATTTAACCACATACCTGTCTTGTTGGCCTCTACGCCTCCGTGGGACCTTTATATACTTCAATAACGTGATATAACCTAACCTAACCCAACCTAACATCTCGGCGGTAATATTTGACATCATTCCTGGCGAGTTGGCTTCTCCGTCTCCGTGGGACCTTTATAAACATCAATAACATAATATAAGCTAGCCTAACCCAATCTAACATCTCGGCGGTAATATTTGACCACATTCCTGGCTTGTTGGCCTCTACGTCTCCGTGGGACCTTTATATACTTCAATAACGTAATATAACCTAACCTAAACCAATCTAACATCTCGGCGGTAATATTTGAAAACATACCTGGCGAGTTGGCCTCTTCGTCTCCTTGGGACCTTTAAATATATCAATCAAGTAATATAACCTAACCTAAACCAATCTAACATCTCGGCGGTAATATTTGAAAACATACCTGGCGAGTTGGCCTCTTCGTCTCAGTGGGACCTTTATATACATCAATCACGTAATATAACCTAACCTAACCCAACCTAACATCTCGGCGGTAATACTTGAAAACATACCTGGCGAGTTGGCCTCTACGTCTCCGTGGGACCTTTATATACATCAATAACGTAATATAACCTAACCTAACCCAACCTAACATTTCGGCGGTAATATTTGACAACATACCTGGCGAGTTGACCTCTACGTCTCCGTGGGACCTTTATATACATCAATAACGTAATATAACCTAACCTAACCCAACCTAACATCTCGGCGGTAATATTTGACAACATTCCTGGCGAGTTAGCTTCTCCGTCTCCGTGGGACCTTTATATACATCAATAACATAATATAAGCTAGTCTATCCCAATCTAACATCTCGGCGGTAATATTTGACCACATTCCTGGCTTGTTGGCCTCTACGACTCCGTGGGACCTTTATATATTTCAATAACGTAATATAACCTAACATAAACCAATCTAACATCTCGGCGGTAATATTTGAAAACATACCTGGCGAGTTGGCCTCTACGTCTCCGTTTGACCTTCATATACATCAATAACGTAATAAAACCTAACCTAAACCAATCTAACATCTCGGCGGTCATATTTGAAAACATACCTGGCGAATTGGCCTCTTCGTCTCCTTGGGACCTTTAAATATATCAATCAAGTAATATAACCTAACCTAACCCATCCTATCATCTCGGCGGTAATATTTGACATCATTCCTGGCTTGTTGGCCTCTACGTCTCCGTTTGACCTTTATATACATCAATAACGTAATATAACCTAACCTAACCCAACCTATCATCTCGGCGGTAATATTTAACCACATTCCTGGCTTGTTGGCCTCTACGTCTCCGTGGGACCTTTATATACATCAATAACATAGTATAAGCTGGTCTATCCCAATCTAACATCCCGGCGGTAATATTTGACAACATTCCTGGCGAGCTGGCTTCTCCGTCTCCGTGGGACCTTTATATACATCAATAACATAATATACGCTAGCCTAACCCAATCTAACATCTCGGCGGTAATATTTGACCACATTCCTGGCTTGTTGGCCTCTACGTCTCCGTGGGACCTTTATATACTTCAATAACGTAATATAACCTAACCTAAACCAATCTAACATCTCGGCGGTAATATTTGAAAACATACCTGGCGAGTTGGCCTCTTCGTCTGCGTGGGACCTTTATATACATCAATCACGTAATATAACCTAACCTAACCCAAACTAACATCTCGGCGGTAATACTTGATAACATACCTGGCGAGTTGGCCTCTACGTCTCCGTTTGACCTTCATATACATCAATAACGTATTATGACCTAACCTAACCCATCCTATCATCTCGGCGGTAATATTTGACAACATTCCTGGCGAGTTGGCCTCTACGTCTCCGTGGGACCTTTATATACATCAATAACATAATATAAGCTAGTCTATCCCAATCTAAGATCTCGTCGGTAATATTTGACCACATTCCTGGCTTGTTGGCCTCTACGTCTCCGTGGGACCTTTATATACATCAATAACATAATATAAGCTAGCCTAACCCAATCTAACATCTCGGCGGTAATATTTGACCACATTCCTGGCTTGTTGGCCTCTACGTCACCGTGGGACCTTTATATACTTCAATAACGTTATATAACCTAACCTAAACCAATCTAACATCTCGGCGGTAATATTTGAAAACATACCTGGCGAGTTGGCCTCTTCGTCTCCGTGGGACCTTTATATACATCAATAACGTAATGTAACCTAACCTAACCCAACCTAACATCTCGGCGGTAATATTTGACAACATTCCTGGCGAGTTAGCTTCTCCGTCTCCGTGGGACCTTTATATACATCAATAACATAATATAAGCTAGTCTATCCCAATCTAACATCTCGGCGGTAATACTTGACCACATTCCTGGCTTGTTGGCCTCTACGTCTCCGTGGGACCTTTATATACTTCAATAACATAATATAACCTAACATAACCCAACCTAACATCTCGGCGGTAATATTTGACAACATTCCTGGCGAGTTGGCTTCTCCGTCTCCGTGGGACCTTTATATACATAAATAACATAATATAAGCTAGCCTAACCCAATCTAGCATCTCGGCGGTAATATTTGACCACATTCCTGGCTTGTTGGCCTCTACGTCTCCGTGGGACCTTTATATACTTCAATAACGTAATATAACCTAACCTAACCCAATCTAACATCTCGCCGGTAATATTTGACAACATTCCTGGCGAATTGGCCTCTACGTCACCGTGGAACCTTTATATACTTCAATAACGTTATATAACCTAACCTAAACCAATCTAACATCTCGGCGGTAATATTTGAAGACATACCTGGCGAGTTGGCCTCTTCGTCTCCGTGGGACCTTTATATACATCAATCACGTAATATAACCTAACCTAACCCAACCTAACATCTCGGCGGTAATATTTGAAAACATACCTGGCGAGTTGGCCTCTACGTCTCCGTGGGACCTTTACATACATCAATAACGTAATATAACCTAACCTAACCCAACCTATCATCTCGGCGGTAATATTTGACAACATTCCTGGCGAATTGGCCTCTACGTCTCCGTTTGACCTTCATATACATCAATAACGTATTTTGACCTAACCTAACCCATCCTATCATCTCGGCGGTAATATTTGACCACATTCCTGGCTTGTTGGCCTCTACGTCTCCGTGGGACCTTTATATACATCAATAACGTAATGTAACCTAACCTAACCCAACCTAACATCTCGGCGGTAATATTTGACCACATTCCTGGCTTGTTGGCCTCTACGTCTCCGTGGGACCTTCATATGCATCAATAACGTAATATAACCTAACCTAACCCAACCTTACATCTCGGGGGTAATATTTGACAACATACCTGGCGAGTTGGCCTCTACGTCTCCGTGGGATCTTTATATACATCAATAACGTAATATAACCTAACCTAACCCAACCTAACATCTCGTCGGTAATATTTAACCACATTCCTGGCTTGTTGGCCTCTACGTCTCCGTGGGACCTTTATATACATCAATAACGTAATATAACCTAACCTAACCCAACCTAACATCTCGGCGGTAATATTTAACCACATTCCTGGCTTGTTGGCCTCTACGTCTCCGTGGGACCTTTATATACATCAATAACGTTATATAACCTAACCTAACCCAACCTAACATCTCGGCGGTAATATTTGACATCATTCCTGGCCAGTTGGCCTCTACGTCTCCGTTTGACCTTCATATACATCAATAACGTATTATAACCTAACCTAACTCAACCTATCATCTCGGCGGTAATATTTGACAACATTCCTGGCGAGTTGGCCTCTACATCTCCGCGGGACCTTTATATACATCAATAACATAATATAAGCTAGTCTATCCCAATCTAACATCTCGTCGGTAATATTTGACCACATTCCTGGCTTGTTGGCCTCTACGTCTCCGTGGGACCTTTATATTCATCAATAACATAATATAAGCTAGCCTAACCCAATCTAACATCACGGCAATAATATTTGACAACATACCTGGCGAGTTGGCCTCTACGTCTCCGTGGGATCTTTATATACATCAATAACGTAATATAACCTAACCTAACCCAACCTAACATCTCGGCGGTAATATTTGACAACATTCCTGGCGAGTTAGATTCTCCGTTTCCGTGGGACCTTTATATACATCAATAACATAATATAAGCTAGTCTATCCCAATCTAACATCTCGGCGGTAATATTTGACCACATTCCTGGCTTGTTGGCCTCTACGTCTCCGTGGGACCTTCATATGCATCAATAACGTGATATAACCTAACATAAACCAATCTAACGTCTCGGCGGTAATATTTGAAAACATACCTGGCCAGTTGGCCTCTTCGTCTCCGTGGGACCTTTATATACATCAATAACGTAATATAACCTAACCTAACCCAACCTAACATCTCGGCGGTAATATTTGACAACATTCCTGGCGAGTTAGCTTCTCCGTCTCCGTGGGACCTTTATATACATCAATAACGTAATATAACCTAACCTAACCCAACCTAACATCTCGGCGGTACAATTTGACATCATTCCTGGCGAGTTGGCCTCTACGTCTCCGTTTGATCTTCATATACATCAATAACGTATTATAACCTAACCTAACCCAACCTAACATCTCGGCGGTAATATTTGACAACATTCCTGGCGAGTTAGCTTCTCCGTCTCCGTGGGACCTTTATATACATCAATAACATAGTATAAGCTAGTCTATCCCAATCTAACATCTCGGCGGTAATATTTGACCACATTCCTGGCTTGTTGGCCTCTACGTCTCCGTGGGACTTTTATATTCATCAATAACATAATATAAGCTAGCCTAACCCAATCTAACATCTCGGCGCTAATATCTGACGACATACCTGGCTTGTTGGCCTCTACGTCTCCGTTTGATCTTCATATACATCAATAACGTATTATAACCTAACCTAACCCAACCTATCATCTCGGCGGTAATATTTGACAACATTCCTGGCGAGTTGGCCTCTACATCTCCGCGGGACCGTTATATACATCAATAACATAATATAAGCTAGTCTATCCCAATCTAAGATCTCGTCGGTAATATTTGACCACATTCCTGGCTTGTTGGCCTCTTCGTCTCCGTGGGACCTTTATATACATCAATAACGTAATATAACCTAACCTAACCCAACCTAACATCTCGGCGGTAATATTTGACAACATTCCTGGCGAGTTAGCTTCTCCGTCTCCGTGGGACCTTTATATACATCAATAACGTAATATAACCTAACCTAACCCAACCTAACATCTCGGCGGTAATATTTGACATCATTCCTGGCGAGTTGGCCTCTACGTCTCCGTTTGATCTTCATATACATCAATAACGTATTATAACCTAACCTAACCCAACCTAACATCTCGGCGGTAATATTTGAAAACATACCTGCCCAGTTGGCCTCTCCGTCTCCGTGGGACGTTTATATACATCAATAACGTAATATAACCTAATCTAACCCAACCTAACATCTCGGCGGTAATATTTGAAAACATACCTGCCCAGTTGGCCTCTCCGTCTCCGTGGGACGTTTATATACATCAATAACGTAATATAACCTAACCTAACCCAACCTAACATCTCGGCGGTAATATTTGAAGACATACCTGGCGAGTTGAACTCCTCGTCTCCGTGGGACCTTTATATACATCAATCACGTAATATAACCTAACCTAACACAACCTAACATCTCGGCGGTAATATTTGAAAACATACCTGGCGAGTTGGCCTCTACGTCTCCGTGGGACCTTTATATACATCAATAACGTAATGTAACCTAACCTAACCCAACCTAACATCTCGGCGGTAATATTTGACAACATTCCTGGCGAGTTAGCTTCTCCGTCTCCGTGGGACCTTTATATACATCAATAACATAATATAAGCTAGTCTATCCCAATCTAACATCTCGTCGGTAATATTTGACCACATTCCTGGCTTGTTGGCCTCTACGTCTCCGTGGGACCTTTATATTCATCAATAACATAATATAAGCTAGCCTAACCCAATCTAACATCACGGCGGTAATATTTGACGACATACCTGGCTTGTTGGCCTCTACGTCTCCGTGGGACCTTTATATACTTCAATAACGTAATATAACTTAACATAAACCAATCTAACATCTCGGCGGTAATATTTGACAACATTCCTGGCGAGTTGGCCTCTACGTCTCCGTGGGACCTTTATATACATCAATAACGTAATGTAACCTAACCTAACCCAACCTAACATCTCGGCGGTAATATTTGACAACATTCCTGGCGAGTTAGATTCTCCGTTTCCGTGGGACCTTTATATACATCAATAACGTAATGTAACCTAACCTAACCCAACCTAACATCTCGGCGGTAATATTTGACCACATTCCTGGCTTCTTGGCCTCTACGTCTCCGTGGGACCTTCATATGCATCAATAACGTAATATAACCTAATCTAACCCAACCTTACATCTCGGCAATAATATTTGACAACATACCTGGCGAGTTGGCCTCTACGTCTCCGTGGGATCTTTATATACATCAATAACGTAATATAACCTAACCTAACCCAACCTAACATCTCGGCGGTAATATTTGACAACATTCCTGGCGAGTTAGCTTCTCCGTCTCCGTGGGACCTTTATATACATCAATAACGTAATATAACCTAACCTAACCCAACCTAACATCTCGGCGGTAATATTTGACATCATTCCTGGCGAGTTGGCCTCTACGTCTCCGTTTGATCTTCATATACATCAATAACGTATTATAACCTAACCTAACCCAACCTAACATCTCGGCGGTAATATTTGAAAACATACCTGCCCAGTTGGCCTCTCCGTCTCCGTGGGACGTTTATATACATCAATAACGTAATATAACCTAATCTAACCCAACCTAACATCTCGGCGGTAATATTTGAAAACATACCTGCCCAGTTGGCCTCTCCGTCTCCGTGGGACGTTTATATACATCAATAACGTAATATAACCTAACCTAACCCAACCTAACATCTCGGCGGTAATATTTGAAGACATACCTGGCGAGTTGAACTCCTCGTCTCCGTGGGACCTTTATATACATCAATCACGTAATATAACCTAACCTAACACAACCTAACATCTCGGCGGTAATATTTGAAAACATACCTGGCGAGTTGGCCTCTACGTCTCCGTGGGACCTTTATATACATCAATAACGTAATGTAACCTAACCTAACCCAACCTAACATCTCGGCGGTAATATTTGACAACATTCCTGGCGAGTTAGCTTCTCCGTCTCCGTGGGACCTTTATATACATCAATAACATAGTATAAGCTAGTCTATACCAATCTAACATCTCGGCGGTAATATTTGACCACATTCCTGGCTTGTTGGCCTCTACGTCTCCGTGGGACTTTTATATTCATCAATAACATAATATAAGCTAGCCTAACCCAATCTAACATCTCGGCGCTAATATTTGACGACATACCTGGCTTGTTGGCCTCTACGTCTCCGTTTGACCTTCATATACATCAATAACGTATTATAACCTAACCTAACCCAACCTATCATCTCGGCGGTAATATTTGACAACATTCCTGGCGAGTTGGCCTCTACATCTCCGCGGGACCGTTATATACATCAATAACATAATATAAGCTAGTCTATCCCAATCTAAGATCTCGTCGGTAATATTTGACCACATTCCTGGCTTGTTGGCCTCTACGTCTCCGTGGGACCTTTATATACATCAATAACGTAATGTAACCTAACCTAACCCAACCTAACATCTCGGCGGTAATATTTGACCACATTCCTGGCTTGTTGGCCTCTACGTCTCCGTGGGACCTTCATATGCATCAATAACGTAATATAACCTAACCTAACCCAACCTTACATCTCGGGGGTAATATTTGACAACATACCTGGCGAGTTGGCCTCTACGTCTCCGTGGGATCTTTATATACATCAATAACGTAATATAACCTAACCTAACCCAACCTAACATCTCGTCGGTAATATTTAACCACATTCCTGGCTTGTTGGCCTCTACGTCTCCGTGGGACCTTTATATACATCAATAACGTAATATAACCTAACCTAACCCAACCTAACATCTCGGCGGTAATATTTAACCACATTCCTGGCTTGTTGGCCTCTACGTCTCCGTGGGACCTTTATATACATCAATAACGTAATATAACCTAACCTAACCCAACCTAACATCTCGCCGGTAATATTTGACATCATTCCTGGCCAGTTGGCCTCTACGTCTCCGTTTGACCTTCATATACATCAATAACGTATTATAACCTAACCTAACTCAACCTATCATCTCGGCGGTAATATTTGACAACATTCCTGGCGAGTTGGCCTCTACATCTCCGCGGGACCTTTATATACATCAATAACATAATATAAGCTAGTCTATCCCAATCTAACATCTCGTCGGTAATATTTGACCACATTCCTGGCTTGTTGGCCTCTACGTCTCCGTGGGACCTTTATATTCATCAATAACATAATATAAGCTAGCCTAACCCAATCTAACATCACGGCGGTAATATTTGACGACATACCTGGCTTGTTGGCCTCTACGTCTCCGTGGGACCTTTATATACTTCAATAACGTAATATAACTTAACATAAACCAATCTAACATCTCGGCGGTAATATTTGACAACATTCCTGGCGAGTTGGCCTCTACGGCTCCGTGGGACCTTTATATACATCAATAACGTAATGTAACCTAACCTAACCCAACCTAACATCTCGGCGGTAATATTTGACAACATTCCTGGCGAGTTAGATTCTCCGTTTCCGTGGGACCTTTATATACATCAATAACATAATATAAGCTAGTCTATCCCAATCTAACATCTCGGCGGTAATATTTGACCACATTCCTTGCTTTTTGGCCTCTACGTCTCCGTGGGACCTTCATATGCATCAATAACGTAATATAACCTAACCTAACCCAACCTTACATCTCGGCAATAATATTTGACAACATACCTGGCGAGTTGGCCTCTACGTCTCCGTGGGATCTTTATATACATCAATAACGTAATATAACCTAACCTAACCCAACCTAACATCTCGGCGGTAATATTTAACCACATTCCTGTCTTGTTGGCCTCTACGTCTCCGTGGGATCATTATATACATCAATAACGTAATATAACCTAACCTAACCCAACCTAACATCTCGGCGGTAATATTTAACCACATACCTGTCTTGTTGGCCTCTACGCCTCCGTGGGACCTTTATATACTTCAATAACGTGATATAACCTAACATAAACCAATCTAACGTCTCGGCGGTAATATTTGAAAACATACCTGGCCAGTTGGCCTCTTCGTCTCCGTGGGACCTTTATATACATCAATAACGTAATATAACCTAACCTAACCCAACCTAACATCTCGGCGGTAATATTTGACAACATTCCTGGCGAGTTAGCTTCTCCGTCTCCGTGGGACCTTTATATACATCAATAACGTAATATAACCTAACCTAACCCAACCTAACATCTCGGCGGTAATATTTGACATCATTCCTGGCGAGTTGGCTTCTCCGTCTCCGTGGGACCTTTATAAACATCAATAACATAATATAAGCTAGCCTAACCGAATCTAACATCTCGGCGGTAATATTTGACCACATTCCTGGCTTGTTGGCCTCTACGTCTCCGTGGGACCTTTATATACTTCAATAACGTAATATAACCTAACCTAAACCAATCTAACATCTCGGCGGTAATATTTGAAAACATAACTGGCGAGTTGGCCTCTTCGTCTCCGTGGGACCTTTATATACATCAATCACGTAATATAACCTAACCTAACCCAAACTAACATCTCGGCGGTAATACTTGATAACATACCTGGCGAGTTGGCCTCTACGTCTCCGTTTGACCTTCATATACATCAATAACGTATTATGACCTAACCTAACCCATCCTATCATCTCGGCGGTAATATTTGACAACATTCCTGGCGAGTTGGCCTCTACGTCTCCGTGGGACCTTTATATACATCAATAACATAGTATAAGCTGGTCTATCCCAATCTAACATCTCGGCGGTAATATTTGACCACATTCCTGGCTTGTTGGCCTCTACGACTCCGTGGGACCTTTATATTCATCAATAACATAATATAAGCTAGCCTAACCCAATCTAACATCTCGGCGGTAATATTTGACGACATACCTGTCTTGTTGGCCTCTACGCCTCCGTGGGACCTTTATATACTTCAATAACGTGATATAACCTAACATAAACCAATCTAACATCTCGGCGGTAATATTTGAAAACATACCTGGCCAGTTGGCCTCTTCGTCTCCGTGGGACCTTTATATACATCAATAACGTAATATAACCTAACCTAACCCAATCTAACATCTCGGCGGTAATATTTGACAACATTCCTGGCGAGTTAGCTTCTCCGTCTCCGTGGGACCTTTATATACATCAATAACGTAATATAACCTAACCTAACCCAACCTAACATCTCGGCGGTAATATTTGACATCATTCCTGGCGAGTTGGCCTCTACGTCTCCGTTTGATCTTCATATACATCAATAACGTATTATAACCTAACCTAACCCAACCTAACATCTCGGCGGTAATATTTGAAAACATACCTGCCCAGTTGGCCTCTCCGTCTCCGTGGGACGTTTATATACATCAATAACGTAATATAACCTAATCTAACCCAACCTAACATCTCGGCGGTAATATTTGAAAACATACCTGCCCAGTTGGCCTCTCCGTCTCCGTGGGACGTTTATATACATCAATAACGTAACATAACCTAACCTAACCCAACCTAACATCTCGGCGGTAATATTTGAAGACATACCTGGCGAGTTGAACTCTTCGTCTCCGTGGGACCTTCATATACATCAATCACGTAATATAACCTAACCTAACACAACCTAACATCTCGGCGGTAATATTTGAAAACATACCTGGCGAGTTGGCCTCTACGTCTCCGTGGGACCTTTATATACATCAATAACGTAATGTAACCTAACCTAACCCAACCTAACATCTCGGCGGTAATATTTGACAACATTCCTGGCGAGTTAGCTTCTCCGTCTCCGTGGGACCTTTATATACATCAATAACATAGTATAAGCTAGTCTATCCCAATCTAACATCTCGGCGGTAATATTTGACCACATTCCTGGCTTGTTGGCCTCTACGTCTCCGTGGGACTTTTATATTCATCAATAACATAATATAAGCTAGCCTAACCCAATCTAACATCTCGGCGCTAATATTTGACGACATACCTGGCTTGTTGGCCTCTACGTCTCCGTTTGACCTTCATATACATCAATAACGTATTATAACCTAACCTAACCCAACCTATCATCTCGGCGGTAATATTTGACAACATTCCTGGCGAGTTAGCTTCTCTGTCTCCGTGGGACCTTTATATACATCAATAACATAATATAAGCTAGCCTAACCCAATCTAACATCTCGGCGGTAATATTTGACCACATTCCTGGCTTGTTGGCCTCTACGTCACCGTGGGACCTTTATATACTTCAATAACGTTATATAACCTAACCTAAACCAATCTAACATCTCGGCGGTAATATTTGAAAACATACCTGGCGAGTTGGCCTCTTCGTCTCCGTGGGACCTTTATATACATCAATAACGTAATGTAACCTAACCTAACCCAACCTAACATCTCGGCGGTAATATTTGACAACATTCCTGGCGAGTTAGCTTCTCCGTCTCCGTGGGACCTTTATATACATCAATAACATAGTATAAGCTAGTCTATCCCAATCTAACATCTCGGCGGTAATATTTGACCACATTCCTGGCTTGTTGGCCTCTACGTCTCCGTGGGACTTTTATATTCATCAATAACATAATATAAGCTAGCCTAACCCAATCTAACATCTCGGCGCTAATATTTGACGACATACCTGGCTTGTTGGCCTCTACGTCTCCGTTTGACCTTCATATACATCAATAACGTATTATAACCTAACCTAACCCAACCTATCATCTCGGCGGTAATATTTGACAACATTCCTGGCGAGTTAGCTTCTCTGTCTCCGTGGGACCTTTATATACATCAATAACATAATATAAGCTAGCCTAACCCAATCTAACATCTCGGCGGTAATATTTGACCACATTCCTGGCTTGTTGGCCTCTACGTCACCGTGGGACCTTTATATACTTCAATAACGTTATATAACCTAACCTAAACCAATCTAACATCTCGGCGGTAATATTTGAAAACATACCTGGCGAGTTGGCCTCTTCGTCTCCGTGGGACCTTTATATACATCAATAACGTAATGTAACCTAACCTAACCCAACCTAACATCTCGGCGGTAATATTTGACAACATTCCTGGCGAGTTAGCTTCTCTGTCTCCGTGGGACCTTTATATACATCAATAACATAATATAAGCTAGTCTATCCCAATCTAACATCTCGGCGGTAATATTTGACCACATTCCTGGCTTGTTGGCCTCTACGTCTCCGTGGGACCTTTATATACTTCAATAACATAATATAACCTAACATAACCCAACCTAACATCTCGGCGGTAATATTTGACAACATTCCTGGCGAGTTGGCTTCTCCGTCTCCGTGGGACCTTTATATACATAAATAACATAATATAAGCTAGCCTAACCCAATCTAGCATCTCGGCGGTAATATTTGACCACATTCCTGGCTTGTTGGCCTCTACGTCTCCGTGGGACCTTTATATACTTCAATAACGTAATATAACCTAACCTAACCCAATCTAACATCTCGCCGGTAATATTTGACAACATTCCTGGCGAATTGGCCTCTACGTCACCGTGGGACCTTTATATACTTCAATAACGTTATATAACCTAACCTAAACCAATCTAACATGTCGGCGGTAATATTTGAAAACATACCTGGCGATTTGGCCTCTTCGTCTCCGTGGGACCTTTATATACATCAATCACGTAATATAACCTAACCTAACCCAACCTAACATCTCGGCGGTAATATTTGAAAACATACCTGGTGAGTTGGCCTCTACGTCTCCGTGGGACCTTTACATACATCAATAACGTAATATAACCTAACCTAACCCAACCTATCATCTAGGCGGTAATATTTGACAACATTCCTGGCGAATTGGCCTCTTCGTCACCGTGGGACCTTTATATACTTCAATAACGTGATATAACCTAACATAAACCAATCTAACATCTCGGCGGTAATATTTGAAAACATACCTGGCCAGTTGGCCTCTTCGTCTCCGTGGGACCTTTATATACATCAATAACGTAATATAACCTAACCTAACCCAATCTAACATCTCGGCGGTAATATTTGACAACATTCCTGGCGAGTTAGCTTCTCCGTCTCCGTGGGACCTTTATATACATCAATAACGTAATATAACCTAACCTAACCCAACCTAACATCTCGGCGGTAATATTTGACATCATTCCTGGCGAGTTGGCCTCTACGTCTCCGTTTGATCTTCATATACATCAATAACGTATTATAACCTAACCTAACCCAACCTAACATCTCGGCGGTAATATTTGAAAACTTACCTGCCCAGTTGGCCTCTCCGTCTCCGTGGGACGTTTATATACATCAATAACGTAATATAACCTAATCTAACCCAACCTAACATCTCGGCGGTAATATTTGAAAACATACCTGCCCAGTTGGCCTCTCCGTCTCCGTGGGACGTTTATATACATCAATAACGTAATATAACCTAACCTAACCCAACCTAACATCTCGGCGGTAATATTTGAAGACATACCTGGCGAGTTGAACTCTTCGTCTCCGTGGGACCTTTATATACATCAATCACGTAATATAAGCTAACCTAACACAACCTAACATCTCGGCGCTAATATTTGACGACATACCTGGCTTGTTGGCCTCTACGTCTCCGTTTGACCTTCATATACATCAATAACGTATTATAACCTAACCTAACCCAACCTATCATCTCGGCGGTAATATTTGACAACATTCCTGGCGAGTTAGCTTCTCTGTCTCCGTGGGACCTTTATATACATCAATAACATAATATAAGCTAGCCTAACCCAATCTAACATCTCGGCGGTAATATTTGACCACATTCCTGGCTTGTTGGCCTCTACGTCACCGTGGGACCTTTATATACTTCAATAACGTTATATAACCTAACCTAAACCAATCTAACATCTCGGCGGTAATATTTGAAAACATACCTGGCGAGTTGGCCTCTTCGTCTCCGTGGGACCTTTATATACATCAATAACGTAATGTAACCTAACCTAACCCAACCTAACATCTCGGCGGTAATATTTGACAACATTCCTGGCGAGTTAGCTTCTCTGTCTCCGTGGGACCTTTATATAAATCAATAACATAATATAAGCTAGTCTATCCCAATCTAACATCTCGGCGGTAATATTTGACCACATTCCTGGCTTGTTGGCCTCTACGTCTCCGTGGGACCTTTATATACTTCAATAACATAATATAACCTAACATAACCCAACCTAACATCTCGGCGGTAATATTTGACAACATTCCTGGCGAGTTGGCTTCTCCGTCTCCGTGGGACCTTTATATACATAAATAACATAATATAAGCTAGCCTAACCCAATCTAGCATCTCGGCGGTAATATTTGACCACATTCCTGGCTTGTTGGCCTCTACGTCTCCGTGGGACCTTTATATACTTCAATAACGTAATATAAACTAACCTAACCCAATCTAACATCTCGCCGGTAACATTTGACAACATTCCTGGCGAATTGGCCTCTACGTCACCGTGGGACCTTTATATACTTCAATAACGTTATATAACCTAACCTAAACCAATCTAACATGTCGGCGGTAATATTTGAAAACATACCTGGCGATTTGGCCTCTTCGTCTCCGTGGGACCTTTATATACATCAATCACGTAATATAACCTAACCTAACCCAACCTAACATCTCGGCGGTAATATTTGAAAACATACCTGGCGAGTTGGCCTCTACGTCTCCGTGGGACCTTTACATACATCAATAACGTAATATAACCTAACCTAACCCAACCTATCATCTCGGCGGTAATATTTGACAACATTCCTGGCGAATTGGCCTCTTCGTCACCGTGGGACCTTTATATACTTCAATAACGTTCTATAACCTAAACTAAATCAATCTAACATCTCGGCGGTAATATTTGAAAACATACCTGGCGAGTTGGCCTCTTCGTCTCCGTGGGACCTTTATATACATCAATCACGTAATATAACCTAACCTAACCCAACCTAACATCTCGGCGGTAATATTTGAAAACATACCTGGCGAGTTGGCCTCTACGTCTCCGTGGGACCTTTATATACATCAATAACGTAATGTAACCTAACCTAACCCAACCTAACATCTCGGCGGTAATATTTGACAGCATTCCTTGCGAGTTAGCTTCTCCGTCTCCGTGGGACCTTTATATACATCAATAACATAATATAAGCTAGTCTATCCCAATCTAACATCTCGGCGGTAATATTTGACCACATTCCTGGCTTGTTGGCCTCTACGTCTCCGTGGGACCTTTATATTCATCAATAACATAATATAAGCCAGCCTAACCCAATCTATCATCTGGGCGGTAATATTTGACGACATACGTGGCTTGTTGGCCTCTACGTCTCCGCGGGACCTTTATATATTTCAATAACGTAATATAACCTAACATAAACCAATCTAACATCTCGGCGGTAATATTTGAAAACATACCTGGCGAGTTGGCTTCTCCGTCTCCGTGGGACCTTTATATACAT
Source organism: Xylocopa violacea (assembly GCA_963969225.1). Taxonomy (NCBI): domain Eukaryota; kingdom Metazoa; phylum Arthropoda; class Insecta; order Hymenoptera; family Apidae; genus Xylocopa; species Xylocopa violacea. The sequence continues at coordinate 31,579 of CAXAJV010000396.1, read as the reverse complement.
AAATAACATAATATAAGCTAGCCTAACCCAATCTAGCATCTCGGCGGTAATATTTGACCACATTCCTGGCTTGTTGGCCTCTACGTCTCCGTGGGACCTTTATATACTTCAATAACGTAATATAACCTAACCTAACCCAATCTAACATCTCGCCGGTAATATTTGACAACATTCCTGGCGAATTGGCCTCTACGTCACCGTGGGACCTTTATATACTTCAATAACGTTATATAACCTAACCTAAACCAATCTAACATGTCGGCGGTAATATTTGAAAACATACCTGGCGATTTGGCCTCTTCGTCTCCGTGGGACCTTTATATACATCAATCACGTAATATAACCTAACCTAACCCAACCTAACATCTCGGCGGTAATATTTGAAAACATACCTGGCGAGTTGGCCTCTACGTCTCCGTGGGACCTTTACATACATCAATAACGTAATATAACCTAACCTAACCCAACCTATCATCTCGGCGGTAATATTTGACAACATTCCTGGCGAATTGGCCTCTTCGTCACCGTGGGACCTTTATATACTTCAATAACGTTCTATAACCTAAACTAAACCAATCTAACATCTCGGCGGTAATATTTGAAAACATACCTGGCGAGTTGGCCTCTTCGTCTCCGTGGGACCTTTATATACATCAATCACGTAATATAACCTAACCTAACCCAACCTAACATCTCGGCGGTAATATTTGAAAACATACCTGGCGAGTTGGCCTCTACGTCTCCGTGGGACCTTTATATACATCAATAACGTAATGTAACCTAACCTAACCCAACCTAACATCTCGGCGGTAATATTTGACAGCATTCCTTGCGAGTTAGCTTCTCCGTCTCCGTGGGACCTTTATATACATCAATAACATAATATAAGCTAGTCTATCCCAATCTAACATCTCGGCGGTAATATTTGACCACATTCCTGGCTTGTTGGCCTCTACGTCTCCGTGGGACCTTTATATTCATCAATAACATAATATAAGCTAGCCTAACCCAATCTATCATCTGGGCGGTAATATTTGACGACATACGTGGCTTGTTGGCCTCTACGTCTCCGCGGGACCTTTATATATTTCAATAACGTAATATAACCTAACATAAACCAATCTAACATCTCGGCGGTAATATTTGAAAACATACCTGGCGAGTTGGCCTCTACGTCTCCGTTTGATCTTCATATACATCAATAACGTATTATAACCTAACCTAACCCAACCTAACATCTCGGCGGTAATATTTGAAAACATACCTGCCCAGTTGGCCTCTCCGTCTCCGTGGGACGTTTATATACATCAATAACGTAATATGACCTAACCTAACCCAACCTAACATCTCGGCGGTAATATTTGAAAACATACCTGCCCAGTTGGCCTCTCCGTCTCCGTGGGACGTTTATATACATCAATAACGTAATATAACCTAACCTAACCCAACCTAACATCTCGGCGGTAATATTTGAAGACATACCTGGCGAGTTGAACTCCTCGTCTCCGTGGGACCTTTATATACATCAATCACGTAATATAACCTAACCTAACACAACCTAACATCTCGGCGGTAATATTTGAAAACATACCTGGCGAGTTGGCCTCTACGTCTCCGTGGGACCTTTATATACATCAATAACGTAATGTAACCTAACCTAACCCAACCTAACATCTCGGCGGTAATATTTGACAACATTCCTGGCGAGTTAGCTTCTCCGTCTCCGTGGGACCTTTATATACATCAATAACATAGTATAAGCTAGTCTATACCAATCTAACATCTCGGCGGTAATATTTGACCACATTCCTGGCTTGTTGGCCTCTACGTCTCCGTGGGACTTTTATATTCATCAATAACATAATATAAGCTAGCCTAACCCAATCTAACATCTCGGCGCTAATATTTGACGACATACCTGGCTTGTTGGCCTCTACGTCTCCGTTTGACCTTCATATACATCAATAACGTATTATAACCTAACCTAACCCAACCTATCATCTCGGCGGTAATATTTGACAACATTCCTGGCGAGTTGGCCTCTACATCTCCGCGGGACCGTTATATACATCAATAACATAATATAAGCTAGTCTATCCCAATCTAAGATCTCGTCGGTAATATTTGACCACATTCCTGGCTTGTTGGCCTCTACGTCTCCGTGGGACCTTTATATACATCAATAACGTAATGTAACCTAACCTAACCCAACCTAACATCTCGGCGGTAATATTTGACCACATTCCTGGCTTGTTGGCCTCTACGTCTCCGTGGGACCTTCATATGCATCAATAACGTAATATAACCTAACCTAACCCAACCTTACATCTCGGGGGTAATATTTGACAACATACCTGGCGAGTTGGCCTCTACGTCTCCGTGGGATCTTTATATACATCAATAACGTAATATAACCTAACCTAACCCAACCTAACATCTCGTCGGTAATATTTAACCACATTCCTGGCTTGTTGGCCTCTACGTCTCCGTGGGACCTTTATATACATCAATAACGTAATATAACCTAACCTAACCCAACCTAACATCTCGGCGGTAATATTTAACCACATTCCTGGCTTGTTGGCCTCTACGTCTCCGTGGGACCTTTATATACATCAATAACGTAATATAACCTAACCTAACCCAACCTAACATCTCGGCGGTAATATTTGACATCATTCCTGGCCAGTTGGCCTCTACGTCTCCGTTTGACCTTCATATACATCAATAACGTATTATAACCTAACCTAACTCAACCTATCATCTCGGCGGTAATATTTGACAACATTCCTGGCGAGTTGGCCTCTACATCTCCGCGGGACCTTTATATACATCAATAACATAATATAAGCTAGTCTATCCCAATCTAACATCTCGTCGGTAATATTTGACCACATTCCTGGCTTGTTGGCCTCTACGTCTCCGTGGGACCTTTATATTCATCAATAACATAATATAAGCTAGCCTAACCCAATCTAACATCACGGCGGTAATATTTGACGACATACCTGGCTTGTTGGCCTCTACGTCTCCGTGGGACCTTTATATACTTCAATAACGTAATATAACTTAACATAAACCAATCTAACATCTCGGCGGTAATATTTGACAACATTCCTGGCGAGTTGGCCTCTACGGCTCCGTGGGACCTTTATATACATCAATAACGTAATGTAACCTAACCTAACCCAACCTAACATCTCGGCGGTAATATTTGACAACATTCCTGGCGAGTTAGATTCTCCGTTTCCGTGGGACCTTTATATACATCAATAACATAATATAAGCTAGTCTATCCCAATCTAACATCTCGGCGGTAATATTTGACCACATTCCTTGCTTTTTGGCCTCTACGTCTCCGTGGGACCTTCATATGCATCAATAACGTAATATAACCTAACCTAACCCAAACTTACATCTCGGCAATAATATTTGACAACATACCTGGCGAGTTGGCCTCTACGTCTCCGTGGGATCTTTATATACATCAATAACGTAATATAACCTAACCTAACCCAACCTAACATCTCGGCGGTAATATTTAACCACATTCCTGTCTTGTTGGCCTCTACGTCTCCGTGGGATCATTATATACATCAATAACGTAATATAACCTAACCTAACCCAACCTAACATCTCGGCGGTAATATTTAACCACATACCTGTCTTGTTGGCCTCTACGCCTCCGTGGGACCTTTATATACTTCAATAACGTGATATAACCTAACATAAACCAATCTAACGTCTCGGCGGTAATATTTGAAAACATACCTGGCCAGTTGGCCTCTTCCTCTCCGTGGGACCTTTATATACATCAATAACGTAATATAACCTAACCTAACCCAACCTAACATCTCGGCGGTAATATTTGACAACATTCCTGGCGAGTTAGCTTCTCCGTCTCCGTGGGACCTTTATATACATCAATAACGTAATATAACCTAACCTAACCCAACCTAACATCTCGGCGGTAATATTTGACATCATTCCTGGCGAGTTGGCTTCTCCGTCTCCGTGGGACCTTTATAAACATCAATAACATAATATAAGCTAGCCTAACCGAATCTAACATCTCGGCGGTAATATTTGACCACATTCCTGGCTTGTTGGCCTCTACGTCTCCGTGGGACCTTTATATACTTCAATAACGTAATATAACCTAACCTAAACCAATCTAACATCTCGGCGGTAATATTTGAAAACATAACTGGCGAGTTGGCCTCTTCGTCTCCGTGGGACCTTTATATACATCAATCACGTAATATAACCTAACCTAACCCAAACTAACATCTCGGCGGTAATACTTGATAACATACCTGGCGAGTTGGCCTCTACGTCTCCGTTTGACCTTCATATACATCAATAACGTATTATGACCTAACCTAACCCATCCTATCATCTCGGCGGTAATATTTGACAACATTCCTGGCGAGTTGGCCTCTACGTCTCCGTGGGACCTTTATATACATCAATAACATAGTATAAGCTGGTCTATCCCAATCTAACATCTCGGCGGTAATATTTGACCACATTCCTGGCTTGTTGGCCTCTACGACTCCGTGGGACCTTTATATTCATCAATAACATAATATAAGCTAGCCTAACCCAATCTAACATCTCGGCGGTAATATTTGACGACATACCTGTCTTGTTGGCCTCTACGCCTCCGTGGGACCTTTATATACTTCAATAACGTGATATAACCTAACATAAACCAATCTAACATCTCGGCGGTAATATTTGAAAACATACCTGGCCAGTTGGCCTCTTCGTCTCCGTGGGACCTTTATATACATCAATAACGTAATATAACCTAACCTAACCCAATCTAACATCTCGGCGGTAATATTTGACAACATTCCTGGCGAGTTAGCTTCTCCGTCTCCGTGGGACCTTTATATACATCAATAACGTAATATAACCTAACCTAACCCAACCTAACATCTCGGCGGTAATATTTGACATCATTCCTGGCGAGTTGGCCTCTACGTCTCCGTTTGATCTTCATATACATCAATAACGTATTATAACCTAACCTAACCCAACCTAACATCTCGGCGGTAATATTTGAAAACATACCTGCCCAGTTGGCCTCTCCGTCTCCGTGGGACGTTTATATACATCAATAACGTAATATAACCTAATCTAACCCAACCTAACATCTCGGCGGTAATATTTGAAAACATACCTGCCCAGTTGGCCTCTCCGTCTCCGTGGGACGTTTATATACATCAATAACGTAATATAACCTAACCTAACCCAACCTAACATCTCGGCGGTAATATTTGAAGACATACCTGGCGAGTTGAACTCTTCGTCTCCGTGGGACCTTTATATACATCAATCACGTAATATAACCTAACCTAACACAACCTAACATCTCGGCGGTAATATTTGAAAACATACCTGGCGAGTTGGCCTCTACGTCTCCGTGGGACCTTTATATACATCAATAACGTAATGTAACCTAACCTAACCCAACCTAACATCTCGGCGGTAATATTTGACAACATTCCTGGCGAGTTAGCTTCTCCGTCTCCGTGGGACCTTTATATACATCAATAACATAGTATAAGCTAGTCTATCCCAATCTAACATCTCGGCGGTAATATTTGACCACATTCCTGGCTTGTTGGCCTCTACGTCTCCGTGGGACTTTTATATTCATCAATAACATAATATAAGCTAGCCTAACCCAATCTAACATCTCGGCGCTAATATTTGACGACATACCTGGCTTGTTGGCCTCTACGTCTCCGTTTGACCTTCATATACATCAATAACGTATTATAACCTAACCTAACCCAACCTATCATCTCGGCGGTAATATTTGACAACATTCCTGGCGAGTTAGCTTCTCTGTCTCCGTGGGACCTTTATATACATCAATAACATAATATAAGCTAGCCTAACCCAATCTAACATCTCGGCGGTAATATTTGACCACATTCCTGGCTTGTTGGCCTCTACGTCACCGTGGGACCTTTATATACTTCAATAACGTTATATAACCTAACCTAAACCAATCTAACATCTCGGCGGTAATATTTGAAAACATACCTGGCGAGTTGGCCTCTTCGTCTCCGTGGGACCTTTATATACATCAATAACGTAATGTAACCTAACCTAACCCAACCTAACATCTCGGCGGTAATATTTGACAACATTCCTGGCGAGTTAGCTTCTCCGTCTCCGTGGGACCTTTATATACATCAATAACATAGTATAAGCTAGTCTATCCCAATCTAACATCTCGGCGGTAATATTTGACCACATTCCTGGCTTGTTGGCCTCTACGTCTCCGTGGGACTTTTATATTCATCAATAACATAATATAAGCTAGCCTAACCCAATCTAACATCTCGGCGCTAATATTTGACGACATACCTGGCTTGTTGGCCTCTACGTCTCCGTTTGACCTTCATATACATCAATAACGTATTATAACCTAACCTAACCCAACCTATCATCTCGGCGGTAATATTTGACAACATTCCTGGCGAGTTAGCTTCTCTGTCTCCGTGGGACCTTTATATACATCAATAACATAATATAAGCTAGCCTAACCCAATCTAACATCTCGGCGGTAATATTTGACCACATTCCTGGCTTGTTGGCCTCTACGTCACCGTGGGACCTTTATATACTTCAATAACGTTATATAACCTAACCTAAACCAATCTAACATCTCGGCGGTAATATTTGAAAACATACCTGGCGAGTTGGCCTCTTCGTCTCCGTGGGACCTTTATATACATCAATAACGTAATGTAACCTAACCTAACCCAACCTAACATCTCGGCGGTAATATTTGACAACATTCCTGGCGAGTTAGCTTCTCTGTCTCCGTGGGACCTTTATATACATCAATAACATAATATAAGCTAGTCTATCCCAATCTAACATCTCGGCGGTAATATTTGACCACATTCCTGGCTTGTTGGCCTCTACGTCTCCGTGGGACTTTTATATTCATCAATAACATAATATAAGCTAGCCTAACCCAATCTAACATCTCGGCGCTAATATTTGACGACATACCTGGCTTGTTGGCCTCTACGTCTCCGTTTGACCTTCATATACATCAATAACGTATTATAACCTAACCTAACCCAACCTATCATCTCGGCGGTAATATTTGACAACATTCCTGGCGAGTTAGCTTCTCTGTCTCCGTGGGACCTTTATATACATCAATAACATAATATAAGCTAGCCTAACCCAATCTAACATCTCGGCGGTAATATTTGACCACATTCCTGGCTTGTTGGCCTCTACGTCACCGTGGGACCTTTATATACTTCAATAACGTTATATAACCTAACCTAAACCAATCTAACATCTCGGCGGTAATATTTGAAAACATACCTGGCGAGTTGGCCTCTTCGTCTCCGTGGGACCTTTATATACATCAATAACGTAATGTAACCTAACCTAACCCAACCTAACATCTCGGCGGTAATATTTGACAACATTCCTGGCGAGTTAGCTTCTCTGTCTCCGTGGGACCTTTATATACATCAATAACATAATATAAGCTAGTCTATCCCAATCTAACATCTCGGCGGTAATATTTGACCACATTCCTGGCTTGTTGGCCTCTACGTCTCCGTGGGACCTTTATATACTTCAATAACATAATATAACCTAACATAACCCAACCTAACATCTCGGCGGTAATATTTGACAACATTCCTGGCGAGTTGGCTTCTCCGTCTCCGTGGGACCTTTATATACATAAATAACATAATATAAGCTAGCCTAACCCAATCTAGCATCTCGGCGGTAATATTTGACCACATTCCTGGCTTGTTGGCCTCTACGTCTCCGTGGGACCTTTATATACTTCAATAACGTAATATAACCTAACCTAACCCAATCTAACATCTCGCCGGTAATATTTGACAACATTCCTGGCGAATTGGCCTCTACGTCACCGTGGGACCTTTATATACTTCAATAACGTTATATAACCTAACCTAACCCAACCTAACATCTCGGCGGTAATATTTGAAAACATACCTGGTGAGTTGGCCTCTACGTCTCCGTGGGACCTTTACATACATCAATAACGTAATATAACCTAACCTAACCCAACCTATCATCTAGGCGGTAATATTTGACAACATTCCTGGCGAATTGGCCTCTTCGTCACCGTGGGACCTTTATATACTTCAATAACGTGATATAACCTAACATAAACCAATCTAACATCTCGGCGGTAATATTTGAAAACATACCTGGCCAGTTGGCCTCTTCGTCTCCGTGGGACCTTTATATACATCAATAACGTAATATAACCTAACCTAACCCAATCTAACATCTCGGCGGTAATATTTGACAACATTCCTGGCGAGTTAGCTTCTCCGTCTCCGTGGGACCTTTATATACATCAATAACGTAATATAACCTAACCTAACCCAACCTAACATCTCGGCGGTAATATTTGACATCATTCCTGGCGAGTTGGCCTCTACGTCTCCGTTTGATCTTCATATACATCAATAACGTATTATAACCTAACCTAACCCAACCTAACATCTCGGCGGTAATATTTGAAAACTTACCTGCCCAGTTGGCCTCTCCGTCTCCGTGGGACGTTTATATACATCAATAACGTAATATAACCTAATCTAACCCAACCTAACATCTCGGCGGTAATATTTGAAAACATACCTGCCCAGTTGGCCTCTCCGTCTCCGTGGGACGTTTATATACATCAATAACGTAATATAACCTAACCTAACCCAACCTAACATCTCGGCGGTAATATTTGAAGACATACCTGGCGAGTTGAACTCTTCGTCTCCGTGGGACCTTTATATACATCAATCACGTAATATAAGCTAACCTAACACAACCTAACATCTCGGCGCTAATATTTGACGACATACCTGGCTTGTTGGCCTCTACGTCTCCGTTTGACCTTCATATACATCAATAACGTATTATAACCTAACCTAACCCAACCTATCATCTCGGCGGTAATATTTGACAACATTCCTGGCGAGTTAGCTTCTCTGTCTCCGTGGGACCTTTATATACATCAATAACATAATATAAGCTAGCCTAACCCAATCTAACATCTCGGCGGTAATATTTGACCACATTCCTGGCTTGTTGGCCTCTACGTCACCGTGGGACCTTTATATACTTCAATAACGTTATATAACCTAACCTAAACCAATCTAACATCTCGGCGGTAATATTTGAAAACATACCTGGCGAGTTGGCCTCTTCGTCTCCGTGGGACCTTTATATACATCAATAACGTAATGTAACCTAACCTAACCCAACCTAACATCTCGGCGGTAATATTTGACAACATTCCTGGCGAGTTAGCTTCTCTGTCTCCGTGGGACCTTTATATAAATCAATAACATAATATAAGCTAGTCTATCCCAATCTAACATCTCGGCGGTAATATTTGACCACATTCCTGGCTTGTTGGCCTCTACGTCTCCGTGGGACCTTTATATACTTCAATAACATAATATAACCTAACATAACCCAACCTAACATCTCGGCGGTAATATTTGACAACATTCCTGGCGAGTTGGCTTCTCCGTCTCCGTGGGACCTTTATATACATAAATAACATAATATAAGCTAGCCTAACCCAATCTAGCATCTCGGCGGTAATATTTGACCACATTCCTGGCTTGTTGGCCTCTACGTCTCCGTGGGACCTTTATATACTTCAATAACGTAATATAAACTAACCTAACCCAATCTAACATCTCGCCGGTAACATTTGACAACATTCCTGGCGAATTGGCCTCTACGTCACCGTGGGACCTTTATATACTTCAATAACGTTATATAACCTAACCTAAACCAATCTAACATGTCGGCGGTAATATTTGAAAACATACCTGGCGATTTGGCCTCTTCGTCTCCGTGGGACCTTTATATACATCAATCACGTAATATAACCTAACCTAACCCAACCTAACATCTCGGCGGTAATATTTGAAAACATACCTGGCGAGTTGGCCTCTACGTCTCCGTGGGACCTTTACATACATCAATAACGTAATATAACCTAACCTAACCCAACCTATCATCTCGGCGGTAATATTTGACAACATTCCTGGCGAATTGGCCTCTTCGTCACCGTGGGACCTTTATATACTTCAATAACGTTCTATAACCTAAACTAAACCAATCTAACATCTCGGCGGTAATATTTGAAAACATACCTGGCGAGTTGGCCTCTTCGTCTCCGTGGGACCTTTATATACATCAATCACGTAATATAACCTAACCTAACCCAACCTAACATCTCGGCGGTAATATTTGAAAACATACCTGGCGAGTTGGCCTCTACGTCTCCGTGGGACCTTTATATACATCAATAACGTAATGTAACCTAACCTAACCCAACCTAACATCTCGGCGGTAATATTTGACAGCATTCCTTGCGAGTTAGCTTCTCCGTCTCCGTGGGACCTTTATATACATCAATAACATAATATAAGCTAGTCTATCCCAATCTAACATCTCGGCGGTAATATTTGACCACATTCCTGGCTTGTTGGCCTCTACGTCTCCGTGGGACCTTTATATTCATCAATAACATAATATAAGCCAGCCTAACCCAATCTATCATCTGGGCGGTAATATTTGACGACATACGTGGCTTGTTGGCCTCTACGTCTCCGCGGGACCTTTATATATTTCAATAACGTAATATAACCTAACATAAACCAATCTAACATCTCGGCGGTAATATTTGAAAACATACCTGGCGAGTTGGCTTCTCCGTCTCCGTGGGACCTTTATATACATAAATAACATAATATAAGCTAGCCTAACCCAATCTAGCATCTCGGCGGTAATATTTGACCACATTCCTGGCTTGTTGGCCTCTACGTCTCCGTGGGACCTTTATATACTTCAATAACGTAATATAACCTAACCTAACCCAATCTAACATCTCGCCGGTAATATTTGACAACATTCCTGGCGAATTGGCCTCTACGTCACCGTGGGACCTTTATATACTTCAATAACGTTATATAACCTAACCTAAACCAATCTAACATGTCGGCGGTAATATTTGAAAACATACCTGGCGATTTGGCCTCTTCGTCTCCGTGGGACCTTTATATACATCAATCACGTAATATAACCTAACCTAACCCAACCTAACATCTCGGCGGTAATATTTGAAAACATACCTGGCGAGTTGGCCTCTACGTCTCCGTGGGACCTTTACATACATCAATAACGTAATATAACCTAACCTAACCCAACCTATCATCTCGGCGGTAATATTTGACAACATTCCTGGCGAATTGGCCTCTTCGTCACCGTGGGACCTTTATATACTTCAATAACGTTCTATAACCTAAACTAAACCAATCTAACATCTCGGCGGTAATATTTGAAAACATACCTGGCGAGTTGGCCTCTTCGTCTCCGTGGGACCTTTATATACATCAATCACGTAATATAACCTAACCTAACCCAACCTAACATCTCGGCGGTAATATTTGAAAACATACCTGGCGAGTTGGCCTCTACGTCTCCGTGGGACCTTTATATACATCAATAACGTAATGTAACCTAACCTAACCCAACCTAACATCTCGGCGGTAATATTTGACAGCATTCCTTGCGAGTTAGCTTCTCCGTCTCCGTGGGACCTTTATATACATCAATAACATAATATAAGCTAGTCTATCCCAATCTAACATCTCGGCGGTAATATTTGACCACATTCCTGGCTTGTTGGCCTCTACGTCTCCGTGGGACCTTTATATTCATCAATAACATAATATAAGCTAGCCTAACCCAATCTATCATCTGGGCGGTAATATTTGACGACATACGTGGCTTGTTGGCCTCTACGTCTCCGCGGGACCTTTATATATTTCAATAACGTAATATAACCTAACATAAACCAATCTAACATCTCGGCGGTAATATTTGAAAACATACCTGGCGAGTTGGCCTCTACGTCTCCGTTTGATCTTCATATACATCAATAACGTATTATAACCTAACCTAACCCAACCTAACATCTCGGCGGTAATATTTGAAAACATACCTGCCCAGTTGGCCTCTCCGTCTCCGTGGGACGTTTATATACATCAATAACGTAATATAACCTAACCTAACCCAACCTAACATCTCGGCGGTAATATTTGAAGACATACCTGGCGAGTTGAAATCTTCGTCTCCGTGGGACCTTTATATACATCAATAACATAGTATAAGCTAGTCTATCCCAATCTAACATCTCGGCGGTAATATTTGACCACGTTCCTGGCTTGTTGGCCTCTACGTCTCCGTGGGAATTTTATATTCATCAATAACATAATATAAGCTAGCCTAACCCAATCTAACATCTCGGCGCTAATATTTGACGACATACCTGGCTTGTTGGCCTCTACGTCTCCGTTTGACCTTCATATACATCAATAACGTATTATTACCTAACCTAACCCAACCTAACATCTCGGCGGTAATATTTGACAACATTCCTTGCGAGTTAGCTTCTCCGTCTCCGTGGGACCTTTATATACATCAATAACATAATATAAGCTAGTCTATCCCAATCTAACATCTCGGCGGTAATATTTGACCACATTCCTGGCTTGTTGGCCTCTACGTCTCCGTGGGACCTTTATATACTTCAATAACGTAATATAACCTAACCTAACCCAATCTAACATCTCGCCGGTAATATTTGAAAACATACCTGGCGAGTTGGCCTCTACGACTCCGTGGGACCTTTATATACATCAATAACGTAATATAACCTAACCTAACCCAACCTATCATCTCGGCGGTAATATTTGACAACATTCCTGGCGAATTGGCCTCTACGTCACCGTGGGACCTTTATATACTTCAATAACGTTATATAACCTAACCTAAACCAATCTAACATCTCGGCGGTAATATTTGAAAACATACCTGGCGAGTTGGCCTCTTCGTCTCCGTGGGACCTTTATATACATCAATCACGTAATATAACCTAACCTAACCCAACCTAACATCTCGGCGGTAATATTTGAAAACATACCTGGCGAGTTGGCCTCTACGTCTCCGTGGGACCTTTACATACATCAATAACGTAATATAACCTAACCTAACCCAACCTATCATATCGGCGGTAATATTTGACAACATTCCTGGCGAATTGGCCTCTACGTCACCGTGGGACCTTTATATACTTCAATAACGTTATATAACCTAACCTAAACCAATCTAACATCTCGGCGGTAATATTTGAAAACATACCTGGCGAGTTGGCCTCTTCGTCTCCGTGGGACCTTTATATACATCAATAACGTAATATAACCTAACCTAACCCAACCTAACATCTCGGCGGTAATATTTGACAACATTCCTGGCGAGTTAGCTTCTCCGTCTCCGTGGGACCTTTATATACATCAATAACATAATATAAGCTAGTCTATCCCAATCTAACATCTCGGCGGTAATATTTGACCACATTCCTGGCTTGTTGGCCTCTACGTCTCCGTGGGACCTTTATATTCATCAATAACATAATATAAGCTAGCCTAACCCAATCTATCATCTGGGCGGTAATATTTGACGACATACGTGGCTTGTTGGCCTCTACGTCTCCGCGGGACCTTTATATATTTCAATAACGTAATATAACCTAACATAAACCAATCTAACATCTCGGCGGTAATATTTGAAAACATACCTGGCGAGTTGGCCTCTACGTCTCCGTTTGACCTTCATATACATCAATAACGTAATAAAACCTAACCTAAACCAATCTAACATCTCGGCGGTCATATTTGAAAACATACCTGGCGAATTGGCCTCTTCGTCTCCTTGGGACCTTTAAATATATCAATCAAGTAATATAACCTAACCTAACCCGTCCTATCATCTCGGCGGTAATATTTGACATCATTCCTGGCGAGTTGGCCTCTACGTCTCCGTGGGACCTTTACATACATCAATAACGTAATATAACCTAACCTAACCCAACCTATCATCTCGGCGGTAATATTTGACAACATTCCTGGCGAATTGGCCTCTTCGTCACCGTGGGACCTTTATATACTTCAATAACGTTCTATAACCTAAACTAAACCAATCTAACATCTCGGCGGTAATATTTGAAAACATACCTGGCGAGTTGGCCTCTTCGTCTCCGTGGGACCTTTATATACATCAATCACGTAATATAACCTAACCTAACCCAACCTAACATCTCGGCGGTAATATTTGAAAACATACCTGGCGAGTTGGCCTCTACGTCTCCGTGGGACCTTTATATACATCAATAACGTAATGTAACCTAACCTAACCCAACCTAACATCTCGGCGGTAATATTTGACAGCATTCCTTGCGAGTTAGCTTCTCCGTCTCCGTGGGACCTTTATATACATCAATAACATAATATAAGCTAGTCTATCCCAATCTAACATCTCGGCGGTAATATTTGACCACATTCCTGGCTTGTTGGCCTCTACGTCTCCGTGGGACCTTTATATTCATCAATAACATAATATAAGCCAGCCTAACCCAATCTATCATCTGGGCGGTAATATTTGACGACATACGTGGCTTGTTGGCCTCTACGTCTCCGCGGGACCTTTATATATTTCAATAACGTAATATAACCTAACATAAACCAATCTAACATCTCGGCGGTAATATTTGAAAACATACCTGGCGAGTTGGCTTCTCCGTCTCCGTGGGACCTTTATATACATAAATAACATAATATAAGCTAGCCTAACCCAATCTAGCATCTCGGCGGTAATATTTGACCACATTCCTGGCTTGTTGGCCTCTACGTCTCCGTGGGACCTTTATATACTTCAATAACGTAATATAACCTAACCTAACCCAATCTAACATCTCGCCGGTAATATTTGACAACATTCCTGGCGAATTGGCCTCTACGTCACCGTGGGACCTTTATATACTTCAATAACGTTATATAACCTAACCTAAACCAATCTAACATGTCGGCGGTAATATTTGAAAACATACCTGGCGATTTGGCCTCTTCGTCTCCGTGGGACCTTTATATACATCAATCACGTAATATAACCTAACCTAACCCAACCTAACATCTCGGCGGTAATATTTGAAAACATACCTGGCGAGTTGGCCTCTACGTCTCCGTGGGACCTTTACATACATCAATAACGTAATATAACCTAACCTAACCCAACCTATCATCTCGGCGGTAATATTTGACAACATTCCTGGCGAATTGGCCTCTTCGTCACCGTGGGACCTTTATATACTTCAATAACGTTCTATAACCTAAACTAAACCAATCTAACATCTCGGCGGTAATATTTGAAAACATACCTGGCGAGTTGGCCTCTTCGTCTCCGTGGGACCTTTATATACATCAATCACGTAATATAACCTAACCTAACCCAACCTAACATCTCGGCGGTAATATTTGAAAACATACCTGGCGAGTTGGCCTCTACGTCTCCGTGGGACCTTTATATACATCAATAACGTAATGTAACCTAACCTAACCCAACCTAACATCTCGGCGGTAATATTTGACAGCATTCCTTGCGAGTTAGCTTCTCCGTCTCCGTGGGACCTTTATATACATCAATAACATAATATAAGCTAGTCTATCCCAATCTAACATCTCGGCGGTAATATTTGACCACATTCCTGGCTTGTTGGCCTCTACGTCTCCGTGGGACCTTTATATTCATCAATAACATAATATAAGCTAGCCTAACCCAATCTATCATCTGGGCGGTAATATTTGACGACATACGTGGCTTGTTGGCCTCTACGTCTCCGCGGGACCTTTATATATTTCAATAACGTAATATAACCTAACATAAACCAATCTAACATCTCGGCGGTAATATTTGAAAACATACCTGGCGAGTTGGCCTCTACGTCTCCGTTTGATCTTCATATACATCAATAACGTATTATAACCTAACCTAACCCAACCTAACATCTCGGCGGTAATATTTGAAAACATACCTGCCCAGTTGGCCTCTCCGTCTCCGTGGGACGTTTATATACATCAATAACGTAATATGACCTAACCTAACCCAACCTAACATCTCGGCGGTAATATTTGAAAACATACCTGCCCAGTTGGCCTCTCCGTCTCCGTGGGACGTTTATATACATCAATAACGTAATATAACCTAACCTAACCCAACCTAACATCTCGGCGGTAATATTTGAAGACATACCTGGCGAGTTGAAATCTTCGTCTCCGTGGGACCTTTATATACATCAATAACATAGTATAAGCTAGTCTATCCCAATCTAACATCTCGGCGGTAATATTTGACCACGTTCCTGGCTTGTTGGCCTCTACGTCTCCGTGGGAATTTTATATTCATCAATAACATAATATAAGCTAGCCTAACCCAATCTAACATCTCGGCGCTAATATTTGACGACATACCTGGCTTGTTGGCCTCTACGTCTCCGTTTGACCTTCATATACATCAATAACGTATTATTACCTAACCTAACCCAACCTAACACCTCGGCGGTAATATTTGACAACATTCCTTGCGAGTTAGCTTCTCCGTCTCCGTGGGACCTTTATATACATCAATAACATAATATAAGCTAGTCTATCCCAATCTAACATCTCGGCGGTAATATTTGACCACATTCCTGGCTTGTTGGCCTCTACGTCTCCGTGGGACCTTTATATACTTCAATAACGTAATATAACCTAACCTAACCCAATCTAACATCTCGCCGGTAATATTTGAAAACATACCTGGCGAGTTGGCCTCTACGACTCCGTGGGACCTTTATATACATCAATAACGTAATATAACCTAACCTAACCCAACCTATCATCTCGGCGGTAATATTTGACAACATTCCTGGCGAATTGGCCTCTACGTCACCGTGGGACCTTTATATACTTCAATAACGTTATATAACCTAACCTAAACCAATCTAACATCTCGGCGGTAATATTTGAAAACATACCTGGCGAGTTGGCCTCTTCGTCTCCGTGGGACCTTTATATACATCAATCACGTAATATAACCTAACCTAACCCAACCTAACATCTCGGCGGTAATATTTGAAAACATACCTGGCGAGTTGGCCTCTACGTCTCCGTGGGACCTTTACATACATCAATAACGTAATATAACCTAACCTAACCCAACCTATCATCTCGGCGGTAATATTTGACAACATTCCTGGCGAATTGGCCTCTACGTCACCGTGGGACCTTTATATACTTCAATAACGTTATATAACCTAACCTAAACCAATCTAACATCTCGGCGGTAATATTTGAAAACATACCTGGCGAGTTGGCCTCTTCGTCTCCGTGGGACCTTTATATACATCAATAACGTAATATAACCTAACCTAACCCAACCTAACATCTCGGCGGTAATATTTGACAACATTCCTGGCGAGTTAGCTTCTCCG
Source organism: Xylocopa violacea (assembly GCA_963969225.1). Classification (NCBI taxonomy): domain Eukaryota; kingdom Metazoa; phylum Arthropoda; class Insecta; order Hymenoptera; family Apidae; genus Xylocopa; species Xylocopa violacea. Next base: position 14,163 of record CAXAJV010000396.1, on the reverse strand, counting down.
TCTCCGTGGGACCTTTATATACATCAATAACATAATATAAGCTAGTCTATCCCAATCTAACATCTCGGCGGTAATATTTGACCACATTCCTGGCTTGTTGGCCTCTACGTCTCCGTGGGACCTTTATATTCATCAATAACATAATATAAGCTAGCCTAACCCAATCTATCATCTGGGCGGTAATATTTGACGACATACGTGGCTTGTTGGCCTCTACGTCTCCGCGGGACCTTTATATATTTCAATAACGTAATATAACCTAACATAAACCAATCTAACATCTCGGCGGTAATATTTGAAAACATACCTGGCGAGTTGGCCTCTACGTCTCCGTTTGACCTTCATATACATCAATAACGTAATAAAACCTAACCTAAACCAATCTAACATCTCGGCGGTCATATTTGAAAACATACCTGGCGAATTGGCCTCTTCGTCTCCTTGGGACCTTTAAATATATCAATCAAGTAATATAACCTAACCTAACCCGTCCTATCATCTCGGCGGTAATATTTGACATCATTCCTGGCGAGTTGGCCTCTACGTCTCCGTTTGACCTTTATATACATCAATAACGTAATATAACCTAACCTAACCCAACCTAACATCTCGGCGGTAATATTTAACCACATTCTTGGCTTGTTGGCCTCTACGTCTCCGTGGGACCTTTATATACATCAATAACGTAATATAACCTAACCTAACCCAACCTAACATCTCGGCGGTAATATTTGACATCATTCCTGGCGAGTTGGCCGCTACGTCTCCGTTTGACCTTCATATACATCAATAACGTATTATAACCTAACCTAACCCAACCTATCATCTCGGCGGTAATATTTGAAAACATACCTGCCCAGTTGGCCTCTTCGTCTCCGTGGGACCTTTATATACATCAATAACGTAATATAACCTAGCCTAACCCAACCTAACATCCCGGCGGTAATATTTGACAACATTCCTGGCGAGCTGGCTTCTCCGTCTCCGTGGGACCTTTCTATACATCAATAACATAATATAAGCTAGCCTAACCCAATCTAACATCTCGGCGGTAATATTTGACCACATTCCTGGCTTGTTGGCCTCTACGTCACCGTGGGACCTTTATATACTTCAATAACGTTATATAACCTAACCTAAACCAATCTAACATCTCGGCGGTAATATTTGAAAACATACCTGGCGAGTTGGCCTCTTCGTCTCCGTGGGACCTTTATATACATCAATAACGTAATGTAACCTAACCTAACCCAACCTAACATCTCGGCGGTAATATTTGACAACATTCCTGGCGAGTTAGCTTCTCTGTCTCCGTGGGACCTTTATATACATCAATAACATAATATAAGCTAGTCTATCCCAATCTAACATCTCGGCGGTAATATTTGACCACATTCCTGGCTTGTTGGCCTCTACGTCTCCGTGGGACCTTTATATACTTCAATAACATAATATAACCTAATATAACCCAACCTAACATCTCGGCGGTAATATTTGACAACATTCCTGGCGAGTTGGCTTCTCCGTCTCCGTGGGACCTTTATATACATAAATAACATAATATAAGCTAGCCTAACCCAATCTAGCATCTCGGCGGTAATATTTGACCACATTCCTGGCTTGTTGGCCTCTACGTCTCCGTGGGACCTTTATATACTTCAATAACGTAATATAACCTAACCTAACCCAACCTATCATCTCGGCGGTAATATTTGACAACATTCCTGGCGAATTGGCCTCTTCGTCACCGTGGGACCTTTATATACTTCAATAACGTTCTATAACCTAAACTAAACCAATCTAACATCTCGGCGGTAATATTTGAAAACATACCTGGCGAGTTGGCCTCTACGTCTCCGTGGGACCTTTATATACATCAATAACGTAATGTAACCTAACCTAACCCAACCTAACATCTCGGCAGTAATATTTGACAGCATTCCTTGCGAGTTAGCTTCTCCGTCTCCGTGGGACCTTTATATACATCAATAACATAATATAAGCTAGTCTATCCCAATCTAACATCTCGGCGGTTATATTTGACCACATTCCTGGCTTGTTGGCCTCTACGTCTCCGTGGGACCTTTATATTCATCAATAACATAATATAAGCTAGCCTAACCCAATCTATCATCTGGGCGGTAATATTTGACGACATACGTGGCTTGTTGGCCTCTACGTCTCCGCGGGACCTTTATATATTTCAATAACGTAATATAACCTAACATAAACCAATCTAACATCTCGGCGGTAATATTTGAAGACATACCTGGCGAGTTGGCCTCTACGTCTCCGTTTGACCTTCATATACATCAATAACGTAATAAAACCTAACCTAAACCAATCTAACATCTCGGCGGTCATATTTGAAAACATACCTGGCGAATTGGCCTCTTCGTCTCCTTGGGACCTTTAAATATATCAATCAAGTAATATAACCTAACCTAACCCATCCTATCATCTCGGCGGTAATATTTGACATCATTCCTGGCGAGTTGGCCTCTACGTCTCCGTTTGACCTTTATATACATCAATAACGTAATATAACCTAACCTAACCCAACCTAACATCTCGGCGGTAATATTTAACCACATTCCTGGCTTGTTGGCCTCTACGTCTCCGTGGGACCTTTATATACATCAATAACATAATATAAGCTAGCCTAACCCAATCTAACATCTCGGCGGTAATATTTGACCACATTCCTGGCTTGTTGGCCTCTACGTCTCCGTGGGACCTTTATATACTTCAATAACGTAATATAACCTAACCTAAACCAATCTAACATCTCGGCGGTAATATTTGAAAACATACCTGGCGAGTTGGCCTCTTCGTCTCCGTGGGACCTTTATATACATCAATCACGTAATATAACCTAACCTAACCCAAACAAACATCTCGGCGGTAATACTTGATAACATACCTGGCGAGTTGGCCTCTACGTCTCCGTTTGACCTTCATATACATCAATAACGTATTATGACCTAACCTAACCCATCCTATCATCTCGGCGGTAATATTTGACAACATTCCTGGCGAGTTGGCCTCTACGTCTCCGTGGGACCTTTATATACATCAATAACATAGTATAAGCTGGTCTATCCCAATCTAACATCTCGGCGGTAATATTTGACAACATTCCTGGCGAGTTAGCTTCTCCGTCTCCGTGGGACCTTTATATACATCAATAACGTAATATAACATAACCTAACCCAACCTAACATCTCGGCGGTAATATTTGACATCATTCCTGGCGAGTTGGCCTCTACGTCTCCGTTTGATCTTCATATACATCAATAACGTATTATAACCTAACCTAACCCAACCTAACATCTCGGCGGTAATATTTGAAAACATACCTGCCCAGTTGGCCTCTCCGTCTCCGTGGGACGTTTATATACATCAATAACGTAATATAACCTAACCTAACCCAACCTAACATCTCGGCGGTAATATTTGAAAACATACCTGCCCAGTTGGCCTCTCCGTCTCCGTGGGACGTTTATATACATCAATAGCGTAATATAACCTAACCTAACCCAACCTAACATCTCGGCGGTAATATTTGAAGACATACCTGGCGAGTTGAAATCTTCGTCTCCGTGGGACCTTTATATACATCAATAACATAGTATAAGCTAGTCTATCCCAATCTAACATCTCGGCGGTAATATTTGACCACATTCCTGGCTTGTTGGCCTCTACGTCTCCGTGGGACTTTTATATTCATCAATAACATAATATAAGCTAGCCTAACCCAATCTAACATCTCGGCGCTAATATTTGACGACATACCTGGCTTGTTGGCCTCTACGTCTCCGTTTGACCTTCATATACATCAATAACGTATTATAACCTAACCTAACCCAACCTAACATCTCGGCGGTAATATTTGACAACATTCCTTGCGAGTTAGCTTCTCCGTCTCCGTGGGACCTTTATATACATCAATAACATAATATAAACTAGTCTATCCCAATCTAACATCTCGGCGGTAATATTTGACCACATTCCTGGCTTGTTGGCCTCTACGTCTCCGTGGGACCTTTATATACTTCAATAACGTAATATAACCTAACCTAACCCAATCTAACATCTCGCCGGTAATATTTGAAAACATACCTGGCGAGTTGGCCTCTACGACTCCGTGGGACCTTTATATACATCAATAACGTAATATAACCTAACCTAACCCAACCTATCATCTCGGCGGTAATATTTGACAACATTCCTGGCGAATTGGCCTCTACGTCACCGTGGGACCTTTATATACTTCAATAACGTTATATAACCTAACCTAAACCAATCTAACATCTCGGCGGTAATATTTGAAAACATACCTGGCGAGTTGGCCTCTTCGTCTCCGTGGGACCTTTATATACATCAATCACGTAATATAACCTAACCTAACCCAACCTAACATCTCGGCGGTAATATTTGAAAACATACCTGGCGAGTTGGCCTCTACGTCTCCGTGGGACCTTTACATACATCAATAACGTAATATAACCTAACCTAACCCAACCTATCATCTCGGCGGTAATATTTGACAACATTCCTGGCGAATTGGCCTCTACGTCACCGTGGGACCTTTATATACTTCAATAACGTTATATAACCTAACCTAAACCAATCTAACATCTCGGCGGTAATATTTGAAAACATACCTGGCGAGTTGGCCTCTTCGTCTCCGTGGGACCTTCATATACATCAATAACGTTATATAACCTAACCTAACCCAACCAAACATCTCGGCGGTAATATTTGACAACACACCTGGCGAGTTGGCCTCTACGTCTCCGTGGGACCTTCATATACATCAATAACGAAATATAACCTAACCTAACCCAATCTAATATCTCGGCGGTAATACTTGACATCATTCCTAGCGAGTTGGCCTCTACGTCTCCGGTTGACCTTCATATACATCAATAACGTAATATAACGTAACCTAACCCAACCTATCATCTCGGCGGTAATATTTGACAACATACCTGGCGAGTTGGCCTCTACGTCTCCGCCGGACCTTCATATACATCAATAACGAAATATAACCTAACCTAACCTAACCTATCACCTCGGCGGTAACATTTGACAACATTCCTGGCGAGTTGGCTCCTCCGTCTCCGTGGGACCATTATATACATCAATAACGTAATATAACCTATCCTAAACCAACCTAAAATCTCGGCGGTAATATTTGACAACATTCCTGGTGAGTTGGCCTCTACGTCTCCGTGGGACCTTTATGTACATCAATAACATAATATAAGCTAGCCTAACCCAATCTACCATCTCGGCGGTAATATTTGACCACATTCCTGTCTTGTTGGCCTCTACGTCTCCGTGGGACCTTTATATACATCAATAACATAATATAAGCTAGCCTAACCCAATCTAACATGTCGGCGGTAATATTTGACCACATTCCTGGCGAGTTGGCCTCTACGTCTCCGTGGGACCTCCATATACATCAATAACGTTATATAACCTAACCTAACCCAACCAAACATCTCGGCGGTAATATTTGACAACACACCTGGCGAGTTGGCCTCTACATCTCCGTGGGACCTTCATATACATCAATAACGAAATATAACCTAACCTAACCCAATCTAATATCTCGGCGGTAATACTTGACATCATTCCTAGCGAGTTGGCCTCTACGTCTCCGGTTGACCTTCATATACATCAATAACGTAATATAACGTAACCTAACCCAACCTATCATCTCGGCGGTAATATTTGAAAACATTCCTGGCGAGTTGGCATCTACGTCTCCGTGGGACATTTATATACATCAATATCGTAATATAACCTAACCTAACCCAATCTAACATCTCGGCGGTAATATTTGACAACATTTCTGGCGAGTTGGCCTCTACGTCTCCGTGGGACCTTAATATACATCAATAACGTTATATAACCTAACCTAACCCAACCAAACATCTCGGCGGTAATATTTGACAACATACCTGGCGAGTTGGCCTCTACGTCTCCGTGGGACCTTCATATACATCAATAACGAAATATAACCTAACCTAACCTAACCTATCACCTCGGCGGTAACATTTGACAACATTCCTGGCGAGTTGACTCCTCCGTCACCGTGGGACCTTTATATACATCAATAACGTAATATAACCTATCCTAAACCAACCTAAAATCTCGGCGGTAATATTTGACAACATTCCTGGCGAGTTGGTCTCTACGTCTCCGTGGGACCTTTATGTACATCAATAACATAATATAAGCTAGCCTAACCCAATCTAACATCTCGGCGGTAATATTTGACCACATTCCTGGCTTGTTGGCCTCTACGTCTCCGTGGGACCATTATATACTTCAATAACGTAATATAACCTAACCTAACCCAATCTAATATCTCGGCGGTAATACTTGACATCATTCCTAGCGAGTTGGCCTCTACGTCTCCGGTTGACCTTCATATACATCAATAACGTAATATAACCTAACCTAACCCAATCTAACATCTCGGCGGTAATATTTGACAACATTTCTGGCGAGTTGGCCTCTACGTCTCCGTGGGACCTTCATATACATCAATAACGTTATATAACCTAACCTAACCCAACCAAACATCTCGGCGGTAATATTTGACAACATACCTGGCGAGTTGGCCTCTACGTCTCCGTGGGACCTTCATATACATCAATCACGAAATATAACCTAACCTAACCTAACCTATCACCTCGGCGGTAACATTTGACAACATTCCTGGCGAGTTGGCTCCTCCGTCTCCGTGGGACCTTTATATACATCAATAACGTAATATAACCTATCCTAAACCAACCTAAAATCTCGGCGGTAATATTTGACAACATTCCTGGCGAGTTGGTCTCTACGTCTCCGTGGGACCTTTATGTACATCAATAACATAATATAAGCTAGCCTAACCCAATCTAACATCTCGGCGGTAATATTTGACCACATTCCTGGCTTGTTGGCCTCTACGTCTCCGTGGGACCTTTATATACTTCAATAACGTAATATAACCTAACCTAACCCAATCTAATATCTCGGCGGTAATACTTGACATCATTCCTAGCGAGTTGGCCTCTACGTCTCCGGTTGACCTTCATATACATCAATAACGTAATATAACGTAACCTAACCCAACCTATCATCTCGGCGGTAATATTTGACAACATTCCTGACGAGTTTGCCTCTACGTCTCCGTGGGACCTTTATATACATCAATAACGTAATATAACCTAACCTAACCCAACCTAACATCTCGGCGGTAACATTTGACAACATTCCTGTCGAGTTGGCCTTTACGTTTCCGTGGGTCCTTTATATACATCAATAACGTAATATAACCTAACCTACCCCAACCTAACATCTCGGTGATAATATTTGACAACATTCCAGGCGAGTTGGCTTCTCCGTTTCCATGGGACCTTTATATACATCTATAACGTAATATAACCTAACCTAACCCAACCTAACATCTCGGCGGTAATATTTGAAAACATTCCTGGCGTGTTGGCATCTACGTCTCCGTGGGACATTTATATACATCAATAACGTAATATAACCTAACCTAACCCAATCTAACATCTCGGCGGTAATATTTGACAACATTTCTGGCGAGTTGGCCTCTACGTCTCCGTGGGACCTTCATATACATCAATAACGTTATATAACCTAACCTAACCCAACCAAACATCTTGGCGGTAATATTTGACAACATACCTGGCGAGTTGGCCTCTACGTCTCCGCCGGACCTTCATATACATCAATAACGAAATATAACCTAACCTAACCTAACCTATCACCTCGGCGGTAACATTTGACAACATTCCTGGCGAGTTGGCTCCTCCGTCTCCGTGGGACCTTTATATACATCAATAACGTAATATAACCTATCCTAAACCAACCTAAAATCTCGGCGGTAATATTTGACAACATTCCTGGCGAGTTGGCCTCTACGTCTCCGTGGGACCTTTATGTACATCAATAACATAATATAAGCTAGCCTAACCCAATCTACCATCTCGGCGGTAATATTTGACCACATTCCTGTCTTGTTGGCCTCTACGTCTCCGTGGGACCTTTATATACATCAATAACATAATATAAGCTAGCCTAACCCAATCTAACATGTCGGCGGTAATATTTGACATCATTCCTGGCGAGTTGGCCGCTACGTCTCCGTTTGACCTTCATATACATCAATAACGTATTATAACCTAACCTAACCCAACCTATCATCTCGGCGGTAATATTTGAAAACATACCTGCCCAGTTGGCCTCTTCGTCTCCGTGGGACCTTTATATACATCAATAACGTAATATAACCTAGCCTAACCCAACCTAACATCCCGGCGGTAATATTTGACAACATTCCTGGCGAGCTGGCTTCTCCGTCTCCGTGGGACCTTTATATACATCAATAACATAATATAAGCTAGCCTAACCCAATCTAACATCTCGGCGGTAATATTTGACCACATTCCTGGCTTGTTGGCCTCTACGTCACCGTGGGACCTTTATATACTTCAATAACGTTATATAACCTAACCTAAACCAATCTAACATCTCGGCGGTAATATTTGAAAACATACCTGGCGAGTTGGCCTCTTCGTCTCCGTGGGACCTTTATATACATCAATAACGTAATGTAACCTAACCTAACCCAACCTAACATCTCGGCGGTAATATTTGACAACATTCCTGGCGAGTTAGCTTCTCTGTCTCCGTGGGACCTTTATATACATCAATAACATAATATAAGCTAGTCTATCCCAATCTAACATCTCGGCGGTAATATTTGACCACATTCCTGGCTTGTTGGCCTCTACGTCTCCGTGGGACCTTTATATACTTCAATAACATAATATAACCTAATATAACCCAACCTAACATCTCGGCGGTAATATTTGACAACATTCCTGGCGAGTTGGCTTCTCCGTCTCCGTGGGACCTTTATATACATAAATAACATAATATAAGCTAGCCTAACCCAATCTAGCATCTCGGCGGTAATATTTGACCACATTCCTGGCTTGTTGGCCTCTACGTCTCCGTGGGACCTTTATATACTTCAATAACGTAATATAACCTAACCTAACCCAACCTATCATCTCGGCGGTAATATTTGACAACATTCCTGGCGAATTGGCCTCTTCGTCACCGTGGGACCTTTATATACTTCAATAACGTTCTATAACCTAAACTAAACCAATCTAACATCTCGGCGGTAATATTTGAAAACATACCTGGCGAGTTGGCCTCTACGTCTCCGTGGGACCTTTATATACATCAATAACGTAATGTAACCTAACCTAACCCAACCTAACATCTCGGCAGTAATATTTGACAGCATTCCTTGCGAGTTAGCTTCTCCGTCTCCGTGGGACCTTTATATACATCAATAACATAATATAAGCTAGTCTATCCCAATCTAACATCTCGGCGGTAATATTTGACCACATTCCTGGCTTGTTGGCCTCTACGTCTCCGTGGGACCTTTATATTCATCAATAACATAATATAAGCTAGCCTAACCCAATCTATCATCTGGGCGGTAATATTTGACGACATACGTGGCTTGTTGGCCTCTACGTCTCCGCGGGACCTTTATATATTTCAATAACGTAATATAACCTAACATAAACCAATCTAACATCTCGGCGGTAATATTTGAAAACATACCTGGCGAGTTGGCCTCTACGTCTCCGTTTGACCTTCATATACATCAATAACGTAATAAAACCTAACCTAAACCAATCTAACATCTCGGCGGTCATATTTGAAAACATACCTGGCGAATTGGCCTCTTCGTCTCCTTGGGACCTTTAAATATATCAATCAAGTAATATAACCTAACCTAACCCATCCTATCATCTCGGCGGTAATATTTGACATCATTCCTGGCGAGTTGGCCTCTACGTCTCCGTTTGACCTTTATATACATCAATAACGTAATATAACCTAACCTAACCCAACCTAACATCTCGGCGGTAATATTTAACCACATTCCTGGCTTGTTGGCCTCTACGTCTCCGTGGGACCTTTATATACATCAATAACATAATATAAGCTAGCCTAACCCAACCTAACATCTCGGCGGTAATATTTGACATCATTCCTGGCGAGTTGGCCTCTACGTCTCCGTTTGATCTTCATATACATCAATAACGTATTATAACCTAACCTAACCCAACCTAACATCTCGGCGGTAATATTTGAAAACATACCTGCCCAGTTGGCCTCTCCGTCTCCGTGGGACGTTTATATACATCAATAACGTAATATAACCTAACCTAACCCAACCTAACATCTCGGCGGTAATATTTGAAAACATACCTGCCCAGTTGGCCTCTCCGTCTCCGTGGGACGTTTATATACATCAATAGCGTAATATAACCTAACCTAACCCAACCTAACATCTCGGCGGTAATATTTGAAGACATACCTGGCGAGTTGAAATCTTCGTCTCCGTGGGACCTTTATATACATCAATAACATAGTATAAGCTAGTCTATCCCAATCTAACATCTCGGCGGTAATATTTGACCACATTCCTGGCTTGTTGGCCTCTACGTCTCCGTGGGACCTTTATATACTTCAATAACATAATATAACCTAATATAACCCAACCTAACATCTCGGCGGTAATATTTGACAACATTCCTGGCGAGTTGGCTTCTCCGTCTCCGTGGGACCTTTATATACATAAATAACATAATATAAGCTAGCCTAACCCAATCTAGCATCTCGGCGGTAATATTTGACCACATTCCTGGCTTGTTGGCCTCTACGTCTCCGTGGGACCTTTATATACTTCAATAACGTAATATAACCTAACCTAACCCAACCTATCATCTCGGCGGTAATATTTGACAACATTCCTGGCGAATTGGCCTCTTCGTCACCGTGGGACCTTTATATACTTCAATAACGTTCTATAACCTAAACTAAACCAATCTAACATCTCGGCGGTAATATTTGAAAACATACCTGGCGAGTTGGCCTCTACGTCTCCGTGGGACCTTTATATACATCAATAACGTAATGTAACCTAACCTAACCCAACCTAACATCTCGGCAGTAATATTTGACAGCATTCCTTGCGAGTTAGCTTCTCCGTCTCCGTGGGACCTTTATATACATCAATAACATAATATAAGCTAGTCTATCCCAATCTAACATCTCGGCGGTAATATTTGACCACATTCCTGGCTTGTTGGCCTCTACGTCTCCGTGGGACCTTTATATTCATCAATAACATAATATAAGCTAGCCTAACCCAATCTATCATCTGGGCGGTAATATTTGACGACATACGTGGCTTGTTGGCCTCTACGTCTCCGCGGGACCTTTATATATTTCAATAACGTAATATAACCTAACATAAACCAATCTAACATCTCGGCGGTAATATTTGAAAACATACCTGGCGAGTTGGCCTCTACGTCTCCGTTTGACCTTCATATACATCAATAACGTAATAAAACCTAACCTAAACCAATCTAACATCTCGGCGGTCATATTTGAAAACATACCTGGCGAATTGGCCTCTTCGTCTCCTTGGGACCTTTAAATATATCAATCAAGTAATATAACCTAACCTAACCCATCCTATCATCTCGGCGGTAATATTTGACATCATTCCTGGCGAGTTGGCCTCTACGTCTCCGTTTGACCTTTATATACATCAATAACGTAATATAACCTAACCTAACCCAACCTAACATCTCGGCGGTAATATTTAACCACATTCCTGGCTTGTTGGCCTCTACGTCTCCGTGGGACCTTTATATACATCAATAACATAATATAAGCTAGCCTAACCCAATCTAACATCTCGGCGGTAATATTTGACCACATTCCTGGCTTGTTGGCCTCTACGTCTCCGTGGGACCTTTATATACTTCAATAACGTAATATAACCTAACCTAAACCAATCTAACATCTCGGCGGTAATATTTGAAAACATACCTGGCGAGTTGGCCTCTTCGTCTCCGTGGGACCTTTATATACATCAATCACGTAATATAACCTAACCTAACCCAAACAAACATCTCGGCGGTAATACTTGATAACATACCTGGCGAGTTGGCCTCTACGTCTCCGTTTGACCTTCATATACATCAATAACGTATTATGACCTAACCTAACCCATCCTATCATCTCGGCGGTAATATTTGACAACATTCCTGGCGAGTTGGCCTCTACGTCTCCGTGGGACCTTTATATACATCAATAACATAGTATAAGCTGGTCTATCCCAATCTAACATCTCGGCGGTAATATTTGACAACATTCCTGGCGAGTTAGCTTCTCCGTCTCCGTGGGACCTTTATATACATCAATAACGTAATATAACATAACCTAACCCAACCTAACATCTCGGCGGTAATATTTGACATCATTCCTGGCGAGTTGGCCTCTACGTCTCCGTTTGATCTTCATATACATCAATAACGTATTATAACCTAACCTAACCCAACCTAACATCTCGGCGGTAATATTTGAAAACATACCTGCCCAGTTGGCCTCTCCGTCTCCGTGGGACGTTTATATACATCAATAACGTAATATAACCTAACCTAACCCAACCTAACATCTCGGCGGTAATATTTGAAAACATACCTGCCCAGTTGGCCTCTCCGTCTCCGTGGGACGTTTATATACATCAATAGCGTAATATAACCTAACCTAACCCAACCTAACATCTCGGCGGTAATATTTGAAGACATACCTGGCGAGTTGAAATCTTCGTCTCCGTGGGACCTTTATATACATCAATAACATAGTATAAGCTAGTCTATCCCAATCTAACATCTCGGCGGTAATATTTGACCACATTCCTGGCTTGTTGGCCTCTACGTCTCCGTGGGACTTTTATATTCATCAATAACATAATATAAGCTAGCCTAACCCAATCTAACATCTCGGCGCTAATATTTGACGACATACCTGGCTTGTTGGCCTCTACGTCTCCGTTTGACCTTCATATACATCAATAACGTATTATAACCAAACCTAACCCAACCTAACATCTCGGCGGTAATATTTGACAACATTCCTTGCGAGTTAGCTTCTCCGTCTCCGTGGGACCTTTATATACATCAATAACATAATATAAGCTAGTCTATCCCAATCTAACATCTCGGCGGTAATATTTGACCACATTCCTGGCTTGTTGGCCTCTACGTCTCCGTGGGACCTTTATATACTTCAATAACGTAATATAACCTAACCTAACCCAATCTAACATCTCGCCGGTAATATTTGAAAACATACCTGGCGAGTTGGCCTCTACGACTCCGTGGGACCTTTATATACATCAATAACGTAATATAACCTAACCTAACCCAACCTATCATCTCGGCGGTAATATTTGACAACATTCCTGGCGAGTTGGCTCCTCCGTCTCCGTGGGACCTTTATATACATCAATAACGTAATATAACCTATCCTAAACCAACCTAAAATCTCGGCGGTAATATTTGACAACATTCCTGGCGAGTTGGCTTCTCCGTCTCCGTGGGACCTTTATATACATAAATAACATAATATAAGCTAGCCTAACCCAATCTAGCATCTCGGCGGTAATATTTGACCACATTCCTGGCTTGTTGGCCTCTACGTCTCCGTGGGACCTTTATATACTTCAATAACGTAATATAACCTAACCTAACCCAACCTATCATCTCGGCGGTAATATTTGACAACATTCCTGGCGAATTGGCCTCTTCGTCACCGTGGGACCTTTATATACTTCAATAACGTTCTATAACCTAAACTAAACCAATCTAACATCTCGGCGGTAATATTTGAAAACATACCTGGCGAGTTGGCCTCTACGTCTCCGTGGGACCTTTATATACATCAATAACGTAATGTAACCTAACCTAACCCAACCTAACATCTCGGCAGTAATATTTGACAGCATTCCTTGCGAGTTAGCTTCTCCGTCTCCGTGGGACCTTTATATACATCAATAACATAATATAAGCTAGTCTATCCCAATCTAACATCTCGGCGGTAATATTTGACCACATTCCTGGCTTGTTGGCCTCTACGTCTCCGTGGGACCTTTATATACTTCAATAACATAATATAACCTAATATAACCCAACCTAACATCTCGGCGGTAATATTTGACAACATTCCTGGCGAGTTGGC
>CAXAJV010000395.1:0-151000 GCA_963969225.1 Xylocopa violacea | reverse complement strand
GCCAGGAATGTTGTAAAATATTACATCCGAGATGTTAGGTTGCCTTAGGTTAGAATATACAACGTTATAGATGTGTATAATGTCCCCATCGAGAAGGAGGCGACGACACGCCAGGAATGTTGTAAAATATTACATCCCAGATGTTAGGTTGCGTTAGGTTAGGATATATATCGTTATAGACGTATATAGTGATCCCACCGAGACGTAGGGACCGACATGCCAGGAAAGTATCAAAATATTACATCCGATATGCTAGGTTCCTTTAGGTTAGGATATATGACGTTATAGATGTATATAATGTCCCCATCGAGAAGTAGGCGACGACACGCCAGGAATGTTGTAAAATATTACATTCGACACGTTAGGTTGCCTTAGGCTAGTATATATATCGTTATAGACGTATACAATGTTCCCACCGAGAAGTAGGGCCCGACATGCCAGGAATGTTGTAAAATATTACATCCCAGATGTTAGGTTGCGTTAGGTTAGGATATACAACGTTATAGACGTACATAAAGTCCCCATCGAGAAGCAGGCGACGACACGCCAGGAATGTTGTAATATATAACATCCGAGATGTTATGTTGCCATACGTTAGGATATGTAACGTTATAGACGTATATAATGTTCCCACCGAAAAGTAGCAGCCGAAGCGCCAGGAATGTTGTAAAATATTACATCCGAGATGTTAGGTTGCCTTAGGTTAGGATATATATCGTTATAGACGTATAGAATGTTCCCACCGAGAAGTAGGGGCCGACGCGTCAGCAGTGTTGTAAAATATTACACCCGAGATGTTAGGTTCCCTTAGGTTAGGATATACAACGTTATAGACGTATATAATGTTCCCACCGAAAAGTAGCAGCCGAAGCGCCAGGAATGTTGTAAAATATTACATCCGAGATGTTAGGTTGCCTTAGGTTAGGGTATATATCGTTACAGACGTATATAATGTTCCCACCGAGATGTAGTGACCGACATGCCAGGAATGTTGTAAAATATTACATCCGAGATGTTAGGTTGCCTTAGGTTAGGATATATATCGTTATAGACGTATATAATGATCCCACCGAGACGTAGGGACCGACATGCCAGGAAAGTATCAAAATATTACATCCGATATGTTAGGTTCCTTTACGTTAGGATATATGACGTTATAGATGTATATAATGTCCACATCCAGAAGTAGGCGACGACACGCCAGGAATGTTGTAAAATATTACTTCCCAGATGTTAGGTTGCGTTAGGTTAGAATATACAACGTTATAGACGTATATAATTTCTCCATCGAGAAGCAGGCGACGACACGACAGGAATGTTGTAAAATATTACATTCGACAAGTTAGGTTGCCTTAGGCTAGTATATATATCGTTATAGACGTATACAATGTTCCCACCGAGAAGTAGGGACCGACATGCCAGGAATGTTGTAAAATATGACATTCTACATGTTGGGTTGCCTTAGGCTAGGATATATATCGTTATAGACGTATACATTGTTTCCACCGAGAAGTAGGGACCGACATGCCAGGAATGTTGTAAAATATTACATCCGAGATGAAAGGTTGCCTTAGGCTAGGATATATAACGTTATAGACGTATATAATATTCCCACCGAGAAATAGGGGCCGACGCGTCAGGAATGTTGCAAAATATTACACCCGAGATGTTAGGTTCCCTTAGGTTAGGATATACAACGTTATAGACGTATAAGATGTCCCCATCGAGAAGCAGGCGACGACACGACAGGAATGTTGTAAAATATTACATTCGACATGTTAGGTTGCCTTAGGCTAGGATATATATCGTTATAGACGTATACAATGTTCCCACCGAGAAGTAGGGCCCGACATGCCAGGAATGTTGTAAAATATTACACCCGAGATGTTAGGTTCCCTTAGGTTAGGATATATGACGTTATAGATGTATATAATGTCCCCATCCAGAAGTAGGCGACGACACGCCAGGAATGTTGTAAAATATAACATCCCAGATGTTCGGTTGCGTTAGGTTAGAATATACAACGTTATAGACGTATATAATGTCCCCATCGAGAAGCAGGCGACGACACGACAGGAATGTTGTAAAATATTACATCCCAGATGTTAGGTTGCGTTAGGTTAGGATATACAACGTTATAGACGTACATAAAGTCCCCATCGAGAACTAGGCGACGACACGCCAGGAATGTTGTAAAATATTACATTCTACATGTTGTGTTGCCTTAGGCTAGGATATATATCGTTATAGACGTATACATTGTTTCCACCGAGAAGTAGGGACCGACATGCCAGGAATGTTGTAAAATATTACATCCGAGATGTTAGGTTGCTTTAGGTTATGATATATAGCGTTATAGACGTATATAATGTTCCCACCGAGAAGTAGGGCCCGACATGCCAGGAATGTTGTAAAATATTACATCCGAGATGTTAGGTTGCCTTAGGTTAGGATATACAACTTTATAGATGTATATAATGTCCCCATCGAGAAGTAGGCGACGACACGCCAGGAATGTTGTAAAATATTACACCCGAGATGTTAGGTTCCCTTAGGTTAGGATATATGACGTTATAGATGTATATAATGTCCCCATCCAGAAGTAGGCGACGACACGCCAGGAATGTTGTAAAATATTACATCCCAGATGTTAGGTTGCGTTAGGTTAGAATATACAACGTTATAGACGTATATAATGTCCCCATCGAGAAGCAGGCGACGACACGACAGGAATGTTGTAAAATATTACATTCGACACGTTATGTTGCCTTCGTCTAGAATATATATCGTTATAGACGTATACAATGTTCCCACCGAGAAGTAGGGACCGACATGCCAGGAATGTTGTAAAATATGACATTCTACATGTTGGGTTGCCTTAGGCTAGGATATATATCGTTATAGACGTATACATTGTTTCCACCGAGAAGTAGGGACCGACATGCCAGGAATGTTGTAAAATATTACATCCGAGATGAAAGGTTGCCTTAGGCTAGGATATATAACGTTATAGACGTATATAATATTCCCACCGAGAAATAGGGGCCGACGCGTCAGGAATGTTGCAAAATATTACACCCGAGATGTTAGGTTCCCTTAGGTTAGGATATACAACGTTATAGACGTATAAGATGTCCCCATCGAGAAGCAGGCGACGACACGACAGGAATGTTGTAAAATATTACATTCGACATGTTAGGTTGCCTTAGGCTAGGATATATATCGTTATAGACGTATACAATGTTCCCACCGAGAAGTAGGGCCCGACATGCCAGGAATGTTGTAAAATATTACATCCGAGATGTTAGGTTGCCTTAGGTTAGGATATACAACGTTATAGATGTATATAATGTCCCCATCGAGAAGTAGGCGACGACACGCCAGGAATGTTGTAAAATATTACACCCGAGATGTTAGGTTCCCTTAGGTTAGGATATATGACGTTATAGATGTATATAATGTCCCCATCCAGAAGTAGGCGACGACACGCCAGGAATGTTGTAAAATATAACATCCCAGATGTTCGGTTGCGTTAGGTTAGAATATACAACGTTATAGACGTATATAATGTCCCCATCGAGAAGCAGGCGACGACACGACAGGAATGTTGTAAAATATTACATTCGACATGTTAGGTTGCCTTAGGCTAGAATATATATCGTTATAGACGTATACAATGTTCCCACCGAGAAGTAGGGACCGACATGCCAGGAATTTTGTAAAATATTACATCCGAGATGTTAGGTTGCCTTAGGTTAGGATATACAACGTTATAGATGTGTATAATGTCCCCATCGAGAAGTAGGCGACGACACGCCAGGAATGTTGTAAAATATTACATTCTACATATTGGGTTGCCTTAGGCTAGGATATATATCGTTATAGACGTATACATTGTTTCCACCGAGAAGTAGGGACCGACATGCCAGGAATGTTGTAAAATATTACATCCGAGATGTTAGGTTGCCTTAGGTTAGGATATATATCGTTATAGACGTATATAATGTTCCCACCGAGATGTAGTGACCGACATGCCAGGAATGTTGTAAAATATTACATTCGAGATGTTAGGTTGCCTTAGGTTAGGATATATATCGTTATAGACGTATATAATGATCCCACCGAGACGTAGGGACCGACATGCCAGGAAAGTATCAAAATATTACATCCGATATGTTAGGTTCCTTTACGTTAGGATATATGACGTTATAGATGTATATAATGTCCACATCCAGAAGTAGGCGACGACACGCCAGGAATGTTGTAAAATATTACATCCCAGATGTTAGGTTGCGTTAGGTTAGAATATACAACGTTATAGACGTATACAATGTCCCCATCGAGAAGCAGGCGACGACACGACAGGAATGTTGTAATATATTACATTCGACATGTTAGGTTGCCTTAGGCTAGAATATATATCGTTATAGACGTATACAATGTTCCCACCGAGAAGTAGGGACCGACATGCCAGGAATGTTGTAAAATATTACATCCGAGATGTTAGGTTGCTTTAGGTTAGGATATACAACGTTATAGATGTTTATAATGTCCCCATCGAGAAGTAGGCGACGACACGCCAGGAATGTTGTAAAATATTACTTTCGACATGTTAGGTTGCCTTAGGCTAGGATATATAACGTTATAGACGTATATAATATTCCCACCAAGAAATAGGGGCCGACGCGTCAGGAATGTTTTAAATATTACACCCGAGATGTTAGGTTCCCTGAGGTTAGCATATACAACGTTATAGACGTATATAATGTTCCCACCGAGAAGTAGGGACCGACATGCCAGGAATGTTGTAAAATATTACATCCGAGATGTTAGCTTGCTTTATGTTAGGATATATATCGTTATAGACTTATATAATGTTCCCACCGAGACGTGGGGACCGACATGCCAGGAATGTTGCAAAATATTACATCCCAGAAGTTAGGTTGCATTGGGTTAGGATATACAACGTTATAGACGTATATAATGTCCCCATCGAGAAGCAGGCGACGACACGCCAGGAATGTTGTAAAATATTACATCCGAGATGTTAGGTTGCCTTAGGTTAGGATATACAACGTTATAGATGTTTATAATGTCCCCATCGCGAAGTATGCGACGACACGCCAGGAATGTTGTAAAATATTACTTTCGACATGTTAGGTTGCCTTAGGCTAGGATATGTAACGTTATAGACGTATATAATGTTCACACCGAGAAATAGGGGCCGACGCGTCAGGAATGTTGTAAAATATTACATCCCAGATGTTAGGTTGCGTTAGGTTAGGATATAGGACGTTATAGACGTATATAATGTCCCCTTCGAGAAGCAGGCGACGACACGCCAGAATGTTGTAAAATATTACATTCGACATGTTGGGTTGCCTTAGGCTAGGATATATAACGTTATAGACGTATATAATATTCCCACCGAGAAATAGGGGCCGACGCGTCAGGAATGTTGTAAAATATAACATCCGATATGTTAGGTTGCCTTAGGCTAGGATATATAACGTTATAGACGTATATAATATTCCCACCGAGAAATAGGGGCCGACGCGTCAGGAATGTTGCAAAATATTACACCCGAAATGTTAGGTTCCCTTAGGTTAGGATATACAACGTTATAGATGTATAGAATGTCCCCACCGAGATGTAGGGACCGACATGCCAGGAATGTTCGAAAATATTACCTCCGAGTTGTTAGGTTGCTTTAGGTTAGGATATATATCGTTATAGACTTATATAATGTTCCCACCGAGACGTGGGGACCGACATGCCAGGAATGTTGTAAAATATTACATCCCAGAAGTTATGTTGCTTTGGGTTAGGATATACAACGTTATAGACGTATATAATGTCCCCATCGAGAAGCAGGCGACGACACGCCAGGAATGTTGTAAAATATTACATCCGAGATGTTATGTTGCCTTAGGGTAGGATATATAGCGTTATAGACGTATATAATATTCCCACCGAGAAATAGGGGCCGACGCGTCAGGAATGTTGTAAAATATTACATCCGATATGTTAGGTTGCCTTAGGTTAGGATGTACAACGTTATAGATGTATATAATGTCCCCATCCAGAAGTAGGTGACGACACGCCAGGAATGTTGTACAATATTACATGCGACATGTTAGGTTGCCTTGGGCTAGGATATCAAACCTTATAGACGTATATAATATTACCACCGAGAACTACGGGCCGACACGTCAGGAATGATGTAAAATATTACACCCGAGATGTTAGGTTCCCTTAGGTTAGGATATACAACTTAATAGACGTATAGAATGTTCCCACCGAGAAGTAGGGACCGACATGCCAGGAATGTTGTAAAATATTACATCCGAAATGTTAGGATCCCTTACGTTAGGATATACAACGTTATATACGTATAGAATGTCCCCACCGAGATGTAGGGACCGACATGCCAGGAATGTTCTAAAATATTACATCCGAGTTGTTAGGTTGCTTTAGGACAGGATATATATCGTTATAGACTTATATAATGTTCCCACCGAGACGTGGGGACCGACATGCCAGGAATGTTGTAAAACATTACATCCCAGAAGTTAGGTTGCTTTGGGTTAGGATATACAACGTTATAGACGTATATAATGTCCCCATCGAGAAGCAGGCGACGACACGCCAGGAATGTTATAAAATATTACACACGAGTTGTTAGGTTGCTTTAGGTTAGGATATATATCGTTATAGACTTATATATTGTTCCCACCCAGACGTGGGGACCGACATGCCAGGAATGTTGTAAAATATTACATCCGAGATGTTAGGTTGCCTTAGGTTAGGATATACAACGTTATAGATGTTTATAATGTCCCCATCGCGAAGTAGGCGACGACACGCCAGGAATGTTGTAAAATATTACTTTCGACATGTTAGGTTGCCTTAGGCTAGGATATGTAACGTTATAGACGTATATAATGTTCACACCGAGAAATAGGGGCCGACGCGTCAGGAATGTTGTAAAATATTACATCCCAGATGTTAGGTTGCGTTAGGTTAGGATATAGAACGTTATAGACGTATATAATGTTCCCTTCGAGAAGCAGGCGACGACACGCCAGAATGTTGTAAAATATTACATTCGACATGTTGGGTTGCCTTAGGCTAGGATATATAACGTTATAGACGTATATAATATTCCCACCGAGAAATAGGGGCCGACGCGTCCGGAATGTTGTAAAATATAACATCCGATATGTTAGGTTGCCTTAGGCTAGGATATATAACGTTATAGACGTATATAATATTCCCACCGAGAAATAGGGGCCGACGCGTCAGGAATGTTGCAAAATATTACACCCGAAATGTTAGGTTCCCTTAGGTTAGGATATACAACGTTATAGACGTATAGAATGTCCCCACCGAGATGTAGGGACCGACATGCCAGGAATGTTCGAAAATATTACCTCCGAGATGTTAGGTTGCTTTAGGTTAGGATATATATCGTTATAGACTTATATAATGTTCCCACCGAGACGTGGGGACCGACATGCCAGGAATGTTGTAAAATATTACATCCCAGATGTTAGGTTGCTTTGGGTTAGGATATACAACGTTATAGACGTATATAATGTCCCCATCGAGAAGCAGGCGACGACACGCCAGGAATGTTGTAAAATATTACATCCGAGATGTTAGGTTGCCTTAGGTTAGGATATACAACGTTATAGATGTTTATAATGTCCCCATCGCGAAGTATGCGACGACACGCCAGGAATGTTGTAAAATATTACATCCGAGATGTTAGGTTGCCTTAGGTTAGGATATACAAGGTTATAGATGTTTATAATGTCCCCATCGCGAAGTATGCGACGACACGCCAGGAATGTTGTAAAATATTACATCCGATATGTTAGGTTGCCTTAGGCTAGGATATATAACGTTATAGACGTATATAATATTCCCACCGAGAAATAGAGGCCGACGCGTCAGGAATGTTGCAAAATATTACACCCGAAATGTTAGGTTCCCTTAGGTTAGAATATACAACGTTATAGACGTATAGAATGTCCCCACCGAGATGTAGGGACCGACATGCCAGGAATGTTAGAAAATATTACCTCCGAGATGTTAGGTTGCTTTAGGTTAGGATATATATCGTTATAGACTTATATAATGTTCCCACCGAGACGTGGGGACCGACATGCCAGGAATGTTGTAAAATATTACATCCCAGAAGTTATGTTGCTTTGGGTTAGGATATACAACGTTATAGACGTATATAATGTCCCCATCGAGAAGCAGGCGACGACACGCCAGGAATGTTGTAAAATATTACATCCGAGATGTTATGTTGCCTTAGGCTAGGATATATAACGTTATAGACGTATATAATATTCCCACCGAGAAATAGGGGCCGACGCGTCAGGAATGTTGTAAAATATTACATCCGGTATGTTAGGTTGCCTTAGGTTAGGATGTACAACGTTATAGATGTATATAATGTCCCCATCCAGAAGTAGGTGACGACACGCCAGGAATGTTGTACAATATTACATGCGACATGTTAGGTTGCCTTGGGCTAGGATATCTAACCTTATAGACGTATATAATATTACCACCGAGAACTACGGGCCGACACGTCAGGAATGATGTAAAATATTACACCCGAGATGTTAGGTTCCCTTAGGTTAGGATATACAACTTTATAGACGTATAGAATGTTCCCACCGAGAAGTAGGGACCGACATGCCAGGAATGTTGTAAAATATTACATCCGAAATGTTAGGATCCCTTAGGTTAGGATATACAACGTTATAGACGTATAGAATGTCCCCACCGAGATGTAGGGACCGACATGCCAGGAATGTTCTAAAATATTACATCCGAGTTGTTAGGTTGCTTTAGGACAGGATATATATCGTTATAGACTTATATAATGTTCCCACCGAGACGTGGGGACCGACATGCCAGGAATGTTGTAAAACATTACATCTCAGAAGTTAGGTTGCTTTGGGTTAGGATATACAACGTTATAGACGTATATAATGTCCCCATCGAGAAGCAGGCGACGACACGCCAGGAATGTTATAAAATATTACACACGAGTTGTTAGGTTGCTTTAGGTTAGGATATATATCGTTATAGACTTATATAATGTTCCCACCCAGACGTGGGGACCGACATGCCAGGAATGTTGTAAAATATTACATCCCAGAAGTTAGGTTGCTTTGGGTTAGGATATACAACGTTATAGACGTATATAATGTCCCCATCGAGAAGCAGGCGCCGACACGCCAGGAATGTTGTAAAATATTACATCCGAGATGTTAGGTTGCCTTAGGTTAGGATATACAACGTTATAGATGTTTATAATGTCCCCATCGCGAAGTAGGCGACGACACGCCAGGAATGTTGTAAAATATTACTTTCGACATGTTAGGTTGCCTTAGGCTAGGATATGTAACGTTATAGACGTATATAATGTTCACACCGAGAAATAGGGGCCGACGCGTCAGGAATGTTGTAAAATATTACATCCCAGATGTTAGGTTGCGTTAGGTTAGGATATAGAACGTTAAAGACGTATATAATGTTCCCTTCGAGAAGCAGGCGACGACACGCCAGAATGTTGTAAAATATTACATTCGACATGTTGGGTTGCCTTAGGCTAGGATATATAACGTTATAGACGTATATAATATTCCCACCGAGAAATAGGGGCCGACGCGTCAGGAATGTTGCAAAATATTACACCCGAAATGTTAGGTTCCCTTAGGTTAGGATATACAACGTTATAGACGTATAGAATGTCCCCACCGAGATGTAGGGACCGACATGCCAGGAATGTTCGAAAATATTACCTCCGAGATGTTAGGTTGCTTTAGGTTAGGATATATATCGTTATAGACTTATATAATGTTCCCACCGAGACGTGGGGACCGACATGCCAGGAATGTTGTAAAATATTACATCCCAGATGTTAGGTTGCTTTGGGTTAGGATATACAACGTTATAGACGTATATAATGTCCCCATCGAGAAGCAGGCGACGACACGCCAGGAATGTTGTAAAATATTACATCCGAGATGTTAGGTTGCCTTAGGTTAGGATATACAACGTTATAGATGTTTATAATGTCCCCATCGCGAAGTATGCGACGACACGCCAGGAATGTTGTAAAATATTACATCCGATATGTTAGGTTGCCTTAGGCTAGGATATATAACGTTATAGACGTATATAATATTCCCACCGAGAAATAGGGGCCGACGCGTCAGGAATGTTGCAAAATATTACACCCGAAATGTTAGGTTCCCTTAGGTTAGAATATACAACGTTATAGACGTATAGAATGTCCCCACCGAGATGTAGGGACCGACATGCCAGGAATGTTAGAAAATATTACCTCCGAGATGTTAGGTTGCTTTAGGTTAGGATATATATCGTTATAGACTTATATAATGTTCCCACCGAGACGTGGGGACCGACATGCCAGGAATGTTGTAAAATATTACATCCCAGAAGTTATGTTGCTTTGGGTTAGGATATACAACGTTATAGACGTATATAATGTCCCCATCGAGAAGCAGGCGACGACACGCCAGGAATGTTGTAAAATATTACATCCGAGATGTTATGTTGCCTTAGGCTAGGATATATAACGTTATAGACGTATATAATATTCCCACCGAGAAATAGGGGCCGACGCGTCAGGAATGTTGTAAAATATTACATCCGGTATGTTAGGTTGCCTTAGGTTAGGATGTACAACGTTATAGATGTATATAATGTCCCCATCCAGAAGTAGGTGACGACACGCCAGGAATGTTGTACAATATTACATGCGACATGTTAGGTTGCCTTGGGCTAGGATATCTAACCTTATAGACGTATATAATATTACCACCGAGAACTACGGGCCGACACGTCAGGAATGATGTAAAATATTACACCCGAGATGTTAGGTTCCCTTAGGTTAGGATATACAACTTTATAGACGTATAGAATGTTCCCACCGAGAAGTAGGGACCGACATGCCAGGAATGTTGTAAAATATTACATCCGAGTTGTTAGGTTGCTTTAGGACAGGATATATATCGTTATAGACTTATATAATGTTCCCACCGAGACGTGGGGACCGACATGCCAGGAATGTTGTAAAACATTACATCTCAGAAGTTAGGTTGCTTTGGGTTAGGATATACAACGTTATAGACGTATATAATGTCCCCATCGAGAAGCAGGCGACGACACGCCAGGAATGTTATAAAATATTACACACGAGTTGTTAGGTTGCTTTAGGTTAGGATATATATCGTTATAGACTTATATAATGTTCCCACCCAGACGTGGGGACCGACATGCCAGGAATGTTGTAAAATATTACATCCCAGAAGTTAGGTTGCTTTGGGTTAGGATATACAACGTTATAGACGTATATAATGTCCCCATCGAGAAGCAGGCGCCGACACGCCAGGAATGTTGTAAAATATTACATCCGAGATGTTAGGTTGCCTTAGGTTAGGATATACAACGTTATAGATGTTTATAATGTCCCCATCGCGAAGTAGGCGACGACACGCCAGGAATGTTGTAAAATATTACTTTCGACATGTTAGGTTCCCTTAGGTTAGGATATACAACGTTATAGACGTATAGAATGTCCCCACCGAGATGTAGGGACCGACATGCCAGGAATGTTCTAAAATATTACATCCGAGTTGTTAGGTTGCTTTAGGACAGGATATATATCGTTATAGACTTATATAATGTTCCCACCGAGACGTGGGGACCGACATGCCAGGAATGTTGTAAAACATTACATCTCAGAAGTTAGGTTGCTTTGGGTTAGGATATACAACGTTATAGACGTATATAATGTCCCTATCGAGAAGCAGGAGACGTCACGCCAGGAATGTTGTAAAATATTACATCCGAGATGTTATGTTGCCTTAGGCTAGGATATATAACGTTATAGACGTATATAATATTCCCACCGAGAAATAGGGGCCGACGCGTCAGGAATGTTGTAAAATATTACATCCGATATGTTAGGTTGCCTTAGGTTAGGATGTACAACGTTATAGATGTATATAATGTCCCCATCCAGAAGTAGGTGACGACACGCCAGGAATGTTGTAATATATAACATCCGAGATGTTATGTTGCCATACGTTAGGATATGTAACGTTATAGACGTATATAATGTTCCCACCGAAAAGTAGCAGCCGAAGCGCCAGGAATGTTGTAAAATATTACATCCGAGATGTTAGGTTGCCTTAGGTTAGGATATATATCGTTATAGACGTATAGAATGTTCCCACCGAGAAGTAGGGGCCGACGCGTCAGCAATGTTGTAAAATATTACACCCGAGATGTTAGGTTCCCTTAGGTTAGGATATACAACGTTATAGACGTATAGAATGTTCCCACCGAGAAGTAGGGACCGACATGCCAGGAATGTTGTAAAATATTACATCCGAGATGTTAGGTTGCCTTAGGTTAGGGTATATATCGTTACAGACGTATATAATGTTCCCACCGAGATGTAGTGACCGACATGCCAGGAATGTTGTAAAATATTACATCCGAGATGTTAGGTTGCCTTAGGTTAGGATATATATGGTTATAGACGTATATAATGATCCCACCGAGACGTAGGGACCGACATGACAGGAAAGTATCAAAATATTACATCCGATATGTTAGGTTCCTTTAGGTTAGGATATATGACGTTATAGATGTATATAATGTCCACATCCAGAACTAGGCGACGACACGCCAGGAATGTAGTAAAATATTACATCCCAGATGTTAGGTTGCGTTAGGTTAGAATATACAACGTTATAGACGTATATAATGTCCCCATCGAGAAGCAGGCGACGACACGACAGGAATGTTGTAAAATATTACATTCGACGTGTTAGGTTGCCTTAGGCTAAGATATATATCGTTATAGACGTATACAATGTTCCCACCGAGAAGTAGGGACCGAAATGACAGGAATGTGGTAAAATATTACATCCGAGATGTTAGGTTGCCTTAGGTTAGGATATACAACGTTATAGATGTATATAATGTTCCCATAGAGAAGTAGGCGACGACACGCCAGGAACGTTGTAAAATATTACATTCTACAAGTTAGGTTGCCTTAGGCTAGGATATATAACGTTATAGACGTATATAATGTTCCCATCGAGAAGTAGGCGACGACACGCCAGGAATGTTGTAAAATATTACACCCGAGATGTTAGGTTCCCTTAGGTTAGGATATATGACGTTATAGATGTATATAATGTCCCCATCCAGAAGTAGGCGACGACACGCCAGGAATGTTGTAAAATATAACATCCCAGATGTTAGGTTGCGTTAGGTTAGAATATACAACGTTATAGACGTATATAATGTCCCCATCGAGAAGCAGGCGACGACACGACAGGAACGTTGTAAAATATTACATTCGACATGTTAGGTAGCCTTAGGCTAGAATGTATATCGCTATAGACGTATACAATGTTCCCACCGAGAAGTAGGGACCGACATGCCAGGAATGTTGTAAAATATTACATCCGAGATGTTAGGTTGCCTTAGGTTAGGATATATATCGTTATAGACGTATATAATGTTCCCATCGAGAAATAGGCGACGACACGCCAGGAATGTTGTAAAATATTACATTCTACAAGTTAGGTTGCCTTAGGCTAGGATATATAACGTTATAGACGTATATAATGTTCCCATCGAGAAGTAGGCGACGACACGCCAGGAACGTTGTAAAATATTACATTCGACATGTTAGGTAGCCTTAGGCTAGAATATATATCGCTATAGACGTATACAATGTTCCCACCGAGAAGTAGGGACCGACATGCCAGGAATGTTGTAAAATATTACATCCGATATGTTAGGTTGCCTTAGGTTAGGATATATATCGTTATAGACGTATATAATGTTCCCACCGAGAAGTAGGCGACGACACGCCAGGAATGTTGTAAAATATTATACCCTAGATGTTAGGTTCCCTTAGGTTAGGATATTCAACGTTATAGACGTATATAATGTCCCCACCGAGAAGCGGGCGACGACCCACCAGGAATGTTGTAAAATATTACATCCCAGATGTTAGGTTGCGTTAGGTTAGTATATACAAGGTTATAGACGTATATAATGTCCCCATCGAGAAGCAGGCGACGACACGCCAGAATGTTGTAAAATATTACATCCGAGATGTTAGGTTGCCTTAGGTTAGGATATACAACGTTACAGATGTATATAATGTCCCCATCGAGAAGTAGGCGACGACACGCCAGGAATGTTGTAAAATATTACACCCGAGATGTTAGGTTCCCTTAGGTTAGGATATATGACGTTATAGATGTATATAATGTCCCCATCCAGAAGTAGGCGACGACACGCCAGGAATGTTGTAAAATATTACATCCGAGATGTTAGGTTGCGTTAGGTTAGGATATACAACGTTATAGATGCGTATAATGTCCCCATCGAGAAGTAGGCGACGACACGCCAGGAATGTTGTAAAATATTACATTCTACATATTGGGTTGCCTTAGGCTAGAATATATATCGTTATAGACGTATACAATGTTCCCACCGAGAAGTAGGGACCGACATGACAGGAATGTGGTAAAATATTACATCCGAGATGTTAGGTTGCCTTAGGTTAGGATATACAACGTTATAGATGTATATAATGTTCCCATAGAGAAGTAGGCGACGACACGCCAGGAATGTTGTAATATATTACATTCTACAAGTTAGGTTGCCTTAGGCTAGGATATATAACGTTATAGACGTATATAATGTTCCCATCGAGAAGTAGGCGACGACACGCCAGGAATGTTGTAAAATATTATACCCTAGATGTTAGGTTCCCTTAGGTTAGGATATTCAACGTTATAGACGTATATAATGTCCCCATCGAGAAGCGGGCGACGACCCACCAGGAATGATGTAAAATATTACATCCCAGATGTTAGGTTCCGTTAGGTTAGTATATACAAGGTTATAGACGTATATAATGTCCCCATCGAGAAGCAGGCGACGACACGCCAGAATGTTGTAAAATATTACATCCGAGATGTTAGGTTGCTTTAGGCTAGAATATATATCGTTATAGACGTATACAATGTTCCCACCGAGACGTAGGGACCGACATGCTAGGAATGTTGTAAAATATTACATCGGAGATGTTAGGTTGCCTTAGGTTAGGATATACAACGTTATAGACGTATAGAATGTTCCCACCGAGAAGTAGGGCCCGACATGCCAGGAATGTTGTAAAATATTACATCCGAGATGATAGGTTGCCTTAGGTTAGGGTATATATCGTTACAGACGTATATAATGTTCCCACCGAGATGTAGTGACCGACATGCCAGGAATGTTGTAAAATATTACATCCGAGATGTTAGGTTGCCTTAGGTTAGGATATATATGGTTATAGACGTATATAATGATCCCACCGAGACGTAGGGACCGACATGCCAGGAAAGTATCAAAATATTACATCCGATATGTTAGGTTCCTTTAGGTTAGGATATATGACGTTATAGATGTATATAATGTCCACATCCAGAAGTAGGCGACGACACGCCAGGAATGTAGTAAAATATTACATCCCAGATGTTAGGTTGCGTTAGGTTAGAATATACAACGTTATAGACGTATATAATGTCCCCATCGAGAAGCAGGCGACGACACGACAGGAATGTTGTAAAATATTACATTCGACGTGTTAGGTTGCCTTAGGCTCAGATATATATCGTTATAGACGTATACAATGTTCCCACCGAGAAGTAGGGACCGACATGACAGGAATGTGGTAAAATATTACATCCGAGATGTTAGGTTGCCTTAGGTTAGGATATACAACGTTATAGATGTATATAATGTTCCCATAGAGAAGTAGGCGACGACACGCCAGGAATGTTGTAAAATATTACATTCTACAAGTTAGGTTGCCTTAGGCTAGGATATATAACGTTATAGACGTATATAATGTTCCCATCGAGAAGTAGGCGACGACACGCCAGGAATGTTGTAAAATATTACACCCGAGATGTTAGGTTCCCTTAGGTTAGGATATATGACGTTATAGATGTATATAATGTCCCCATCCAGAAGTAGGCGACGACACGCCAGGAATGTTGTAAAATATAGCATCCCAGATGTTAGGTTGCGTTAGGTTAGAATATACAACGTTATAGACGTATATAATGTCCCCATCGAGAAGCAGGCGACGACACGACAGGAACGTTGTAAAATATTACATTCGACATGTTAGGTAGCCTTAGGCTAGAATATAT
This sequence comes from Xylocopa violacea, assembly GCA_963969225.1. NCBI lineage: Eukaryota > Metazoa > Arthropoda > Insecta > Hymenoptera > Apidae > Xylocopa > Xylocopa violacea. Next base: position 134,705 of record CAXAJV010000395.1, on the reverse strand, counting down.
ATCGCTATAGACGTATACAATGTTCCCACCGAGAAGTAGGGACCGACATGCCAGGAATGTTGTAAAATATTACATCCGAGATGTTAGGTTGCCTTAGGTTAGGATATATATCGTTATAGACGTATATAATGTTCCCATCGAGAAATAGGCGACGACACGCCAGGAATGTTGTAAAATATTACATTCTACAAGTTAGGTTGCCTTAGGCTAGGATATATAACGTTATAGACGTATATAATGTTCCCATCGAGAAGTAGGCGACGACACGCCAGGAACGTTGTAAAATATTACATCCGAGATGTTAGGTTGCCTTAGGTTAGGATATACAACGTTACTGATGTATATAATGTCCCCATCGAGAAGTAGGCGACGACACGCCAGGAATGTTGTAAAATATTACACCCGAGATATTAGGTTCCCTTAGGTTAGGATATATGACGTTATAGATGTATATAATGTCCCCATCCAGAAGTAGGCGACGACACGCCAGGAATGTTGTAAAATATAACATCCCAGATGTTAGGTTGTGTTAGGTTAGAATATACAACGTTATAGACGTATATAATGTCCCCATCGAGAAGCAGGCGACGACACTACAGGAATGTTGTAAAATATTACATTCGACATGTTAGGTTGCCTTAGGCTAGAATATATATCGTTATAGACGTATACAATGTTCCCACCGAGAAGTAGGGACCGACATGACAGGAATGTGGTAAAATATTACATCCGAGATGTTAGGTTGCCTTAGGTTAGGATATACAACGTTATAGATGTATATAATGTTCCCATAGAGAAGTAGGCGACGACACGCCAGGAATGTTGTAATATATTACATTCTACAAGTTAGGTTGCCTTAGGCTAGGATATATAACGTTATAGACGTATATAATGTTCCCATCGAGAAGTAGGCGACGACACGCCAGGAATGTTGTAAAATATTATACCCTAGATGTTAGGTTCCCTTAGGTTAGGATATTCAACGTTATAGACGTATATAATGTCCCCATCGAGAAGCGGGCGACGACCCACCAGGAATGATGTAAAATATTACATCCCAGATGTTAGGTTCCGTTAGGTTAGTATATACAAGGTTATAGACGTATATAATGTCCCCATCGAGAAGCAGGCGACGACGCGCCAGAATGTTGTAAAATATTACATCCGAGATGTTAGGTTGCTTTAGGCTAGAATATATATCGTTATAGACGTATACAATGTTCCCACCGAGACGTAGGGACCGACATGCTAGGAATGTTGTAAAATATTACATCGGAGATGTTAGGTTGCCTTAGGTTAGGATATACAACGTTATAGACGTATAGAATGTTCCCACCGAGAAGTAGGGCCCGACATGCCAGGAATGTTGTAAAATATTACATCCGAGATGATAGGTTGCCTTAGGTTAGGGTATATATCGTTACAGACGTATATAATGTTCCCACCGAGATGTAGTGACCGACATGCCAGGAATGTTGTAAAATATTACATCCGAGATGTTAGGTTGCCTTAGGTTAGGATATATATGGTTATAGACGTATATAATGATCCCACCGAGACGTAGGGACCGACATGCCAGGAAAGTATCAAAATATTACATCCGATATGTTAGGTTCCTTTAGGTTAGGATATATGACGTTATAGATGTATATAATGTCCACATCCAGAAGTAGGCGACGACACGCCAGGAATGTAGTAAAATATTACATCCCAGATGTTAGGTTGCGTTAGGTTAGAATATACAACGTTATAGACGTATATAATGTCCCCATCGAGAAGCAGGCGACGACACGACAGGAATGTTGTAAAATATTACATTCGACGTGTTAGGTTGCCTTAGGCTCAGATATATATCGTTATAGACGTATACAATGTTCCCACCGAGAAGTAGGGACCGACATGACAGGAATGTGGTAAAATATTACATCCGAGATGTTAGGTTGCCTTAGGTTAGGATATACAACGTTATAGATGTATATAATGTTCCCATAGAGAAGTAGGCGACGACACGCCAGGAATGTTGTAAAATATTACATTCTACAAGTTAGGTTGCCTTAGGCTAGGATATATAACGTTATAGACGTATATAATGTTCCCATCGAGAAGTAGGCGACGACACGCCAGGAATGTTGTAAAATATTACACCCGAGATGTTAGGTTCCCTTAGGTTAGGATATATGACGTTATAGATGTATATAATGTCCCCATCCAGAAGTAGGCGACGACACGCCAGGAATGTTGTAAAATATAACATCCCAGATGTTAGGTTGCGTTAGGTTAGAATATACAACGTTATAGACGTATATAATGTCCCCATCGAGAAGCAGGCGACGACACGACAGGAACGTTGTAAAATATTACATTCGACATGTTAGGTAGCCTTAGGCTAGAATATATATCGCTATAGACGTATACAATGTTCCCACCGAGAAGTAGGGACCGACATGCCAGGAATGTTGTAAAATATTACATCCGAGATGTTAGGTTGCCTTAGGTTAGGATATATATCGTTATAGACGTATATAATGTTCCCATCGAGAAATAGGCGACGACACGCCAGGAATGTTGTAAAATATTACATTCTACAAGTTAGGTTGCCTTAGGCTAGGATATATAACGTTATAGACGTATATAATGTTCCCATCGAGAAGTAGGCGACGACACGCCAGGAACGTTGTAAAATATTACATTCGACATGTTAGGTAGCCTTAGGCTAGAATATATATCGCTATAGACGTATACAATGTTCCCACCGAGAAGTAGGGACCGACATGCCAGGAATGTTGTAAAATATTACATCCGATATGTTAGGTTGCCTTAGGTTAGGATATATATCGTTATAGACGTATATAATGTTCCCACCGAGAAGTAGGCGACGACACGCCAGGAATGTTGTAAAATATTATACCCTAGATGTTAGGTTCCCTTAGGTTAGGATATTCAACGTTATAGACGTATATAATGTCCCCACCGAGAAGCGGGCGACGACCCACCAGGAATGTTGTAAAATATTACATCCCAGATGTTAGGTTGCGTTAGGTTAGTATATACAAGGTTATAGACGTATATAATGTCCCCATCGAGAAGCAGGCGACGACACGCCAGAATGTTGTAAAATATTACATCCGAGATGTTAGGTTGCCTTAGGTTAGGATATACAACGTTACAGATGTATATAATGTCCCCATCGAGAAGTAGGCGACGACACGCCAGGAATGTTGTAAAATATTACACCCGAGATATTAGGTTCCCTTAGGTTAGGATATATGACGTTATAGATGTATATAATGTCCCCATCCAGAAGTAGGCGACGACACGCCAGGAATGTTGTAAAATATAACATCCCAGATGTTAGGTTGTGTTAGGTTAGAATATACAACGTTATAGACGTATATAATGTCCCCATCGAGAAGCAGGCGACGACACTACAGGAATGTTGTAAAATATTACATTCGACATGTTAGGTTGCCTTAGGCTAGAATATATATCGTTATAGACGTATACAATGTTCCCACCGAGAAGTAGGGACCGACATGACAGGAATGTGGTAAAATATTACATCCGAGATGTTAGGTTGCCTTAGGTTAGGATATACAACGTTATAGATGTATATAATGTTCCCATAGAGAAGTAGGCGACGACACGCCAGGAATGTTGTAATATATTACATTCTACAAGTTAGGTTGCCTTAGGCTAGGATATATAACGTTATAGACGTATATAATGTTCCCATCGAGAAGTAGGCGACGACACGCCAGGAATGTTGTAAAATATTATACCCTAGATGTTAGGTTCCCTTAGGTTAGGATATTCAACGTTATAGACGTATATAATGTCCCCATCGAGAAGCGGGCGACGACCCACCAGGAATGATGTAAAATATTACATCCCAGATGTTAGGTTCCGTTAGGTTAGTATATACAAGGTTATAGACGTATATAATGTCCCCATCGAGAAGCAGGCGACGACACGCCAGAATGTTGTAAAATATTACATCCGAGATGTTAGGTTGCTTTAGGCTAGAATATATATCGTTATAGACGTATACAATGTTCCCACCGAGACGTAGGGACCGACATGCTAGGAATGTTGTAAAATATTACATCGGAGATGTTAGGTTGCCTTAGGTTAGGATATACAACGTTATAGACGTATAGAATGTTCCCACCGAGAAGTAGGGCCCGACATGCCAGGAATGTTGTAAAATATTACATCCGAGATGATAGGTTGCCTTAGGTTAGGGTATATATCGTTACAGACGTATATAATGTTCCCACCGAGATGTAGTGACCGACATGCCAGGAATGTTGTAAAATATTACATCCGAGATGTTAGGTTGCCTTAGGTTAGGATATATATGGTTATAGACGTATATAATGATCCCACCGAGACGTAGGGACCGACATGCCAGGAAAGTATCAAAATATTACATCCGATATGTTAGGTTCCTTTAGGTTAGGATATATGACGTTATAGATGTATATAATGTCCACATCCAGAAGTAGGCGACGACACGCCAGGAATGTAGTAAAATTATACATCCCAGATGTTAGGTTGCGTTAGGTTAGAATATACAACGTTATAGACGTATATAATGTCCCCATCGAGAAGCAGGCGACGACACGACAGGAATGTTGTAAAATATTACATTCGACGTGTTAGGTTGCCTTAGGCTCAGATATATATCGTTATAGACGTATACAATGTTCCCACCGAGAAGTAGGGACCGACATGACAGGAATGTGATAAAATATTACATCCGAGATGTTAGGTTGCCTTAGGTTAGGATATACAACGTTATAGATGTATATAATGTTCCCATAGAGAAGTAGGCGACGACACGCCAGGAATGTTGTAAAATATTACATTCTACAAGTTAGGTTGCCTTAGGCTAGGATATATAACGTTATAGACGTATATAATGTTCCCATCGAGAAGTAGGCGACGACACGCCAGGAATGTTGAAAAATATTACACCCGAGATGTTAGGTTCCCTTAGGTTAGGATATATGACGTTATAGATGTATATAATGTCCCCATCCAGAAGTAGGCGACGACACGCCAGGAATGTTGTAAAATATAACATCCCAGATGTTAGGTTGCGTTAGGTTAGAATATACAACGTTATAGACGTATATAATGTCCCCATCGAGAAGCAGGCGACGACACGACAGGAACGTTGTAAAATATTACATTCGACATGTTAGGTAGCCTTAGGCTAGAATATATATCGCTATAGACGTATACAATGTTCCCACCGAGAAGTAGGGACCGACATGCCAGGAATGTTGTAAAATATTACATCCGAGATGTTAGGTTGCCTTAGGTTAGGATATACATCGTTATAGACGTATATAATGTTCCCATCGAGAAATAGGCGACGACACGCCAGGAATGTTGTAAAATATTACATTCTACAAGTTAGGTTGCCTTAGGCTAGGATATACAACGTTATAGACGTATATAATGTTCCCATCGAGAAGTAGGCGACGACACGCCAGGAACGTTGTAAAATATTACATTCGACATGTTAGGTAGCCTTAGGCTAGAATATATATCGCTATAGACGTATACAATGTTCCCACCGAGAAGTAGGGACCGACATGCCAGGAATGTTGTAGAATATTACATCCGATATGTTAGGTTGCCTTAGGTTAGGATATATATCGTTATAGACGTATATAATGTTCCCACCGAGAAGTAGGCGACGACACGCCAGGAATGTTGTAAAATATTATACCCTAGATGTTAGGTTCCCTTAGGTTAGGATATTCAACGTTATAGACGTATATAATGTCCCCACCGAGAAGCGGGCGACGACCCACCAGGAATGTTGTAAAATATTACATCCCAGATGTTAGGTTGCGTTAGGTTAATATATACAAGGTTATAGACGTATATAATGTCCCCATCGAGAAGCAGGCGACGACACGCCAGAATGTTGTAAAATATTACATCCGAGATGTTAGGTTGCCTTAGGTTAGGATATACAACGTTACAGATGTATATAATGTCCCCATCGAGAAGTAGGCGACGACACGCCAGGAATGTTGTAAAATATTACACCCGAGATATTAGGTTCCCTTAGGTTAGGATATATGACGTTATAGATGTATATAATGTCCCCATCCAGAAGTAGGCGACGACACGCCAGGAATGTTGTAAAATATAACATCCCAGATGTTAGGTTGTGTTAGGTTAGAATATACAACGTTATAGACGTATATAATGTCCCCATCGAGAAGCAGGCGACGACACTACAGGAATGTTGTAAAATATTACATTCGACATGTTAGGTTGCCTTAGGCTAGAATATATATCGTTATAGACGTATACAATGTTCCCACCGAGAAGTAGGGACCGACATGACAGGAATGTGGTAAAATATTACATCCGAGATGTTAGGTTGCCTTAGGTTAGGATATACAACGTTATAGATGTATATAATGTTCCCATAGAGAAGTAGGCGACGACACGCCAGGAATGTTGTAATATATTACATTCTACAAGTTAGGTTGCCTTAGGCTAGGATATATAACGTTATAGACGTATATAATGTTCCCATCGAGAAGTAGGCGACGACACGCCAGGAATGTTGTAAAATATTATACCCTAGATGTTAGGTTCCCTTAGGTTAGGATATTCAACGTTATAGACGTATATAATGTCCCCATCGAGAAGCGGGCGACGACCCACCAGGAATGATGTAAAATATTACATCCCAGATGTTAGGTTCCGTTAGGTTAGTATATACAAGGTTATAGACGTATATAATGTCCCCATCGAGAAGCAGGCGACGACACGCCAGAATGTTGTAAAATATTACATCCGAGATGTTAGGTTGCTTTAGGCTAGAATATATATCGTTATAGACGTATACAATGTTCCCACCGAGACGTAGGGACCGACATGCTAGGAATGTTGTAAAATATTACATCGGAGATGTTAGGTTGCCTTAGGTTAGGATATACAACGTTATAGACGTATAGAATGTTCCCACCGAGAAGTAGGGCCCGACATGCCAGGAATGTTGTAAAATATTACATCCGAGATGATAGGTTGCCTTAGGTTAGGGTATATATCGTTACAGACGTATATAATGTTCCCACCGAGATGTAGTGACCGACATGCCAGGAATGTTGTAAAATATTACATCCGAGATGTTAGGTTGCCTTAGGTTAGGATATATATGGTTATAGACGTATATAATGATCCCACCGAGACGTAGGGACCGACATGCCAGGAAAGTATCAAAATATTACATCCGATATGTTAGGTTCCTTTAGGTTAGGATATATGACGTTATAGATGTATATAATGTCCACATCCAGAAGTAGGCGACGACACGCCAGGAATGTAGTAAAATATTACATCCCAGATGTTAGGTTGCGTTAGGTTAGAATATACAACGTTATAGACGTATATAATGTCCCCATCGAGAAGCAGGCGACGACACGACAGGAATGTTGTAAAATATTACATTCGACGTGTTAGGTTGCCTTAGGCTAAGATATATATCGTTATAGACGTATACAATGTTCCCACCGAGAAGTAGGGACCGACATGACAGGAATGTGGTAAAATATTACATCCGAGATGTTAGGTTGCCTTAGGTTAGGATATACAACGTTATAGATGTATATAATGTTCCCATAGAGAAGTAGGCGACGACACGCCAGGAATGTTGTAAAATATTACATTCTACAAGTTAGGTTGCCTTAGGCTAGGATATATAACGTTATAGACGTATATAATGTTCCCATCGAGAAGTAGGCGACGACACGCCAGGAATGTTGTAAAATATTACACCCGAGATGTTAGGTTCCCTTAGGTTAGGATATATGACGTTATAGATGTATATAATGTCCCCATCCAGAAGTAGGCGACGACACGCCAGGAATGTTGTAAAATATAACATCCCAGATGTTAGGTTGCGTTAGGTTAGAATATACAACGTTATAGACGTATATAATGTCCCCATCGAGAAGCAGGCGACGACACGACAGGAACGTTGTAAAATATTACATTCGACATGTTAGGTAGCCTTAGGCTAGAATATATATCGCTATAGACGTATACAATGTTCCCACCGAGAAGTAGGGACCGACATGCCAGGAATGTTGTAAAATATTACATCCGAGATGTTAGGTTGCCTTAGGTTAGGATATATATCGTTATAGACGTATATAATGTTCCCATCGAGAAATAGGCGACGACACGCCAGGAATGTTGTAAAATATTACATTCTACAAGTTAGGTTGCCTTAGGCTAGGATATATAACGTTATAGACGTATATAATGTTCCCATCGAGAAGTAGGCGACGACACGCCAGGAACGTTGTAAAATATTACATTCGACATGTTAGGTAGCCTTAGGCTAGAATATATATCGCTATAGACGTATACAATGTTCCCACCGAGAAGTAGGGACCGACATGCCAGGAATGTTGTAAAATATTACATCCGAGATGTTAGGTTGCCTTACGTTAGGATATATATCGTTATAGACGTATATAATGTTCCCACCGAGAAGTAGGCGACGACACGCCAGGAATGTTGTAAAATATTATACCCTAGATGTTGGGTTCCCTTAGGTTAGGATATTCAACGTTATAGACGTATATAATGTCCCCACCGAGAAGCGGGCGACGACCCACCAGGAATGTTGTAAAATATTACATCCCAGATGTTAGGTGGCGTTAGGTTAGTATATACAAGGTTATAGCCGTATATAATGTCCCCATCGAGAAGCAGGCGACGACACGCCAGAATGTTGTAAAATATTACATCCGAGATGTTAGGTTGCCTTAGTTTAGGATATATATGGTTATAGACGTATATAATGATCCCACCGAGACGTAGGGACCGACATGCCAGGAAAGTATCAAAATATTACATCCGATATGTTAGGTTCCTTTAGGTTAGGATATATGACGTTATAGATGTATATAATGTCCACATCCAGAAGTAGGCGACGACACGCCAGGAATGTAGTAAAATATTACATCCCAGATGTTAGGTTGCGTTAGGTTAGAATATACAACGTTATAGACGTATATAATGTCCCCATCGAGAAGCAGGCGACGACACGACAGGAATGTTGTAAAATATTACATTCGACATGTTAGGTTGCCTTATTCTAGGATATATATCGTTATAGACGTATAGAATGGCCTCATCGAGAAGCAGGCGACGACACGACAGGAATGTTGTAAAATATTACATTCGACATGTTAGGTTGCCTTAGGCTAGGATATGTAACGTTATAGACGTATATAATGTTTCCACCGAAAAGTAGCAGCCGAAGCGCCAGAAATGTTGTAAAATATTACATCCGAGATGTTAGGTTGCCTTAGGTTAGGATATATATCGTTATAGACGTATAGAATGTTCCCACCGAGAAGTAGGGGCCGACGCGTCAGCAATGTTGTAAAATATTACACCCGAGATGTTAGGTTCCCTTAGGTTAGGATATACAACGTTATAGACGTATAGAATGTTCCACCGAGAAGTAGGGACCTACATGCCAGGAATGTTGTAAAATATTACATCCGAGATGTTAGGTTGCCTTAGGTTAGGGTATATATCGTTACAGACGTATATAATGTTCCCACCGAGATGTAGTGACCGACATGCCAGGAATGTTGTAAAATATTACATCCGAGATGTTAGGTTGCCTTAGGTTAGGATATATATGGTTATAGACGTATATAATGATCCCACCGAGACGTAGGGACCGACATGCCAGGAAAGTATCAAAATATTACATCCGATATGTTAGGTTCCTTTAGGTTAGGATATATGACGTTATAGATGTATATAATGTCCACATCCAGAAGTAGGCGACGACACGCCAGGAATGTAGTAAAATATTACATCCCAGATGTTAGGTTGCGTTAGGTTAGAATATACAACGTTATAGACGTATATAATGTCCCCATCGAGAAGCAGGCGACGACACGACAGGAATGTTGTAAAATATTACATTCGACGTGTTAGGTTGCCTTAGGCTAAGATATATATCGTTATAGACGTATACAATGTTCCCACCGAGAAGTAGGGACCGACATGACAGGAATGTGGTAAAATATTACATCCGAGATGTTAGGTTGCCTTAGGTTAGGATATACAACGTTATAGATGTATATAATGTTCCCATAGAGAAGTAGGCGACGACACGCCGGGAATGTTGTAAAATATTACATTCTACAAGTTAGGTTGCCTTAGGCTAGGATATATAACGTTATAGACGTATATAATGTTCCCATCGAGAAGTAGGCGACGACACGCCAGGAATGTTGTAAAATATTACACCCGAGATGTTAGGTTCCCTTAGGTTAGGATATATGACGTTATAGATGTATATAATGTCCCCATCCAGAAGTAGGCGACGACACGCCAGGAATGTTGTAAAATATAACATCCCAGATGTTAGGTTGCGTTAGGTTAGAATATACAACGTTATAGACGTATATAATGTCCCCATCGAGAAGCAGGCGACGACACGACAGGAACGTTGTAAAATATTACATTCGACATGTTAGGTAGCCTTAGGCTAGAATATATATCGCTATAGACGTATACAATGTTCCCACCGAGAAGTAGGGACCGACATGCCAGGAATGTTGTAAAATATTACATCCGAGATGTTAGGTTGCCTTAGGTTAGGATATATATCGTTATAGACGTATATAATGTTCCCATCGAGAAATAGGCGACGACACGCCAGGAATGTTGTAAAATATTACATTCTACAAGTTAGGTTGCCTTAGGCTAGGATATATAACGTTATAGACGTATATAATGTTCCCATCGAGAAGTAGGCGACGACACGCCAGGAACGTTGTAAAATATTACATTCGACATGTTAGGTAGCCTTAGGCTAGAATATATATCGCTATAGACGTATACAATGTTCCCACCGAGAAGTAGGGACCGACATGCCAGGAATGTTGTAAAATATTACATCCGATATGTTAGGTTGCCTTAGGTTAGGATATATATCGTTATAGACGTATATAATGTTCCCACCGAGAAGTAGGCGACGACACGCCAGGAATGTTGTAAAATATTACATCCGAGATGTTAGGTTGCCTTAGGTTAGGATATACAACGTTACAGATGTATATAATGTCCCCATCGAGAAGTAGGCGACGACACGCCAGGAATGTTGTAAAATATTACACCCGAGATATTAGGTTCCCTTAGGTTAGGATATATGACGTTATAGATGTATATAATGTCCCCATCCAGAAGTAGGCGACGACACGCCAGGAATGTTGTAAAATATAACATCCCAGATGTTAGGTTGTGTTAGGTTAGAATATACAACGTTATAGACGTATATAATGTCCCCATCGAGAAGCAGGCGACGACACTACAGGAATGTTGTAAAATATTACATTCGACATGTTAGGTTGCCTTAGGTTAGGATATACAACGTTACAGATGTATATAATGTCCCCATCGAGAAGTAGGCGACGACACGCCAGGAATGTTGTAAAATATTACACCCGAGATGTTAGGTTCCCTTAGGTTAGGATATATGACGTTATAGATGTATATAATGTCCCCATCCAGAAGTAGGCGACGACACGCCAGGAATGTTGTAAAATATAACATCCCAGATGTTCGGTTGCGTTAGGTTAGAATATACAACGTTATAGACGTATATAATGTCCCCATCGAGAAGCAGGCGACGACACGACAGGAATGTTGTAAAATATTACATTCGACATGTTAGGTTGCCTTAGGCTAGAATATATATCGTTATAGACGTATACAATGTTCCCACCAAGAAGTAGGGACCGACATGCCAGGAATTTTGTAAAATATTACATCCGAGATGTTAGGTTGCCTTAGGTTAGGATATACAACGTTATAGATGTGTATAATGTCCCCATCGAGAAGTAGGCGACGACACGCCAGGAATGTTGTAAAATATTACATTCTACATATTGGGTTGCCTTAGGCTAGGATATATATCGTTATAGACGTATACATTGTTTCCACCGAGAAGTAGGGACCGACATGCCAGGAATGTTGTAAAATATTACATCCGAGATGTTAGGTTGCCTTAGGTTAGGATATATATCGTTATAGACGTATATAATGTTCCCACCGAGATGTAGTGACCGACATGCCAGGAATGTTGTAAAATATTACATTCGAGATGTTAGGTTGCCTTAGGTTAGGATATATATCGTTATAGACGTATATAATGATCCCACCGAGACGTAGGGACCGACATGCCAGGAAAGTATCAAAATATTACATCCGATATGTTAGGTTCCTTTACGTTAGGATATATGACGTTATAGATGTATATAATGTCCACATCCAGAAGTAGGCGACGACACGCCAGGAATGTTGTAAAATATTACATCCCAGATGTTAGGTTGCGTTAGGTTAGAATATACAACGTTATAGACGTATACAATGTCCCCATCGAGAAGCAGGCGACGACACGACAGGAATGTTGTAAAATATTACATTCGACATGTTAGGTTGCCTTAGGCTAGAATATATATCGTTATAGACGTATACAATGTTCCCACCGAGAAGTAGGGACCGACATGCCAGGAATGTTGTAAAATATTACATCCGAGATGTTAGGTTGCTTTAGGTTAGGATATACAACGTTATAGATGTGTATAATGTCCCCATCGAGAAGTAGGCGACGACACGCCAGGAATGTTGTAAAATATGACATTCTACATGTTGGGTTGCCTTAGGCTAGGATATATATCGTTATAGACGTATACATTGTTTCCACCGAGAAGTAGGGACCGACATGCCAGGAATGTTGTAAAATATTACATCCGAGATGAAAGGTTGCCTTAGGTTAGGATATATATCGTTATAGACTTATATAATGTTCCCACCGAGACGTGGGGACCGACATGCCAGGGATCTTGTAAAATATTACATCCCAGATGTTAGGTTGCCTCAGGTTAGGATATACAACGTTATAGATGTATATAATGTCCCCATCGATAAGTAGGCGACGACACGCCAGGAATGTTGTAAAATATTACATTCGACACGTTAGGTTGCCTTAGGCTAGCATATATAACGTTGTAAGCGTATATAATGTTACCACCGTGAACTACGGGCCGACACGTCAGGAATGATGTAAAATATTACATTCGACATGTTAGGTCGCCTTAGGCTAGGATATATATCGCTATAAACGTATATGATGTTCCCACCGAGAAGTGCGGGTTAACACGCCAGGAATGTTATCAAATATTACATCCGAGATGTTAGGTCGCCTTAGGCTAGGATATATAACGTTATAGACGTATACAATATTCCCACCGAGGAATAGCGGCCGACGCGTCAGGAATGTTGTAAAATATTACACCCGAGATGTTAGGTTCCCTTAGGTTAGGATGTATGACGTTATAGATGTATATAATGTCCCCATCGAGAAGTAGGCGACGACACGACAGGAATGTTGTAAAATATTACATTCGACATGTTAGGTTGCCTTAGGCTAGTATATATATCGTTATAGACGTATACAATGTTCCCACCGAGAAGTAGGGCCCGACATGCCAGGAATGTTGTAAAATATTACATCCGAGATGTAAGGTTCCCTTAGGTTAGGATATATATCGATATAGACGTATATAACTTTCCCACCGAGACGTAGGGACCGACATGCCAGGAATGTTGTAAAATATTACATCCCAGATGTTAGGTTGCGTTAGGTTAGGATATACAACGTTATAGACGTACATAAAGTCCCCATCGAGAACTAGGCGACGACACGCCAGGAATGTTGTAAAATAATACACCCGAGATGTTAGGTTCCGTTAGGTTAGGATATATGACGTTATAGATGTATATAATGTCCACATCCAGAAGTAGGCGACGACACGCAAGGAATGTTGTAAAATATTACATTCTACAAGTTAGGTTCCCTTAGGTTATGATATACAACGTTATAGACGTATAGAATGTTCCGACCGAGAAATAGGGGCCGACGCGTCAGCAACGTTGTAAAATATTACACACGAGATGTTAGGCTCCCTTAGGTTAGGATATACAACGTTATAGACGTATAGAATGTTCCCACCGAGAAGTAGGGACCGACATGCCAGGAATGTTGTAAAATATTACATCCGAGATGTTAGGTTGCCTTAGGTTAGGGTATATATCGCTACAGACGTATATAATATTACCACCGAGAAATAGGGGCCGACGCGTCAGGAATGTTGTAAAATATAACATCCGATATGTTAGGTTGCCTTAGGCTAGGATATATAACGTTATAGACGTATATAATATTCCCACCGAGAAATAGGGGCCGACGCGTCAGGAATGTTGCAAAATATTACACCCGAAATGTTAGGTTCCCTTAGGTTAGGATATACAACGTTATAGACGTATACAATGTCCCCACCGAGATGTAGGGACCGACATGCCAGGAATGTTCGAAAATATTACCTCCGAGTTGTTAGGTTGCTTTAGGTTAGGATATATATCGTTATAGACTTATATAATGTTCCCACCGAGACGTGGGGACCGACATGCCAGGAATGTTGTAAAATATTACATCCCAGAAGTTATGTTGCTTTGGGTTAGGATATACAACGTTATAGACGTATATAATGTCCCCATCGAGAAGCAGGCGACGACACGCCAGGAATGTTGTAAAATATTACATCCGAGATGTTATGTTGCCTTAGGGTAGGATATATAGCGTTATAGACGTATATAATATTCCCACCGAGAAATAGGGGCCGACGCGTCAGGAATGTTGTAAAATATTACATCCGATATGTTAGGTTGCCTTAGGTTAGGATGTACAACGTTATAGACGTATATAATGTCCCCATCCAGAAGTAGGTGACGACACGCCAGGAATATTGTACAATATTACATGCGACATGTTAGGTTGCCTTAGGCTAGGATATCTAACCTTATAGACTTATATAATGTTACCACCGAGAACTACGGGCCGACACGTCAGGAATGATGTAAAATATTACACCCGAGATGTTAGGTTCCCTTAGGTTAGGATATACAACGTTATAGACGTATAGAATGTTCCCACCGAGATGTAGGGACCGACATGCCAGGAATGTTGTAAAATATTACATCCGAAATGTTAGGATCCCTTAGGTTAGGATATACAACGTTATAGACGTATAGAATGTCCCCACCGAGATGTAGGGACCGACATGCCAGGAATGTTCTAAAATATTACATCCGAGTTCTTAGGTTGCTTTAGGACAGGATATATATCGGTATAGACTTATATAATGTTCCCACCGAGACGTGGGCACCGACATGCCAGGAATGTTGTAAAATATTACATCCCAGAAGTTAGGTTGCTTTGGGTTAGGATATACAACGTTATAGACGTATATAATGTCCCCATCGAGAAGCAGGCGACGACACGCCAGAATGTTATAAAATATTACATTCGACATGTTAGGTTGCCTTAGGCTAGGATATATAGCGTTATAGACGTATATAATATTCCCACCGAGAAATAGGGGCCGACGCGTCAGGAATGTTGTAAAATATTACATCAGATATGTTAGGTTGCCTTAGGCTAGGATATATAACGTTATAGACGTATATAATATTCCCACCGAGAAATAGGGGCCGACGCGTCAGGTATGTTGCAAAATATTACACCCGAAATGTTAGGATCCCTTAGGTTAGGATATACAACGTTATAGACGTATAGAATGTCCCCACCGAGATGTAGGGACCGACATGCCAGGAATGTTGTAAAATATTACATCCGAGATGTTAGCTTGCTTTAGGTTAGGATATATATCGTTATAGACTTATATAATGTTCCCACCGAGACGTGGGGACCGACAAGTCAGGAATGTTGTAAAATATTACATCCCAGAAGTTAGGTTGCTTTGGGTTAGGATATACAATGTTATAGACGTATATAATGTCCCCTTTGAGAAGCAGGCGACGACACGCCAGAATGTTGTAAAATATTACATTCGACATGTTAGGTTGCCTTAGGCTAGGATATATAACGTTATAGACGTATATAATATTCCCACCGAGAAATAGGGGCCGACGTGTCAGGAATGACGCAAAATATTACACCCGAAATGTTAGGTTCCCTTAGGTTAGGATATACAACGTTATAGACGTATAGAATGTCCACACCGAGATGTAGGGACCGACATGCCAGGAATGTTGTAAAATATTACATCCGAAATGTTAGGATCCCTTAGGTTAGGATATACAACGTTATAGACGTATAGAATGTCCCCACCGAGATGTAGGGACCGACATGCCAGGAATGTTCTAAAATATTACATCCGAGTTGTTATGTTGCTTTAGGACAGGATATATATCGTTATAGACTTATATAATGATCCCACCGAGACGTGGGGACCGACATGCCAGGAATGTTGTAAAATATTACATCCCAGAAGTTAGGTTGCTTTGGGTTAGGATATACAACGTTATAGACGTATATAATGTCCCCATCGAGAAGCAGGCGACGACACGCCAGGTATGTTATAAAATATTACACCAGAGTTGTTAGGTTGCTTTAGGTTAGGATATATATCATTATAGACTTATATAATGTTCCCACCCAGACGTGGGGACCGACATGCCAGGAATGTTGCAAAATATTACATCCCAGAAGTTAGGTTGCTTTGGGTTAGGATATACAACGTTATAGACGTATAGAATGTTCCCACCGAGATGTATGGACCGACATGCCAGGAATGTTGTAAAATATTACACACGAGTTGTTAGGTTGCTTTAGGTTAGGATATATATCGTTATAGACTTATATAATGTTCCTACCGAGACGTGGGGACCGACATGCCAGGAATGTTGTAAAATATTACATCCCAGAAGTTAGGTTGCTTTGGGTTAGGATATACAACGTTATAGACGTATATAATGTCCCCATAGAGAAGCAGGCGACGACACGCCAGGAATGTTGTAAAATATTACATCCGATATGATAGGTTGCCTTAGGTTGGGATGTACAACGTTATAGATGTATATAATGTCCCCATCCAGAAGTAGGTGACGACACACCAGGAATGTTGTACAATATTACATGCGACATGTTAGGTTGCCTTAGGCTAGGGTATCTAACCTTATAGACGTATATAATGTTACCACCGAGAACTACGGGCCGACACGACAGGAATGATGTAAAATATTACATTCGACATGTTAGGTCGCCTTAGGCTAGGATATATAACGTTGTAGACGTATATAATATTCCCACCGAGAAATAGGGGCCGACGCGTCAGGAATGTTGTAAAATATTACATCCCAGATGTTAGGTTGCGTTAGGATAGGATATACAACGTTATAGACGTATATAATGTCCCCATCGAGAAGCAGGAGACGACACGCCAGGAATGTTGTAAAATATTACATCCGAGATGTTATGTTGCCTTAGGCTAGGATATATAACGTTATAGACGTATATAATATTCCCACCGAGAAATAGGGGCCGACGCGTCAGGAATGTTGTAAAATATTACATCCGATATGTTAGGTTGCCTTAGGTTAGGATGTACAACGTTATAGATGTATATAATGTCCCCATCCAGAAGTAGGTGACGACACGCCAGGAATGTTGTACAATATTACATGCGACATGTTAGGTTGCCTTAGGCTAGGATATCTAACCTTATAGACTTATATAATGTTACCACCGAGAACTACGGGCCGACACGTCAGGAATGATGTAAAATATTACACCCGAGATGTTAGGTTCCCTTAGGTTAGGATATACAACGTTATAGACGTATAGAATGTTCCCACCGAGAAGTAGGGACCGACATGCCAGGAATGTTGTAAAATATTACATCCGAAATGTTAGGATCCCTTACGTTAGGGTATACAACGTTATAGACGTATAGAATGTCCCCACCGAGATGTAGGGACCGTCAATGCCAGGAATGTTCTAAAATATTACATCCGAGTTGTTAGGTTGCTTTAGGACAGGATATATATCGTTATAGACTTATATAATGTTCCCACCGAGACGTGGGGACCGACATGCCAGGAATGTTGTAAAATATTACATCCCAGAAGTTAGGTTGCTTTGGGTTAGGATATACAACGTTATAGACGTATATAATGTCCCCATCGAGAAGCAGGCGACGACACGCCAGGAATGTTGTAAAATATTACATCCGATATGTTAGGTTGCCTTAGGTTAGGATATACAACGTTATAGACGTATATAATGTCCCCTTTGAGAAGCAGGCGACGACACGCCAGAATGTTATAAAATATTACATTCGACATGTTAGGTTGCCTTAGGCTAGGATATATAACGTTATAGACGTATATAATGTTCCCACCGAGAAATAGGGGCCGACGCGTCAGGAATGTTGTAAAATATTACATCAGATATGTTAGGTTGCCTTAGGTTAGGATATATAACGTTATAGACGTATATAATGTTCCCACCGAGAAGTAAGAGCGGACGAGCCAGGAATGTTGTAAAATATTACATTCGACATGTTAGGTTGCCTTAGGCTAGGATATATAACGTTATTGACTTATATAATGTTCCAACCGAGAAGTAGGGGCCGACGCGCTAGGAATGTTGTAAAATATTACATTCGACCTGTTAGGATTGCCTTACGCTAGGATATATAACGTTATAGACGTATATGATATTCCCAGCGAGAAGTACGGGCCCACACGCCAGGAATGTTGTCAAATATTACATCCGAGATGTTAAGTTCCCTTAGGTTAGGATATATATCGTTATAGACGTATAGAATGTCCCCACCGAGATGTAGGGACCGACATGCCAGGAATGTTCTAAAATATTACATCCGAGTTATTAGGTAGCTTTAGGTTAGGATATATATCGTTATAGACTTATATAATGTTCCCACCGAGACGTGGGGACCGACATGCCAGGAATGTTGTAAAATATTACATCCCAGATGTTAGGTTGCTTTGGGTTAGGATATACAACGTTATAGACGTATATAATGTCCCCATCGAGAAGCAGGCGACGACACGCCAGGAATGTTGTAAAATATTACATCCGAGATGTTAGGTTGCCTTTGGCTAGGACATATTCCGTTATAGACGTATACAATGTTCCCACCGAGAAGTAGGGACCGACGCGTCAGGAATGTTGTAAAATATTACATCCCAGATGATAGGTTGCGTTAGGTTAGGATATACAACGTTATAGACGTATATAATGTCCCCTTCGAGTAGCAGGCGACGACACGCCAGAATGTTGTAAAATATTACATTCGACATGTTAGGTTGCCTTAGGCTAGGATATATAACGTTATAGACGCATATAATATTCCCACCAAGAAATAGGGGCCGACGCGTCAGGAATGTTTTAAATATTACACCCGAGATGTTAGGTTCCCTGAGGTTAGCATATACAACGTTATAGACGTATATAATGTTCCCACCGAGAAGTAGGGACCGACATGCCAGGAATGTTGTAAAATATTACATCCGAGATGTTAGCTTGCTTTATGTTAGGATATATATCGTTATAGACTTATATAATGTTCCCACCGAGACGTGGGGACCGACATGCCAGGAATGTTGCAAAATATTACATCCCAGAAGTTAGGTTGCATTGGGTTAGGATATACAACGTTATAGACGTATATAATGTCCCCATCGAGAAGCAGGCGACGACACGCCAGGAATGTTATAAAATATTACACACGAGTTGTTAGGTTGCTTTAGGTTAGGATATATATCGTTATAGACTTATATAATGTTCCCACCCAGACGTGGGGACCGACATGCCAGGAATGTTGTAAAATATTACATCCCAGAAGTTAGGTTGCTTTGGGTTAGGATATACAACGTTATAGACGTATATAATGTCCCCATCGAGAAGCAGGCGACGACACGCCAGGAATGTTGTAAAATATTACATCCGAGATGTTAGGTTGCCTTAGGTTAGGATATACAACGTTACAGATGTATATAATGTCCCCATCGAGAAGTAGGCGACGACACGCCAGGAATGTTGTAAAATATTACACCCGAGATATTAGGTTCCCTTAGGTTAGGATATATGACGTTATAGATGTATATAATGTCCCCATCCAGAAGTAGGCGACGACACGCCAGGAATGTTGTAAAATATAACATCCCAGATGTTAGGTTGTGTTAGGTTAGAATATACAACGTTATAGACGTATATAATGTCCCCATCGAGAAGCAGGCGACGACACTACAGGAATGTTGTAAAATATTACATTCGACATGTTAGGTTGCCTTAGGTTAGGATATACAACGTTACAGATGTATATAATGTCCCCATCGAGAAGTAGGCGACGACACGCCAGGAATGTTGTAAAATATTACACCCGAGATATTAGGTTCCCTTAGGTTAGGATATATGACGTTATAGATGTATATAATGTCCCCATCCAGAAGTAGGCGACGACACGCCAGGAATGTTGTAAAATATAACATCCCAGATGTTAGGTTGTGTTAGGTTAGAATATACAACGTTATAGACGTATATAATGTCCCCATCGAGAAGCAGGCGACGACACTACAGGAATGTTGTAAAATATTACATTCGACATGTTAGGTTGCCTTAGGTTAGGATATACAACGTTACAGATGTATATAATGTCCCCATCGAGAAGTAGGCGACGACACGCCAGGAATGTTGTAAAATATTACACCCGAGATGTTAGGTTCCCTTAGGTTAGGATATATGACGTTATAGATGTATATAATGTCCCCATCCAGAAGTAGGCGACGACACGCCAGGAATGTTGTAAAATATAACATCCCAGATGTTCGGTTGCGTTAGGTTAGAATATACAACGTTATAGACGTATATAATGTCCCCATCGAGAAGCAGGCGACGACACGACAGGAATGTTGTAAAATATTACATTCGACATGTTAGGTTGCCTTAGGCTAGTATATATATCGTTATAGACGTATACAATGTTCCCACCGAGAAGTAGGGCCCGACATGCCAGGAATGTTGTAAAATATTACATCCGAGATGTAAGGTTCCCTTAGGTTAGGATATATATCGATATAGACGTATATAACTTTCCCACCGAGACGTAGGGACCGACATGCCAGGAATGTTGTAAAATATTACATCCCAGATGTTAGGTTGCGTTAGGTTAGGATATACAACGTTATAGACGTACATAAAGTCCCCATCGAGAACTAGGCGACGACACGCCAGGAATGTTGTAAAATAATACACCCGAGATGTTAGGTTCCGTTAGGTTAGGATATATGACGTTATAGATGTATATAATGTCCACATCCAGAAGTAGGCGACGACACGCAAGGAATGTTGTAAAATATTACATTCTACAAGTTAGGTTCCCTTAGGTTATGATATACAACGTTATAGACGTATAGAATGTTCCGACCGAGAAATAGGGGCCGACGCGTCAGCAACGTTGTAAAATATTACACACGAGATGTTAGGTTCCCTTAGGTTAGGATATACAACGTTATAGACGTATAGAATGTTCCCACCGAGAAGTAGGGACCGACATGCCAGGAATGTTGTAAAATATTACATCCGAGATGTTAGGTTGCCTTAGGTTAGGGTATATATCGTTATAGACTTATATAATGATCCCACCGAGACGTGGGGACCGACATGCCAGGAATGTTGTAAAATATTACATCCCAGAAGTTAGGTTGCTTTGGGTTAGGATATACAACGTTATAGACGTATATAATGTCCCCATCGAGAAGCAGGCGACGACACGCCAGGTATGTTATAAAATATTACACCAGAGTTGTTAGGTTGCTTTAGGTTAGGATATATATCATTATAGACTTATATAATGTTCCCACCCAGACGTGGGGACCGACATGCCAGGAATGTTGCAAAATATTACATCCCAGAAGTTAGGTTGCTTTGGGTTAGGATATACAACGTTATAGACGTATAGAATGTTCCCACCGAGATGTATGGACCGACATGCCAGGAATGTTGTAAAATATTACACACGAGTTGTTAGGTTGCTTTAGGTTAGGATATATATCGTTATAGACTTATATAATGTTCCTACCGAGACGTGGGGACCGACATGCCAGGAATGTTGTAAAATATTACATCCCAGAAGTTAGGTTGCTTTGGGTTAGGATATACAACGTTATAGACGTATATAATGTCCCCATAGAGAAGCAGGCGACGACACGCCAGGAATGTTGTAAAATATTACATCCGATATGATAGGTTGCCTTAGGTTGGGATGTACAACGTTATAGATGTATATAATGTCCCCATCCAGAAGTAGGTGACGACACACCAGGAATGTTGTACAATATTACATGCGACATGTTAGGTTGCCTTAGGCTAGGATATCTAACCTTATAGACGTATATAATGTTACCACCGAGAACTACGGGCCGACACGACAGGAATGATGTAAAATATTACATTCGACATGTTAGGTCGCCTTAGGCTAGGATATATAACGTTGTAGACGTATATAATATTCCCACCGAGAAATAGGGGCCGACGCGTCAGGAATGTTGTAAAATATTACATCCCAGATGTTAGGTTGCGTTAGGATAGGATATACAACGTTATAGACGTATATAATGTCCCCATCGAGAAGCAGGAGACGACACGCCAGGAATGTTGTAAAATATTACATCCGAGATGTTATGTTGCCTTAGGCTAGGATATATAACGTTATAGACGTATATAATATTCCCACCGAGAAATAGGGGCCGACGCGTCAGGAATGTTGTAAAATATTACATCCGATATGTTAGGTTGCCTTAGGTTAGGATGTACAACGTTATAGATGTATATAATGTCCCCATCCAGAAGTAGGTGACGACACGCCAGGAATGTTGTACAATATTACATGCGACATGTTAGGTTGCCTTAGGCTAGGATATCTAACCTTATAGACTTATATAATGTTACCACCGAGAACTACGGGCCGACACGTCAGGAATGATGTAAAATATTACACCCGAGATGTTAGGTTCCCTTAGGTTAGGATATACAACGTTATAGACGTATAGAATGTTCCCACCGAGAAGTAGGGACCGACATGCCAGGAATGTTGTAAAATATTACATCCGAAATGTTAGGATCCCTTACGTTAGGGTATACAACGTTATAGACGTATAGAATGTCCCCACCGAGATGTAGGGACCGTCAATGCCAGGAATGTTCTAAAATATTACATCCGAGTTGTTAGGTTGCTTTAGGACAGGATATATATCGTTATAGACTTATATAATGTTCCCACCGAGACGTGGGGACCGACATGCCAGGAATGTTGTAAAATATTACATCCCAGAAGTTAGGTTGCTTTGGGTTAGGATATACAACGTTATAGACGTATATAATGTCCCCATCGAGAAGCAGGCGACGACACGCCAGGAATGTTGTAAAATATTACATCCGATATGTTAGGTTGCCTTAGGTTAGGATATACAACGTTATAGACGTATATAATGTCCCCTTTGAGAAGCAGGCGACGACACGCCAGAATGTTATAAAATATTACATTCGACATGTTAGGTTGCCTTAGGCTAGGATATATAACGTTATAGACGTATATAATGTTCCCACCGAGAAATAGGGGCCGACGCGTCAGGAATGTTGTAAAATATTACATCAGATATGTTAGGTTGCCTTAGGTTAGGATATATAACGTTATAGACGTATATAATGTTCCCACCGAGAAGTAAGAGCGGACGAGCCAGGAATGTTGTAAAATATTACATTCGACATGTTAGGTTGCCTTAGGCTAGGATATATAACGTTATTGACTTATATAATGTTCCAACCGAGAAGTAGGGGCCGACGCGCTAGGAATGTTGTAAAATATTACATTCGACCTGTTAGGATTGCCTTACGCTAGGATATATAACGTTATAGACGTATATGATATTCCCAGCGAGAAGTACGGGCCCACACGCCAGGAATGTTGTCAAATATTACATCCGAGATGTTAAGTTCCCTTAGGTTAGGATATATATCGTTATAGACGTATAGAATGTCCCCACCGAGATGTAGGGACCGACATGCCAGGAATGTTCTAAAATATTACATCCGAGTTGTTAGGTAGCTTTAGGTTAGGATATATATCGTTATAGACTTATATAATGTTCCCACCGAGACGTGGGGACCGACATGCCAGGAATGTTGTAAAATATTACATCCCAGATGTTAGGTTGCTTTGGGTTAGGATATACAACGTTATAGACGTATATAATGTCCCCATCGAGAAGCAGGCGACGACACGCCAGGAATGTTGTAAAATATTACATCCGAGATGTTAGGTTGCCTTTGGCTAGGACATATTCCGTTATAGACGTATACAATGTTCCCACCGAGAAGTAGGGACCGACGCGTCAGGAATGTTGTAAAATATTACATCCCAGATGATAGGTTGCGTTAGGTTAGGATATACAACGTTATAGACGTATATAATGTCCCCTTCGAGTAGCAGGCGACGACACGCCAGAATGTTGTAAAATATTACATTCGACATGTTAGGTTGCCTTAGGCTAGGATATATAACGTTATAGACGCATATAATATTCCCACCAAGATATAGGGGCCGACGCGTCAGGAATGTTTTAAATATTACACCCGAGATGTTAGGTTCCCTGAGGTTAGCATATACAACGTTATAGACGTATATAATGTTCCCACCGAGAAGTAGGGACCGACATGCCAGGAATGTTGTAAAATATTACATCCGAGATGTTAGCTTGCTTTATGTTAGGATATATATCGTTATAGACTTATATAATGTTCCCACCGAGACGTGGGGACCGACATGCCAGGAATGTTGCAAAATATTACATCCCAGAAGTTAGGTTGCATTGGGTTAGGATATACAACGTTATAGACGTATATAATGTCCCCATCGAGAAGCAGGCGACGACACGCCAGGAATGTTGTAAAATATTACATCCGAGATGTTAGGTTGCCTTAGGTTAGGATATACAACGTTATAGATGTTTATAATGTCCCCATCGCGAAGTATGCGACGACACGCCAGGAATGTTGTAAAATATTACTTTCGACATGTTAGTTTGCCTTAGGCTAGGATATGTAACGTTATAGACGTATATAATGTTCACACCGAGAAATAGGGGCCGACGCGTCAGGAATGATGTAAAATATTACATCCCAGATGTTAGGTTGCGTTAGGTTAGGATATAGGACGTTATAGACGTATATAATGTCCCCTTCGAGAAGCAGGCGACGACACGCCAGAATGTTGTAAAATATTACATTCGACATGTTGGGTTGCCTTAGGCTAGGATATATAACGTTATAGACGTATATAATATTCCCACCGAGAAATAGGGGCCGACGCGTCAGGAATGTTGTAAAATATAACATCCGATATGTTAGGTTGCCTTAGGCTAGGATATATAACGTTATAGACGTATATAATATTCCCACCGAGAAATAGGGGCCGACGCGTCAGGAATGTTGCAAAATATTACACCCGAAATGTTAGGTTCCCTTAGGTTAGGATATACAACGTTATAGACGTATAGAATGTCCCCACCGAGATGTAGGGACCGACATGCCAGGAATGTTCGAAAATATTACCTCCGAGTTGTTAGGTTGCTTTAGGTTAGGATATATATCGTTATAGACTTATATAATGTTCCCACCGAGACGTGGGGACCGACATGCCAGGAATGTTGTAAAATATTACATCCCAGAAGTTATGTTGCTTTGGGTTAGGATATACAACGTTATAGATGTATATAATGTCCCCATCGAGAAGCAGGCGACGACACGCCAGGAATGTTGTAAAATATTACATCCGAGATGTTATGTTGCCTTAGGGTAGGATATATAGCGTTATAGACGTATATAATATTCCCACCGAGAAATAGGGGCCGACGCGTCAGGAATGTTGTAAAATATTACATCCGATATGTTAGGTTGCCTTAGGTTAGGATGTACAACGTTATAGACGTATATAATGTCCCCATCCAGAAGTAGGTGACGACACGCCAGGAATGTTGTACAATATTACATGCGACATGTTAGGTTGCCTTGGGCTAGGATATCTAACCTTATAGACGTATATAATATTACCACCGAGAACTACGGGCCGACACGTCAGGAATGATGTAAAATATTACACCCGAGATGTTAGGTTCCCTTAGGTTAGGATATACAACTTTATAGACGTATAGAATGTTCCCACCGAGAAGTAGGGACCGACATGCCAGGAATGTTGTAAAATATTACATCCGAAATGTTAGGATCCCTTAGGTTAGGATATACAACGTTATATACGTATAGAATGTCCCCACCGAGATGTAGGGACCGACATGCCAGGAATGTTCTAAAATATTACATCCGAGTTGTTAGGTTGCCTTAGGCTAGGATATCTAACCTTATAGACTTATATAATGTTACCACCGAGAACTACGGGCCGACACGTCAGGAATGATGTAAAATATTACACCCGAGATGTTAGGTTCCCTTAGGTTAGGATATACAACGTTATAGACGTATAGAATGTTCCCACCGAGAAGTAGGGACCGACATGCCAGGAATGTTGTAAAATATTACATCCGAAATGTTAGGATCCCTTACGTTAGGGTATACAACGTTATAGACGTATAGAATGTCCCCACCGAGATGTAGGGACCGTCAATGCCAGGAATGTTCTAAAATATTACATCCGAGTTGTTAGGTTGCTTTAGGACAGGATATATATCGTTATAGACTTATATAATGTTCCCACCGAGACGTGGGGACCGACATGCCAGGAAAGTTGTAAAATATTACATCCCAGAAGTTAGGTTGCTTTGGGTTAGGATATACAACGTTATAGACGTATATAATGTCCCCATCGAGAAGCAGGCGACGACACGCCAGGAATGTTGTAAAATATTACATCCGATATGTTAGGTTGCCTTAGGTTAGGATATACAACGTTATAGACGTATATAATGTCCCCTTTGAGAAGCAGGCGACGACACGCCAGAATGTTATAAAATATTACATTCGACATGTTAGGTTGCCTTAGGCTAGGATATATAACGTTATAGACGTATATAATGTTCCCACCGAGAAATAGGGGCCGACGCGTCAGGAATGTTGTAAAATATTACATCAGATATGTTAGGTTGCCTTAGGTTAGGATATATAACGTTATAGACGTATATAATGTTCCCACCGAGAAGTAAGAGCGGACGAGCCAGGAATGTTGTAAAATATTACATTCGACATGTTAGGTTGCCTTAGGCTAGGATATATAACGTTATTGACTTATATAATGTCCCCTTCGAGTAGCAGGCGACGACACGCCAGAATGTTGTAAAATATTACATTCGACATGTTAGGTTGCCTTAGGCTAGGATATATAACGTTATAGACGCATATAATATTCCCACCAAGAAATAGGGGCCGACGCGTCAGGAATGTTTTAAATATTACACCCGAGATGTTAGGTTCCCTGAGGTTAGCATATACAACGTTATAGACGTATATAATGTTCCCACCGAGAAGTAGGGACCGACATGCCAGGAATGTTGTAAAATATTACATCCGAGATGTTAGCTTGCTTTATGTTAGGATATATATCGTTATAGACTTATATAATGTTCCCACCGAGACGTGGGGACCGACATGCCAGGAATGTTGCAAAATATTACATCCCAGAAGTTAGGTTGCATTGGGTTAGGATATACAACGTTATAGACGTATATAATGTCCCCATCGAGAAGCAGGCGACGACACGCCAGGAATGTTGTAAAATATTACATCCGAGATGTTAGGTTGCCTTAGGTTAGGATATACAACGTTATAGATGTTTATAATGTCCCCATCGCGAAGTATGCGACGACACGCCAGGAATGTTGTAAAATATTACTTTCGACATGTTAGTTTGCCTTAGGCTAGGATATGTAACGTTATAGACGTATATAATGTTCACACCGAGAAATAGGGGCCGACGCGTCAGGAATGTTGTAAAATATTACATCCCAGATGTTAGGTTGCGTTAGGTTAGGATATAGGACGTTATAGACGTATATAATGTCCCCTTCGAGAAGCAGGCGACGACACGCCAGAATGTTGTAAAATATTACATTCGACATGTTGGGTTGCCTTAGGCTAGGATATATAACGTTATAGACGTATATAATATTCCCACCGAGAAATAGGGGCCGACGCGTCAGGAATGTTGTAAAATATAACATCCGATATGTTAGGTTGCCTTAGGCTAGGATATATAACGTTATAGACGTATATAATATTCCCACCGAGAAATAGGGGCCGACGCGTCAGGAATGTTGCAAAATATTACACCCGAAATGTTAGGTTCCCTTAGGTTAGGATATACAACGTTATAGACGTATAGAATGTCCCCACCGAGATGTAGGGACCGACATGCCAGGAATGTCCGAAAATATTACCTCCGAGTTGTTAGGTTGCTTTAGGTTAGGATATATATCGTTATAGACTTATATAATGTTCCCACCGAGACGTGGGGACCGACATGCCAGGAATGTTGTAAAATATTACATCCCAGAAGTTATGTTGCTTTGGGTTAGGATATACAACGTTATAGATGTATATAATGTCCCCATCGAGAAGCAGGCGACGACACGCCAGGAATGTTGTAAAATATTACATCCGAGATGTTATGTTGCCTTAGGGTAGGATATATAGCGTTATAGACGTATATAATATTCCCACCGAGAAATAGGGGCCGACGCGTCAGGAATGTTGTAAAATATTACATCCGATATGTTAGGTTGCCTTAGGTTAGGATGTACAACGTTATAGACGTATATAATGTCCCCATCCAGAAGTAGGTGACGACACGCCAGGAATGTTGTACAATATTACATGCGACATGTTAGGTTGCCTTGGGCTAGGATATCTAACCTTATAGACGTATATAATATTACCACCGAGAACTACGGGCCGACACGTCAGGAATGATGTAAAATATTACACCCGAGATGTTAGGTTCCCTTAGGTTAGGATATACAACTTTATAGACGTATAGAATGTTCCCACCGAGAAGTAGGGACCGACATGCCAGGAATGTTGTAAAATATTACATCCGAAATGTTAGGATCCCTTAGGTTAGGATATACAACGTTATATACGTATAGAATGTCCCCACCGAGATGTAGGGACCGACATGCCAGGAATGTTCTAAAATATTACATCCGAGTTGTTAGGTTGCCTTAGGCTAGGATATCTAACCTTATAGACTTATATAATGTTACCACCGAGAACTACGGGCCGACACGTCAGGAATGATGTAAAATATTACACCCGAGATGTTAGGTTCCCTTAGGTTAGGATATACAACGTTATAGACGTATAGAATGTTCCCACCGAGAAGTAGGGACCGACATGCCAGGAATGTTGTAAAATATTACATCCGAAATGTTAGGATCCCTTACGTTAGGGTATACAACGTTATAGACGTATAGAATGTCCCCACCGAGATGTAGGGACCGTCAATGCCAGGAATGTTCTAAAATATTACATCCGAGTTGTTAGGTTGCTTTAGGACAGGATATATATCGTTATAGACTTATATAATGTTCCCACCGAGACGTGGGGACCGACATGCCAGGAAAGTTGTAAAATATTACATCCCAGAAGTTAGGTTGCTTTGGGTTAGGATATACAACGTTATAGACGTATATAATGTCCCCATCGAGAAGCAGGCGACGACACGCCAGGAATGTTGTAAAATATTACATCCGATATGTTAGGTTGCCTTAGGTTAGGATATACAACGTTATAGACGTATATAATGTCCCCTTTGAGAAGCAGGCGACGACACGCCAGAATGTTATAAAATATTACATTCGACATGTTAGGTTGCCTTAGGCTAGGATATATAACGTTATAGACGTATATAATGTTCCCACCGAGAAATAGGGGCCGACGCGTCAGGAATGTTGTAAAATATTACATCAGATATGTTAGGTTGCCTTAGGTTAGGATATATAACGTTATAGACGTATATAATGTTCCCACCGAGAAGTAAGAGCGGACGAGCCAGGAATGTTGTAAAATATTACATTCGACATGTTAGGTTGCCTTAGGCTAGGATATATAACGTTATTGACTTATATAATGTTCCAACCGAGAAGTAGGGGCCGACGCGCTAGGAATGTTGTAAAATATTACATTCGACCTGTTAGGATTGCCTTACGCTAGGATATATAACGTTATAGACGTATATGATATTCCCAGCGAGAAGTACGGGCCCACACGCCAGGAATGTTGTCAAATATTACATCCGAGATGTTAAGTTCCCTTAGGTTAGGATATATATCGTTATAGACGTATAGAATGTCCCCACCGAGATGTAGGGACCGACATGCCAGGAATGTTCTAAAATATTACATCCGAGTTGTTAGGTAGCTTTAGGTTAGGATATATATCGTTATAGACTTATATAATGTTCCCACCGAGACGTGGGGACCGACATGCCAGGAATGTTGTAAAATATTACATCCCAGATGTTAGGTTGCTTTGGGTTAGGATATACAACGTTATAGACGTATATAATGTCCCCATCGAGAAGCAGGCGACGACACGCCAGGAATGTTGTAAAATATTACATCCGAGATGTTAGGTTGCCTTTGGCTAGGACATATTCCGTTATAGACGTATACAATGTTCCCACCGAGAAGTAGGGACCGACGCGTCAGGAATGTTGTAAAATATTACATCCCAGATGATAGGTTGCGTTAGGTTAGGATATACAACGTTATAGACGTATATAATGTCCCCTTCGAGTAGCAGGCGACGACACGCCAGAATGTTGTAAAATATTACATTCGACATGTTAGGTTGCCTTAGGCTAGGATATATAACGTTATAGACGCATATAATATTCCCACCAAGAAATAGGGGCCGACGCGTCAGGAATGTTTTAAATATTACACCCGAGATGTTAGGTTCCCTGAGGTTAGCATATACAACGTTATAGACGTATATAATGTTCCCACCGAGAAGTAGGGACCGACATGCCAGGAATGTTGTAAAATATTACATCCGAGATGTTAGCTTGCTTTATGTTAGGATATATATCGTTATAGACTTATATAATGTTCCCACCGAGACGTGGGGACCGACATGCCAGGAATGTTGCAAAATATTACATCCCAGAAGTTAGGTTGCATTGGGTTAGGATATACAACGTTATAGACGTATATAATGTCCCCATCGAGAAGCAGGCGACGACACGCCAGGAATGTTGTAAAATATTACATCCGAGATGTTAGGTTGCCTTAGGTTAGGATATACAACGTTATAGATGTTTATAATGTCCCCATCGCGAAGTATGCGACGACACGCCAGGAATGTTGTAAAATATTACTTTCGACATGTTAGTTTGCCTTAGGCTAGGATATGTAACGTTATAGACGTATATAATGTTCACACCGAGAAATAGGGGCCGACGCGTCAGGAATGTTGTAAAATATTACATCCCAGATGTTAGGTTGCGTTAGGTTAGGATATAGGACGTTATAGACGTATATAATGTCCCCTTCGAGAAGCAGGCGACGACACGCCAGAATGTTGTAAAATATTACATTCGACATGTTGGGTTGCCTTAGGCTAGGATATATAACGTTATAGACGTATATAATATTCCCACCGAGAAATAGGGGCCGACGCGTCAGGAATGTTGTAAAATATAACATCCGATATGTTAGGTTGCCTTAGGCTAGGATATATAACGTTATAGACGTATATAATATTCCCACCGAGAAATAGGGGCCGACGCGTCAGGAATGTTGCAAAATATTACACCCGAAATGTTAGGTTCCCTTAGGTTAGGATATACAACGTTATAGACGTATAGAATGTCCCCACCGAGATGTAGGGACCGACATGCCAGGAATGTTCGAAAATATTACCTCCGAGTTGTTAGGTTGCTTTAGGTTAGGATATATATCGTTATAGACTTATATAATGTTCCCACCGAGACGTGGGGACCGACATGCCAGGAATGTTGTAAAATATTACATCCCAGAAGTTATGTTGCTTTGGGTTAGGATATACAACGTTATAGATGTATATAATGTCCCCATCGAGAAGCAGGCGACGACACGCCAGGAATGTTGTAAAATATTACATCCGAGATGTTATGTTGCCTTAGGGTAGGATATATAGCGTTATAGACGTATATAATATTCCCACCGAGAAATAGGGGCCGACGCGTCAGGAATGTTGTAAAATATTACATCCGATATGTTAGGTTGCCTTAGGTTAGGATGTACAACGTTATAGACGTATATAATGTCCCCATCCAGAAGTAGGTGACGACACGCCAGGAATGTTGTACAATATTACATGCGACATGTTAGGTTGCCTTGGGCTAGGATATCTAACCTTATAGACGTATATAATATTACCACCGAGAACTACGGGCCGACACGTCAGGAATGATGTAAAATATTACACCCGAGATGTTAGGTTCCCTTAGGTTAGGATATACAACTTTATAGACGTATAGAATGTTCCCACCGAGAAGTAGGGACCGACATGCCAGGAATGTTGTAAAATATTACATCCGAAATGTTAGGATCCCTTAGGTTAGGATATACAACGTTATATACGTATAGAATGTCCCCACCGAGATGTAGGGACCGACATGCCAGGAATGTTCTAAAATATTACATCCGAGTTGTTAGGTTGCTTTAGGATAGGATATATATCGTTATAGACTTATATAATGTTCCCACCGAGACGTGGGGACCGACATGCCAGGAATGTTGTAAAACATTACATCCCAGAAGTTAGGTTGCTTTGGGTTAGGATATACAACGTTATAGACGTATATAATGTCCCCATCGAGAAGCAGGCGACGACACGCCAGGAATGTTATAAAATATTACACACGAGTTGTTAGGTTGCTTTAGGTTAGGATATATATCGTTATAGACTTATATAATGTTCCCACCCAGACGTGGGGACCGACATGCCAGGAATGTTGTAAAATATTACATCCGAGATGTTAGGTTGCCTTAGGTTAGGATATACAACGTTATAGATGTTTATAATGTCCCCATCGCGAAGTAGGCGACGACACGCCAGGAATGTTGTAAAATATTACTTTCGACATGTTAGGTTGCCTTAGGCTAGGATATGTAACGTTATAGACGTATATAATGTTCACACCGAGAAATAGGGGCCGACGCGTCAGGAATGTTGTAAAATATTACATCCCAGATGTTAGGTTGCGTTAGGTTAGGATATAGAACGTTATAGACGTATATAATGTTCCCTTCGAGAAGCAGGCGACGACACGCCAGAATGTTGTAAAATATTACATTCGACATGTTGGGTTGCCTTAGGCTAGGATATATAACGTTATAGACGTATATAATATTCCCACCGAGAAATAGGGGCCGACGCGTCAGGAATGTTGTAAAATATAACATCCGATATGTTAGGTTGCCTTAGGCTAGGATATATAACGTTATAGACGTATATAATATTCCCACCGAGAAATAGGGGCCGACGCGTCAGGAATGTTGCAAAATATTACACCCGAAATGTTAGGTTCCCTTAGGTTAGGATATACAACGTTATAGACGTATAGAATGTCCCCACCGAGATGTAGGGACCGACATGCCAGGAATGTTCGAAAATATTACCTCCGAGATGTTAGGTTGCTTTAGGTTAGGATATATATCGTTATAGACTTATATAATGTTCCCACCGAGACGTGGGGACCGACATGCCAGGAATGTTGTAAAATATTACATCCCAGATGTTAGGTTGCTTTGGGTTAGGATATACAACGTTATAGACGTATATAATGTCCCCATCGAGAAGCAGGCGACGACACGCCAGGAATGTTGTAAAATATTACATCCGAGATGTTAGGTTGCCTTAGGTTAGGATATACAACGTTATAGATGTTTATAATGTCCCCATCGCGAAGTATGCGACGACACGCCAGGAATGTTGTAAAATATTACATCCGATATGTTAGGTTGCCTTAGGCTAGGATATATAACGTTATAGACGTATATAATATTCCCACCGAGAAATAGGGGCCGACGCGTCAGGAATGTTGCAAAATATTACACCCGAAATGTTAGGTTCCCTTAGGTTAGAATATACAACGTTATAGACGTATAGAATGTCCCCACCGAGATGTAGGGACCGACATGCCAGGAATGTTAGAAAATATTACCTCCGAGATGTTAGGTTGCTTTAGGTTAGGATATATATCGTTATAGACTTATATAATGTTCCCACCGAGACGTGGGGACCGACATGCCAGGAATGTTGTAAAATATTACATCCCAGAAGTTATGTTGCTTTGGGTTAGGATATACAACGTTATAGACGTATATAATGTCCCCATCGAGAAGCAGGCGACGACACGCCAGGAATGTTGTAAAATATTACATCCGAGATGTTATGTTGCCTTAGGGTAGGATATATAGCGTTATAGACGTATATAATATTCCCACCGAGAAATAGGGGCCGACGCGTCAGGAATGTTGTAAAATATTACATCCGATATGTTAGGTTGCCTTAGGTTAGGATGTACAACGTTATAGACGTATATAATGTCCCCATCCAGAAGTAGGTGACGACACGCCAGGAATGTTGTACAATATTACATGCGACATGTTAGGTTGCCTTGGGCTAGGATATCTAACCTTATAGACGTATATAATATTACCACCGAGAACTACGGGCCGACACGTCAGGAATGATGTAAAATATTACACCCGAGATGTTAGGTTCCCTTAGGTTAGGATATACAACTTTATAGACGTATAGAATGTTCCCACCGAGAAGTAGGGACCGACATGCCAGGAATGTTGTAAAATATTACATCCGAAATGTTAGGATCCCTTAGGTTAGGATATACAACGTTATATACGTATAGAATGTCCCCACCGAGATGTAGGGACCGACATGCCAGGAATGTTCTAAAATATTACATCCGAGTTGTTAGGTTGCTTTAGGATAGGATATATATCGTTATAGACTTATATAATGTTCCCACCGAGACGTGGGGACCGACATGCCAGGAATGTTGTAAAACATTACATCCCAGAAGTTAGGTTGCTTTGGGTTAGGATATACAACGTTATAGACGTATATAATGTCCCCATCGAGAAGCAGGCGACGACACGCCAGGAATGTTATAAAATATTACACACGAGTTGTTAGGTTGCTTTAGGTTAGGATATATATCGTTATAGACTTATATAATGTTCCCACCCAGACGTGGGGACCGACATGCCAGGAATGTTGTAAAATATTACATCCGAGATGTTAGGTTGCCTTAGGTTAGGATATACAACGTTATAGATGTTTATAATGTCCCCATCGCGAAGTAGGCGACGACACGCCAGGAATGTTGTAAAATATTACTTTCGACATGTTAGGTTGCCTTAGGCTAGGATATGTAACGTTATAGACGTATATAATGTTCACACCGAGAAATAGGGGCCGACGCGTCAGGAATGTTGTAAAATATTACATCCCAGATGTTAGGTTGCGTTAGGTTAGGATATAGAACGTTATAGACGTATATAATGTTCCCTTCGAGAAGCAGGCGACGACACGCCAGAATGTTGTAAAATATTACATTCGACATGTTGGGTTGCCTTAGGCTAGGATATATAACGTTATAGACGTATATAATATTCCCACCGAGAAATAGGGGCCGACGCGTCAGGAATGTTGTAAAATATAACATCCGATATGTTAGGTTGCCTTAGGCTAGGATATATAACGTTATAGACGTATATAATATTCCCACCGAGAAATAGGGGCCGACGCGTCAGGAATGTTGCAAAATATTACACCCGAAATGTTAGGTTCCCTTAGGTTAGGATATACAACGTTATAGACGTATAGAATGTCCCCACCGAGATGTAGGGACCGACATGCCAGGAATGTTCGAAAATATTACCTCCGAGATGTTAGGTTGCTTTAGGTTAGGATATATATCGTTATAGACTTATATAATGTTCCCACCGAGACGTGGGGACCGACATGCCAGGAATGTTGTAAAATATTACATCCCAGATGTTAGGTTGCTTTGGGTTAGGATATACAACGTTATAGACGTATATAATGTCCCCATCGAGAAGCAGGCGACGACACGCCAGGAATGTTGTAAAATATTACATCCGAGATGTTAGGTTGCCTTAGGTTAGGATATACAACGTTATAGATGTTTATAATGTCCCCATCGCGAAGTATGCGACGACACGCCAGGAATGTTGTAAAATATTACATCCGATATGTTAGGTTGCCTTAGGCTAGGATATATAACGTTATAGACGTATATAATATTCCCACCGAGAAATAGGGGCCGACGCGTCAGGAATGTTGCAAAATATTACACCCGAAATGTTAGGTTCCCTTAGGTTAGAATATACAACGTTATAGACGTATAGAATGTCCCCACCGAGATGTAGGGACCGACATGCCAGGAATGTTAGAAAATATTACCTCCGAGATGTTAGGTTGCTTTAGGTTAGGATATATATCGTTATAGACTTATATAATGTTCCCACCGAGACGTGGGGACCGACATGCCAGGAATGTTGTAAAATATTACATCCCAGAAGTTATGTTGCTTTGGGTTAGGATATACAACGTTATAGACGTATATAATGTCCCCATCGAGAAGCAGGCGACGACACGCCAGGAATGTTGTAAAATATTACATCCGAGATGTTATGTTGCCTTAGGCTAGGATATATAACGTTATAGACGTATATAATATTCCCACCGAGAAATAGGGGCCGACGCGTCAGGAATGTTGTAAAATATTACATCCGGTATGTTAGGTTGCCTTAGGTTAGGATGTACAACGTTATAGATGTATATAATGTCCCCATCCAGAAGTAGGTGACGACACGCCAGGAATGTTGTACAATATTACATGCGACATGTTAGGTTGCCTTGGGCTAGGATATCTAACCTTATAGACGTATATAATATTACCACCGAGAACTACGGGCCGACACGCCAGGAATGATGTAAAATATTACACCCGAGATGTTAGGTTCCCTTAGGTTAGGATATACAACTTTATAGACGTATAGAATGTTCCCACCGAGAAGTAGGGACCGACATGCCAGGAATGTTGTAAAATATTACATCCGAAATGTTAGGATCCCTTAGGTTAGGATATACAACGTTATAGACGTATAGAATGTCCCCACCGAGATGTAGGGACCGACATGCCAGGAATGTTCTAAAATATTACATCCGAGTTGTTAGGTTGCTTTAGGACAGGATATATATCGTTATAGACTTATATAATGTTCCCACCGAGACGTGGGGACCGACATGCCAGGAATGTTGTAAAACATTACATCTCAGAAGTTAGGTTGCTTTGGGTTAGGGTATACAACGTTATAGACGTATATAATGTCCCCATCGAGAAGCAGGCGACGACACGCCAGGAATGTTATAAAATATTACACACGAGTTGTTAGGTTGCTTTAGGTTAGGATATATATCGTTATAGACTTATATAATGTTCCCACCCAGACGTGGGGACCGACATGCCAGGAATGTTGTAAAATATTACATCCCAGAAGTTAGGTTACTTTGGGTTAGGATATACAACGTTATAGACGTATATAATGTCCCCATCGAGAAGCAGGCGACGACACGCCAGGAATGTTGTAAAATATTACATCCGAGATGTTAGGTTGCCTTAGGTTAGGATATACAACGTTATAGATGTTTATAATGTCCCCATCGCGAAGTAGGCGACGACACGCCAGGAATGTTGTAAAATATTACTTTCGACATGTTAGGTTGCCTTAGGCTAGGATATGTAACGTTATAGACGTATATAATGTTCACACCGAGAAATAGGGGCCGACGCGTCAGGAATGTTGTAAAATATTACATCCCAGATGTTAGGTTGCGTTAGGTTAGGATATAGAACGTTATAGACGTATATAATGTTCCCTTCGAGAAGCAGGCGACGACACGCCAGAATGTTGTAAAATATTACATTCGACATGTTGGGTTGCCTTAGGCTAGGATATATAACGTTATAGACGTATATAATATTCCCACCGAGAAATAGGGGCCGACGCGTCAGGAATGTTGCAAAATATTACACCCGAAATGTTAGGTTCCCTTAGGTTAGGATATACAACGTTATAGACGTATAGAATGTCCCCACCGAGATGTAGGGACCGACATGCCAGGAATGTTCGAAAATATTACCTCCGAGATGTTAGGTTGCTTTAGGTTAGGATATATATCGTTATAGACGTATATAATGTTCCCACCGAGACGTGGGGACCGACATGCCAGGAATGTTGTAAAATATTACATCCCAGAAGTTATGTTGCTTTGGGTTAGGATATACAACGTTATAGACGTATATAATGTCCCTATCGAGAAGCAGGAGACGTCACGCCAGGAATGTTGTAAAATATTACATCCGAGATGTTATGTTGCCTTAGGCTAGGATATATAACGTTATAGACGTATATAATATTCCCACCGAGAAATAGGGGCCGACGCGTCAGGAATGTTGTAAAATATTACATCCGATATGTTAGGTTGCCTTAGGTTAGGATGTACAACGTTATAGATGTATATAATGTCCCCATCCAGAAGTAGGTGACGACACGCCAGGAATATTGTACAATATTACATGCGACATGTTAGGTTGCCTTAGGCTAGGATATCTAACCTTATAGACTTATATAATGTTACCACCGAGAACTACGGGCCGACACGTCAGGAATGATGTAAAATATTACACCCGAGATGTTAGGTTCCCTTAGGTTAGGATATACAACGTTATAGACGTATAGAATGTTCCCACCGAGATGTAGGGACCGACATGCCAGGAATGTTGTAAAATATTACATCCGAAATGTTAGGATCCCTTAGGTTAGGATATACAACGTTATAGACGTATAGAATGTCCCCACCGAGATGTAGGGACCGACATGCCAGGAATGTTCTAAAATATTACATCCGAGTTGTTAGGTTGCTTTAGGACAGGATATATATCGGTATAGACTTATATAATGTTCCCACCGAGACGTGGGCACCGACATGCCAGGAATGTTGTAAAATATTACATCCCAGAAGTTAGGTTGCTTTGGGTTAGGATATACAACGTTATAGACGTATATAATGTCCCCATCGAGAAGCAGGCGACGACACGCCAGAATGTTATAAAATATTACATTCGACATGTTAGGTTGCCTTAGGCTAGGATATATAACGTTATAGACGTATATAATATTCCCACCGAGAAATAGGGGCCGACGCGTCAGGAATGTTGTAAAATATTACATCAGATATGTTAGGTTGCCTTAGGCTAGGATATATAACGTTATAGACGTATATAATATTCCCACCGAGAAATAGGGGCCGACGCGTCAGGAATGTTGCAAAATATTACACCCGAAATGTTAGGATCCCTTAGGTTAGGATATACAACGTTATAGACGTATAGAATGTCCCCACCGAGATGTAGGGACCGACATGCCAGGAATGTTGTAAAATATTACATCCGAGATGTTAGCTTGCTTTAGGTTAGGATATATATCGTTATAGACTTATATAATGTCCCCACCGAGACGTGGGGACCGACATGCCAGGAATGTTGTAAAATATTACATCCCAGAAGTTAGGTTGCTTTGGGTTAGGATACACAATGTTATAGACGTATATAATGTCCCCTTTGAGAAGCAGGCGACGACACGCCAGAATGTTGTAAAATATTACATTCGACATGTTAGGTTGCCTTAGGCTAGGATATATAACGTTATAGACGTATATAATATTCCCACCGAGAAATAGGGGCCGACGCGTCAGGAATGACGCAAAATATTACACCCGAAATGTTAGGTTCCCTTAGGTTAGGATATACAACGTTATAGACGTATAGAATGTCCACACCGAGATGTAGGGACCGACATGCCAGGAATGTTGTAAAATATTACATCCGAAATGTTAGGATCCCTTAGGTTAGGATATACAACGTTATAGACGTATAGAATGTCCCCACCGAGATGTAGGGACCGACATGCCAGGAATGTTCTAAAATATTACATCCGAGTTGTTATGTTGCTTTAGGACAGGATATATATCGTTATAGACTTATATAATGATCCCACCGAGACGTGGGGACC
Organism: Xylocopa violacea; assembly: GCA_963969225.1. NCBI lineage: Eukaryota > Metazoa > Arthropoda > Insecta > Hymenoptera > Apidae > Xylocopa > Xylocopa violacea. The sequence goes on along the minus strand of CAXAJV010000395.1, from coordinate 94,571 downwards.
GACATGCCAGGAATGTTGTAAAATATTACATCCCAGAAGTTAGGTTGCTTTGGGTTAGGATATACAACGTTATAGACGTATATAATGTCCCCATCGAGAAGCAGGCGACGACACGCCAGGTATGTTATAAAATATTACACCAGAGTTGTTAGGTTGCTTTAGGTTAGGATATATATCATTATAGACTTATATAATGTTCCCACCCAGACGTGGGGACCGACATGCCAGGAATGTTGCAAAATATTACATCCCAGAAGTTAGGTTGCTTTGGGTTAGGATATACAACGTTATAGACGTATAGAATGTTCCCACCGAGATGTATGGACCGACATGCCAGGAATGTTGTAAAATATTACACACGAGTTGTTAGGTTGCTTTAGGTTAGGATATATATCGTTATAGACTTATATAATGTTCCTACCGAGACGTGGGGACCGACATGCCAGGAATGTTGTAAAATATTACATCCCAGAAGTTAGGTTGCTTTGGGTTAGGATATAGAACGTTATAGACGTATATAATGTCCCCATAGAGAAGCAGGCGACGACACGCCAGGAATGTTGTAAAATATTACACACGAGTTGTTAGGTTGCTTTAGATTAGGATATATATCGTTATAGACTTATATAATGTTCCCACCGAGACGTGGGGACCGACATGCCAGGAATGTTGTAAAATATTACATCCCAAATGTTAGGTTGCGGTAGGTTAGGATATACAACGTTATAGACGTATATAATGTCCCCTTCGAGTAGCAGGCGACGACACGCCAGAATGTTGTAAAATATTACATTCGACATGTTAGGTTGCCTTAGGCTAGGATATATAACGTTATAGACGTTTATAATATTCCCACCAAGAAATAGGGGCCGACGCGTCAGGAATGTTGTAAAATATTACACCCGAGATGTTAGGTTCCCATAGGTTAGCATATACAACGTTATGGACGTATATAATGTTCCCACCGAGAAGTAGGGACCGACATGCCAGGAATGTTGTAAAATATTACATCCGAGATGTTAGCTTGCTTTAGGTTAGGATATATATCGTTATAGACTTATATAATGTTGCCACCGAGACGTGGGGACCGACATGCCAGGAATGTTGCAAAATATTACATCCCAGAAGTTAGGTTGCTTTGGGTTAGGATATACAACGTTATAGACGTATATAATGTCCCCATCGAGAAGCAGGCGACGACAAGCCAGGAATGTTGTCAAATATTACATCCGAGATGTTATGTTGTCTTCGGTTAGGATATACAAAGTTATAGATGTATATAATGTCCTCATCCAGAAGTAGGCGACGACACGCCAGGAGTGTTGTAAAATATTACATTTGACATGTGAGGTTTCCTTAGGCTAGGATATATAATGTTATACACGCATATAATGTTATCACCGAGAACTACGGGCCGACACGCCAGGAATGATGTGAAATATTACATTCGACATAGTAGGTCGCCTTGGCCTAGGATATATAACGTTATAGACATATATAATGTTCCCACCGAGAAATAGGGGCAGACGCGTCAGGAATGTTGTAAAATATTACACCCGAGATGTTAGGTTGCTTTAGGTTAGGATATATATCGTTATAGACGTATATAATGTCCAGATCGAGACGTGGGGACCGACACGCCAGAATGTTGTAAAATATTACATCCGAGATGTTAGGTTGCCTTAGGCTAGTATATATATCGTTATAGACGTATACAATTTTGCCACCGAGAAGTAGGGACCGACATGCCAGGAATGTTGTTAAATATTACATGCGAAATGTTAGGTTGCCTTAGGTTAGGATGTACAACGTTATAGATGTATATAATGTCCCCATCCATAAGTAGGTGACGACACGCCAGGAATGTTGTACAATATTACATGCGACATTATAGGTTGCCTTAGGCTAGGATATCTATCCTTATAGACGTATATAATGTTATCACCGAGAACTACGGGCCGACACGTCAGGAATGATGTAAAGTATTACATTCGACATGTTAGGTCGCCTTAGGCTAGGATATATAACGTTATAGACGTATATAATGTTCCCACAGAGAAATAGGGGCCGACGCGTCAGGAATGTTGTAAAATATTACACCCGAGATGTTAGGTTCCCTTAGGTTAGGATATACAACGTTATAGACGTATAGAATGTTCCCATCGAGAAGTAGGGACCGACATGCCAGGAATGTTGTAAAATATTACATCCGAGATGTTAGGTTGCCTTAGGTTAGGATATACAACGTTATAGATGTATATAATGTCCCCATCGCGAAGTAGGCGACGACACGCCAGGAATGTTGTAAAATATTACATTTGACATGTTAGGTTTCCTTACGCTAGGATACATAATGTTATACACGCATATAATGTTATCATCGAGAACTACGGGCCGACACGCCAGGAATGATGTAAAATATTACATCCCAGATGTTAGGTTGCGTTAGGTTAGGATATACAACGTTATAGACGTATATAATGTCCCCTTCGAGAAGCAGGCGACGACACGCCAGAATGTTGTAAAATATTACATTCGACATGTTGGGTTGCCTTAGGCTAGGATATATAACGTTATAGACGTATATAATATTCCCACCGAGAAATAGGGGCCGACGCGTCATGAATGTTGTAAAATATTACATCCCAGATGTTAGGTTGCGTTAGGTAAGGATATACAACGTTATAGACGTATATAATTTCCCCATCGAGAAGCAGGCGACGACACGCCAGGAATGTTGTAAAAAATTACATCCGAGATGTTATGTTGCCTTACGTTAGGATATATAACGTTATAGACGTATATAATATTCCCAGCGAGAAATAGGGGCCGACGCGTCAGGAATGTTGTAAAATATCACACCCGAAATGTTAGGTTCCCATAGGTTAGCATATAGAACGTTATAGACGTATATAATGTTCCCACCGAGAAGTAGGGACCGACATGCCAGGAATGTTGTAAAATATTACATCCGAGATGTTAGCTTGCTTTAGGTTAGGATATATATCGTTATAGACTTATATAATGTTCCCACCGAGACGTGGGGACCGACATGCCAGGAATGTTGCAAAATATTACATCCCAGAAGTTAGGTTGCTTTGGGTTAGGATATACAACGTTATAGACGTATATAATGTCCCCATCGAGAAGCAGGCGACGACACGCCAGGTATGTTATAAAATATTACACCAGAGTTGTTAGGTTGCTTTAGGTTAGGATATATATCATTATAGACTTATATAATGTTCCCACCCAGACGTGGGGACCGACATGCCAGGAATGTTGCAAAATATTACATCCCAGAAGTTAGGTTGCTTTGGGTTAGGATATACAACGTTATAGACGTATAGAATGTTCCCACCGAGATGTATGGACCGACATGCCAGGAATGTTGTAAAATATTACACACGAGTTGTTAGGTTGCTTTAGGTTAGGATATATATCGTTATAGACTTATATAATGTTCCTACCGAGACGTGGGGACCGACATGCCAGGAATGTTGTAAAATATTACATCCCAGAAGTTAGGTTGCTTTGGGTTAGGATATACAACGTTATAGACGTATATAATGTCCCCATAGAGAAGCAGGCGACGACACGCCAGGAATGTTGTAAAATATTACATCCGATATGTTAGGTTGCCTTAGGTTGGGATGTATAACGTTATAGATGTATATAATGTCCCCATCCAGAAGTAGGTGACGACACACCAGGAATGTTGTACAATATTACATGCGACATGTTAGGTTGCCTTAGGCTAGGATATCTAACCTTATAGACGTATATAATGTTACCACCGAGAACTACGGGCCGACACGACAGGAATGATGTAAAATATTACATTCGACATGTTAGGTTGCCTTAGGCTAGGATATCTAACCTTATAGACTTATATAATGTTACCACCGAGAACTACGGGCCGACACGTCAGGAATGATGTAAAATATTACACCCGAGATGTTAGGTTCCCTTAGGTTAGGATATACAACGTTATAGACGTATAGAATGTTCCCACCGAGAAGTAGGGACCGACATGCCAGGAATGTTGTAAAATATTACATCCGAAATGTTAGGATCCCTTAGGTTAGGATATACAACGTTATAGACGTATAGAATGTCCCCACCGAGATGTAGGGACTGACATGCCAGGAATGTTCTAAAATATTACATCCGAGTTGTTACGTTGCTTTAGGACAGGATATATATCGCTATAGACTTATATAATGTTCCCACCGAGAAGTAGGGACCGACATGCCAGGAATGTTGTAAAATATTACATCCGAAATGTTAGGATCCCTTACGTTAGGATATACAACGTTATAGACGTATAGAATGTTCCCACCGAGACGTGGGGACCGACATGCCAGGAATGTTGTAAAATATTACATCCCAGAAGTTAGGTTGCTTTGGGTTAGGATATACAACGTTATAGACGTATATAATGTCCCCATCGAGAAGCAGGCGACGACACGCCAGGAATGTTGTAAAATATTACATCCGATATGTTAGGTTGCCTTAGGTTAGGATATACAACGTTATAGACGTATATAATGTCCCCTTTGAGAAGCAGGCGACGACACGCCAGAATGTTATAAAATATTACATTCGACATGTTAGGTTGCCTTAGGCTAGGATATATAACGTTATAGACGTATATAATGTTCCCACCGAGAAATAGGGGCCGACGCGTCAGGAATGTTGTAAAATATTACATCAGATATGTTAGGTTGCCTTAGGCTAGGATATATAACGTTATAGACGTATATAATATTCCCACCGAGAAATAGGGGCCGACGCGTCAGGAATGTTGCAAAATATTACACCCGAAATGTTAGGTTCCCTTAGGTTAGGATATACAACGTTATAGACGTATAGAATGTTCCCACCGAGATGTAGGGACCGACATGCCAGGAATATTCTGAAATATTACATTCGAGTTGTTAGGTTGCTTTAGGTTAGGATATATATCGTTATAGACTTATATAATGTCACCACCGAGACGTGGGGACCGACATGCCAGGAATGTTGTAAAATATTACATCCCAGAAGTTAGGTTGCTTTGGGTTAGGATATACAATGTTATAGACGTATATAATGTCCCCTTTGAGAAGCAGGCGACGACACGCCAGAATGTTGTAAAATATTACATTCGACATGTTAGGTTGCCTTAGGCTAGGATATATAACGTTATAGACGTATATAATATTCCCACCGAGAAATAGGGGCCGACGCGTCAGGAATGACGCAAAATATTACACCCGAAATGTTAGGTTCCCTTAGGTTAGGATATACAACGTTATAGACGTATAGAATGTTCCCGCCGAGATGTAGGGACCGACATGCCAGGAATGTTCTAAAATATTACATTCGAGTTGTTTGGTAGCTTTAGGTTAGGATGTATATCGTCTTAGACTTATATAATGTTCCCACCGAGACGTGGGGACCGACATGCCAGGAATGTTGTAAAATATTACATCCCAGAAGTTTGGTTGCTTTGGGTTAGGATATACAACGTTATAGACGTATATAATGTCCCCTTTGAGAAGCAGGCGACGACACGCCAGGAATGTTGTAAAATATTACTTTCGACATGTTAGGTTGCCTTAGGCTAGGATATATAACGTTATAGACGTATATAATATTCCCACCGAGAAATAGGGGCCGACGCGTCAGGAATGTTGTAAAATATTACACCCGAAATGTTAGGTTCCCTTAGGTTAGGATATACGACGTTATAGACGTATAGAATGTTCCCACCGAGACGTGGGGACCGACATGCCAGGAATGTTGTAAAATATTACATCACAGAAGTTAGGTTGCTTTGGGTTAGGATATAGAACGTTACAGACGTATATAATGTCCCCATCGAGAAGCAGGCGACGACACGCCAGGAATGTTATAAAATATTACACACGAGTTGTTAGGTTGCTTTAGATTAGGATATATATCGTTATAGACTTATATAATGTTCCCACCGAGGCGTGGGGACCGACATGCCAGGAATGTTGTAAAATATTACATCCCAAATGTTAGGTTGCGGTAGGTTAGGATATACAACGTTATAGACGTATATAATGTCCCCTTCGAGTAGCAGGCGACGACACGCCAGAATGTTGTAAAATATTACATTCGACATGTTAGGTTGCCTTAGGCTAGGATATATAACGTTATAGACGTTTATAATATTCCCACCAAGAAATAGGGGCCGACGCGTCAGGAATGTTGTAAAATATTACACCCGAGATGTTAGGTTCCCATAGGTTAGCATATACAACGTTATGGACGTATATAATGTTCCCACCGAGAAGTAGGGACCGACATGCCAGGAATGTTGTAAAATATTACATCCGAGATGTTAGCTTGCTTTAGGTTAGGATATATATCGTTATAGACTTATATAATGTTGCCACCGAGACGTGGGGACCGACATGCCAGGAATGTTGCAAAATATTACATCCCAGAAGTTAGGTTGCTTTGGGTTAGGATATACAACGTTATAGACGTATATAATGTCCCCATCGAGAAGCAGGCGACGACAAGCCAGGAATGTTGTCAAATATTACATCCGAGATGTTATGTTGTCTTCGGTTAGGATATACAAAGTTATAGATGTATATAATGTCCTCATCCAGAAGTAGGCGACGACACGCCAGGAGTGTTGTAAAATATTACATTTGACATGTGAGGTTTCCTTAGGCTAGGATATATAATGTTATACACGCATATAATGTTATCACCGAGAACTACGGGCCGACACGCCAGGAATGATGTGAAATATTACATTCGACATAGTAGGTCGCCTTGGCCTAGGATATATAACGTTATAGACATATATAATGTTCCCACCGAGAAATAGGGGCAGACGCGTCAGGAATGTTGTAAAATATTACACCCGAGATGTTAGGTTCCCTTAGGTTAGGATATACAACGTTATAGACGTATAGAATGTTCCCATCGAGAAGTAGGGACCGACATGCCAGGAATGTTGTAAAATATTACATCCGAGATGTTAGGTTGCCTTAGGTTAGGATATACAACGTTATAGATGTATATAATGTCCCCATCGCGAAGTAGGCGACGACACGCCAGGAATGTTGTAAAATATTACATTTGACATGTTAGGTTTCCTTACGCTAGGATACATAATGTTATACACGCATATAATGTTATCATCGAGAACTACGGGCCGACACGCCAGGAATGATGTAAAATATTACATCCCAGATGTTAGGTTGCGTTAGGTTAGGATATACAACGTTATAGACGTATATAATGTCCCCTTCGAGAAGCAGGCGACGACACGCCAGAATGTTGTAAAATATTACATTCGACATGTTGGGTTGCCTTAGGCTAGGATATATAACGTTATAGACGTATATAATATTCCCACCGAGAAATAGGGGCCGACGCGTCATGAATGTTGTAAAATATTACATCCCAGATGTTAGGTTGCGTTAGGTAAGGATATACAACGTTATAGACGTATATAATTTCCCCATCGAGAAGCAGGCGACGACACGCCAGGAATGTTGTAAAAAATTACATCCGAGATGTTATGTTGCCTTACGTTAGGATATATAACGTTATAGACGTATATAATATTCCCAGCGAGAAATAGGGGCCGACGCGTCAGGAATGTTGTAAAATATCACACCCGAAATGTTAGGTTCCCATAGGTTAGCATATAGAACGTTATAGACGTATATAATGTTCCCACCGAGAAGTAGGGACCGACATGCCAGGAATGTTGTAAAATATTACATCCGAGATGTTAGCTTGCTTTAGGTTAGGATATATATCGTTATAGACTTATATAATGTTCCCACCGAGACGTGGGGACCGACATGCCAGGAATGTTGCAAAATATTACATCCCAGAAGTTAGGTTGCTTTGGGTTAGGATATACAACGTTATAGACGTATATAATGTCCCCATCGAGAAGCAGGCGACGACACGCCAGGAATGTTGTAAAATATTACATCCGAGATGTTAGGTTACCTTAGGCTAGGATATATAACGTTATAGATGTATATAATATTCCAACCGAGAAATAAGGGCCGACGCGTCAGGAATGTTGTAAAATATTACATCCGATATGTTAGGTTGCCTTAGGTTAGGATGTACAACGTTATAGACGTATAGAATGTCCCCACCGAGATGTAGGGACCGACAAGCCAGGAATGTTCTAAAATATTACCTCCGAGTTGTTAGGTTGCTTTAGGTTGGGATATATATCGTTATAGACTTATATAATGTTCCCACAAAGACGTGGGGGCCGACGCGTCAGGAATGTTGTAAAATATTACATCCCAGAAGTTAGGTTGCTATGGGTTAGGATATACAACGTTATAGACGTATATAATGTCCCCATCGAGAAGCAGGCGACGACACGCCAGGAATGTTGTAAAATATTACATCCGAGATGTTAGGTTGCCTTAGGCTAGGATATATAACGTTATAGATGTATATAATATTCCAACCGAGAAATAAGGGCCGACGCGTCAGGAATGTTGTAAAATATTACATCCGATATGTTAGGTTGCCTTAGGTTAGGATGTACAACGTTATAGACGTATAGAATGTCCCCACCGAGATGTAGGGACCGACAAGCCAGGAATGTTCTAAAATATTACCTCCGAGTTGTTAGGTTGCTTTAGGTTGGGATATATATCGTTATAGACTTATATAATGTTCCCACAAAGACGTGGGGGCCGACGCGTCAGGAATGTTGTAAAATATTACATCCCAGAAGTTAGGTTGCTATGGGTTAGGATATACAACGTTATAGACGTATATAATGTCCCCATCGAGAAGCAGGCGACGACACGCCAGGAATGTTGTAAAATATTACATCCGAGATGTTAGGTTGCCTTAGGCTAGGATATATAACGTTATAGATGTATATAATATTCCCACCGAGAAATAAGGGCCGACGCGTCAGGAATGTTGTAAAATATTACATCCGATATGTTAGGTTGCCTTAGGTTAGGATGTACAACGTTATAGATGTATATAATGTCCCCATCCAGAAGTAGGTGACGACACACCAGGAATGTTGTACAATATTACATGCGACATGTTAGGTTGCCTTAGGCTAAGATATCTAACCTTATAGAGGTATATAATGTTACCACCGAGAACTACGGGCCGACACGTCAGGAATGATGTAAAATATTACACCCGAGATGTTAGGTTGCGTTAGGTTAGGATATACAACGTTATAGACGTATATAATGTCCCCTTCGAGAAGCAGGCGACGACACGCCAGAATGTTGTAAAATATTACATTCGACATGTTGGGTTGCCTTAGGCTAGGATATATAACGTTATAGACGTATATAATATTCCCACCGAGAAATAGGGGCCGACGCGTCATGAATGTTGTAAAATATTACATCCCAGATGTTAGGTTGCGTTAGGTAAGGATATACAACGTTATAGACGTATATAATTTCCCCATCGAGAAGCAGGCGACGACACGCCAGGAATGTTGTAAAAAATTACATCCGAGATGTTATGTTGCCTTACGTTAGGATATATAACGTTATAGACGTATATAATATTCCCAGCGAGAAATAGGGGCCGACGCGTCAGGAATGTTGTAAAATATCACACCCGAAATGTTAGGTTCCCATAGGTTAGCATATAGAACGTTATAGACGTATATAATGTTCCCACCGAGAAGTAGGGACCGACATGCCAGGAATGTTGTAAAATATTACATCCGAGATGTTAGCTTGCTTTAGGTTAGGATATATATCGTTATAGACTTATATAATGTTCCCACCGAGACGTGGGGACCGACATGCCAGGAATGTTGCAAAATATTACATCCCAGAAGTTAGGTTGCTTTGGGTTAGGATATACAACGTTATAGACGTATATAATGTCCCCATCGAGAAGCAGGCGACGACACGCCAGGAATGTTGTAAAATATTACATCCGAGATGTTAGGTTACCTTAGGCTAGGATATATAACGTTATAGATGTATATAATATTCCAACCGAGAAATAAGGGCCGACGCGTCAGGAATGTTGTAAAATATTACATCCGATATGTTAGGTTGCCTTAGGTTAGGATGTACAACGTTATAGACGTATAGAATGTCCCCACCGAGATGTAGGGACCGACAAGCCAGGAATGTTCTAAAATATTACCTCCGAGTTGTTAGGTTGCTTTAGGTTGGGATATATATCGTTATAGACTTATATAATGTTCCCACAAAGACGTGGGGGCCGACGCGTCAGGAATGTTGTAAAATATTACATCCCAGAAGTTAAGTTGCTATGGGTTAGGATATACAACGTTATAGACGTATATAATGTCCCCATCGAGAAGCAGGCGACGACACGCCAGGAATGTTGTAAAATATTACATCCGAGATGTTAGGTTGCCTTAGGCTAGGATATATAACGTTATAGATGTATATAATATTCCAACCGAGAAATAAGGGCCGACGCGTCAGGAATGTTGTAAAATATTACATCCGATATGTTAGGTTGCCTTAGGTTAGGATGTACAACGTTATAGACGTATAGAATGTCCCCACCGAGATGTAGGGACCGACAAGCCAGGAATGTTCTAAAATATTACCTCCGAGTTGTTAGGTTGCTTTAGGTTGGGATATATATCGTTATAGACTTATATAATGTTCCCACAAAGACGTGGGGGCCGACGCGTCAGGAATGTTGTAAAATATTACATCCCAGAAGTTAGGTTGCTATGGGTTAGGATATACAACGTTATAGACGTATATAATGTCCCCATCGAGAAGCAGGCGACGACACGCCAGGAATGTTGTAAAATATTACATCCGAGATGTTAGGTTGCCTTAGGCTAGGATATATAACGTTATAGATGTATATAATATTCCCACCGAGAAATAAGGGCCGACGCGTCAGGAATGTTGTAAAATATTACATCCGATATGTTAGGTTGCCTTAGGTTAGGATGTACAACGTTATAGATGTATATAATGTCCCCATCCAGAAGTAGGTGACGACACACCAGGAATGTTGTACAATATTACATGCGACATGTTAGGTTGCCTTAGGCTAAGATATCTAACCTTATAGAGGTATATAATGTTACCACCGAGAACTACGGGCCGACACGTCAGGAATGATGTAAAATATTACACCCGAGATGTTAGGTTCCCTTAGGTTAGGATATACAACGTTATAGACGTATAGAATGTTCCCACCGAGAAGTAGGGACCGACATGCCAGGAATGTTGTAAACTATTACATCCCAGAAGTTAGGTTGCTTTTGGTTAGGATATACAACGTTATAGACGTATATAATGTCCCCATCGAGAAGCAGGCGACGACACGCCAGGAATGTTGTAAAATATTACATCCGAGATGTTAGGTTACCTTAGGCTAGGACATATATCGTTATAGACGTATACAATGTTCCCACCGAGAAGTAGGGCCGACGCGTCAGGAATGTTGTAAAATAAAACAACCCAGATGTTAGGTTGCGTTAGGTTAGGATATACAACGTTATAGACGTATATAATGTCCCCTTCGAGAAGCAGGCGACGACACGCCAGAATGTTGTAAATTATTACATTCGACATGTTGGGATGCCTTAGGCTAGGATATATAACGTTATAGACGTATATAATATTCCCACCGGGAAATAGGGGCCGACGCGTCAGGAATGTTGTAAAATATTAGACCCGAGATGTTAGGTTCCCTTAGGTTAGTATATACAACGTTATAGACGTATATAATGTTCCCACCGAGAAGTAGGGACCGACATGCCAGGAATGTTGTAAAATATTACATCCGACATGTTAGCTTGCTTTAGGTTAGGATATATATCGTTATAGACTTATATAACATTCCAACCGAGACGCGGGGACCGACATGCCAGGAATGTTGCAAAATATTACATCCCAGAAGTTAGGTTGCTTTGGGTTAGGATATACAACGTTATAGACGTATATAATGTCCTCATCCAGAAGTAGGCGACGACACGCCAGGAGTGTTGTAAAATATTACATTTGACATGTTAGGTTTCCTTAGGCTAGGATATATAATGTTATACACGCATATAATGATATCACCGAGAACTACGGGCCGACACGCCAGGAATGATGTGAAATATTACATTCGACATAGCAGGTCGCCTTAGCCTAGGATATATAACGTTATAGACATATATAATGTTCCCACCGAGAAATAGGGGCAGACGCGTCAGGAATGTTGCAAAATATTACACCCGAACTGTTAGGTTCCCTTAGGTTAGGATATACAACGTTATAGACGTATATATTATTCCCACCGAGAAATATTGGCCGACGCGTCAGGAATGTTGTAAAATATTACACCCGAAATGTTAGGTTCCCTTAGGTTAGGATATACAAGGTTATAGACGTATAGTATGTTCCCACCGAGATGTAGGGACCGACATGCCAGGAATGATCTAAAATATTACATTTGAGTTGTTTGGTTGCTTTAGGTTAGGATATATATCGTTATAGACTTATATAATGTTCCCACCGAGACGTGGGGGCCGACATGCCAGGAATGTTGTAAAATATTACATCCCAGAAGTTTGGTTGCTTTGGGTTAGGATATACAACGTTATAGACGTATATAATGTCCCCATCGAGAAGCAGGCGACGACACGCCAGGAATGTTGTAAAATATTACATCCGAGATGTTGGGTTACCTTAGGCTAGGACATATTCCGTTATAGACGTATACAATGTTCCCACCGAGAAGTAGGGACCGACGCGTCAGGAATGTTGTAAAATATTACATCCCAGAAGTTAGGTTCCCTTAGGTTAGGATATACAACGTTATAGACGTATATAATGTCCCCTTCGAGAAGCAGCGACGACACGCCAGAATGTTGTAAAATATTACTTTCGACATGTTAGGTTGCCTTAGGCTAGGATATATAACGTTATAGACGTATATAATATTCCCACCGAGAAGTAGGGGCCGACGCGTCAGGAATGTTGTAAAATATTACACCCGAGATGCTAGGTTGCCTTATGCTAGGATATATAACGTGATAGACGTATATAATGTTCCCACCGAGAAATAGGGGCCGACGCGTCAGGAATGTTGTAAAATATTACACCCGAAATGTTAGGTTCCCTTAGGTTAGGATATACAACGTTATAGACGTATAGAAAGTTCCCACCGAGATGTAGGGACCGACATGCCAGGAATGTTGTAAAATACTACATTCGAGATGTTAGTTTGCCTTAGGTGAGGATATAAAACGTTATAGACGCATACAATGTCCGTACCGAGACGAACGAGACGACACGTACTGGATTCTGTAAAACATTACCAGCGAGCGGCTAGATGGGTTAGAGTAGGTTATATTATGTTATAGACGTATATAATGTTCCCACTCAGAAGTAGGGGCCGAACCTCATGGAATGTTGTAAAATACTAGATTCGAGATGTTAGATTGCCTTAGGTTAGGATGTATAACGTTAGAGATCTATATAGTGTCCCCACCGAGAAGTACGGGACGACATGACCAGGATTCTATAAAACATTACCAGCGAGGGGCTAGATGGATTAGGTTAGGTTATATTACGTTATGGACGTATATAATGTTCCCACCGAAAAGTAGAGGCCGATCCGCCGGGAATGTTGTGAAATACTACATTCGAGATGTTAGGTTGCCTTATGGTAATATATACAACGTTATAGACGTATATAATGTGCCCACCGAGGTTTAGGGTCCGACTCGCCAGGAATGTTGGAAAATACTACATCCGAGATGTTAGGTTGCCTTAGGTTGGGATATATAGCGTTATAGACGTATATAATGTCGCCACCGAGACGTACGGTCCGACACGACCGGGATTCTGTAAAACATTATCAGGGAGGGGCTAGATGGGTTAGGTTAGGTCATATTACGTTATAGACGTATATAATGTTCCCACCGAGAAGTGGTGCCGACCCGCCAAGAATGTTGTGAAATACTACATTCGAGATGTTTGGTTGCCTTATGGTAATATATACAACGTTATAGACGTATATAATGTGCCCACCGAGGTTTAGGGGCCGACCCGCCAGGAATGTTGGAAAATACTACATCCGAGATGTTAGGTTACTTAGGTTAGTATGTATAACGTTATAAACGTATATAATGTCCCCATCGAGAAGTACCGGACGACACGACCGGGATTCTGTAAAACATTACCAGCGAGATGCTAGATGGGTTAGGTTAGGTTATATTACGTTATAGACGTATATAATGTTCCCAGCGAGAAGTGGGGCTGACCCGCCAGGAATGTTGTGAAATATTACATTCGAGATATTAGGTTGCCTTAGGTTAGGATATATAACGTTATAGACGTATATAATGTCCGCACCGTGACGTACGGGGCGACACGAACGGGATTCCGTAAAACATTACCAGCGAGGGTCTAGATGGGTTAGATTAGGTTCTATTACGTTATAGACGTATATAATATTCCCACCGAGAAGTAGGGGCCGACGTGCGAGGATTGTAGTAAAATATTACATCCGAGATGTTAGGTTGCCTTAGGTTAGGATATATAACGTTATAGACGTATATAATGTTCCCACGGAGAACTAAGTGCCGACACACCAGGAATGTTGAAAAATATTACATCCGAGATGTTAGGTCGTCTTACGCTAGTATATAACGTTATAGACGTATATAATGTTCCCACCGAGAAATAGGGGCCGACGCGTCAGGAATGTTGTAAAATATTACACCCGAGATGTTAGGTTCCCTTAGGTTAGGATATACAACGTTACAGACGTATATAATGTACCCACGGAGACGTAGGGACCGACATGCCAGGAATGTTGTAAAATATTACATCCCAGATGTTAGGTTGCGTTAGGTTAGAATATACAACGTTATAGACGTATATAATGTCCCCATCGAGAAGCAGGCGGCGACACGACAGGAATGTTGTAAAATATTACATTCGACATGTTAGGTTGCCTTAGGCTAGCATATATATCGTTATAGACGTATACAATGTTCCCACCGAGAAGTAGGGACCGACATGCCAGGAATGTTGTAAAATATTACATCCGAGATGTAAAGTTCCCTTAGGTTAGGATATATATCGTTATAGACGTATATAACGTTCCCACCGACACGTAGGGACCGACATGCCAGGAATGTTGTAAAATATTACACCCCAGATGTTCGGTTGCGTTAGGTTAGGATATACAACGTTATAGACGTATATAAAGTCCCCATCGAGAAGCAGGCGACGACACGCCAGGAATGTTGTAAAATGTAACATCCGAGATGTTTTGTTGCCATACGTTAGGATATGTAACGTTATAGACGTATATAATGTTCCCACCGAAAAGTAGCAGCCGAAGCGCCAGGAATGTTGTAAAATATTACATCCGAGATGTTAGGTTGCCTTAGAGTAGTATATACATCGTTATAGACGTGTACAATGTTTCCACCGAGAAGTAGGGACCGACATGCCAGGAATGTTGTAAAATATTACATCCGAGATGTTAGGTTCCCTTAGGTTAAGATATATAACGTTATAGATGTATATAATGTCCCCATCCAGAAGTTGGCGACGACACGCCAGGAATGTAGTAAAATGTTACATCCCAGATGTTAGGTTGCGTTAGGTTAGAATATACAACGTTATAGACGTATATAATGTCCCCATCGTGAAGCAGGCGACGACACGACAGGAATGTTGTAAAATATTACATTCGACATGTTAGGTTGCCTTAGGCTAGGATATATATCGTTATAGACGTATACAATGTTCCCACCGAGAAGTAGGGCCCGACATGCCAGGAATGTCGTAAAATATTACATCCGAGATGTAAAGTTCCCTTAGGTTAGGATATATATCGTTATAGACGTATACAACGTTCCCACCGACACGTAGGGACCGTCATGCCAGGAATGTTGTAAAATATTACACCCCAGATGTTTGGTTGCGTTAGGTTAGGATATACAACGTTATAGACGTATATAATGTCCCCATCGAGAAGCGGGCGACGACACGCCAGAATGTTGTAAAATATTACATCCGAGATGTTAGGTTCCCTTAGGTTAGGGTATACACCGTTATAGACGTATATAATGTCCCCACCGAGAAGTACAGGCGGACACGCCAGGAATGCTGCAAGATATTACATCCGAGATGTCAGGTTGCCTTAGGCTAGGATATATACCGTTATAGTCGTATGTAATGTTACCACAGAGAACTACGGGCCGACACGGAGGGAATGATGTAAAATATTACATTCGACATGTTAGGTTGCCTTAGGCTAGGATATATATCGTTATAGACGTTTACAATATTCCCACCGAGAAGTAGGGACCGACATGCCAGGAATGTTTTAAAATATTACATCCCAGATGTTAGGTTGCGTTAGGTTATGATATACAACGTTATAGACGTATATAATGTAACCACGGAGACGTAGGGACCGACATGCCAGGAATGTTGTAAAATATGACATCCCAGATGTTAAGTTGCGTTAGGTTAGTATATACAAGGTTATAGACGTATATAATGTCCCCATCGAGAAGCAGGCGACGACACGCTAGGAATGTTGTAAAAGATTACATTCGACATGTTAGGTTGCCTTAGGCTAGGATATACATCGTTATAGACGTATACAATGTTCCCACCGAGAAGTAGAGACCGACATGCCAGGAATGTTGTAAAATATTACATCCGAGATGTAAGGTTCCCCTAGGTTAGGATATATATCGTTATAGACGTATATAACGTTCCCACCGAGACGTAGGGACCGACATGCCAAGAATGTTGTAAAATATTACATCCCAGATGTTAGGTTGCGTTAGGTTAGGATATACAACGTTATCGACGTATATAAAGTCCCCATCGAGAAGTACGGTCGGACACGCCAGGAATGCTGCAAAATATTACATCCGAGATGTTAGGTTGCCTTAGGCTAGGATATATACCGTTACAGTCGTATGTAATGTTACCGCCGAGAACTACGGGCCGACACGGCGGGAATGATGTAAAACATTACATTCGACATGTTAGTTCGCGTTAGGCTAGAATATATAACGCTATAGACGTATATAATGTTCCCACCGAGAAATAGGGGCCGACACACCAGGAATGTTGCCAACTATTACATCCGAGATGTTCGGTTCCCTTTGGTTAGGCTATACAACGTTATAGACGTATATAATGTTCCCACCGAGACGTAGTGACCGACATGCCAGGAATGTTGTAAAATATTACATCCGAGATGTTCGGTTGCCTTAGGTTAGGATATACAACGTTATAGATGTATATAATGTTCCCATCGAGAAGTAGGCGACCACACGCCAGTAATGTTGTAAAGTATTACATTCGACAAGTTAGGTTGCCGTAGGCTAGGATATATAACGTTATAGTCGTATATAATGTTCCCACCGAGAAATAGGGACCGACGCGTCAGGAATGTTGTAAAATATTACATCCGAGATGTTAGGTTGCCTTAGAGTAGTATATACATCGTTATAGACGTAAACAAAGTTTCCACCGAGAAGTAGGGACCGACATGCCAGGAATGTTGTAAAATATTACATCCGAGATGTTAGGTTCCCTTAGGTTAAGATATATAACGTTATAGATGTATATAATGTCCCCATCGAGAAGTAGGAGCCGTCACGCCAGGAATGTTGTAAAATATTACGGTAGAGATGTTAGGTTGCCTTTGGTTATAATATATAACGTTATAGACGTATATAATGTTCCCACCGAGAAATAGGGGCCGACGCGTCAGGAATGATGTAAAATATTACACCCGAGATGTTAGGTTCCCTTAGGTTAGGATATACAACGTTATAGACATATAGAATGTTCCCACCGAGACATAGGTACCGACATGCCAGGAATGTTGTAAAATAATACATCCCAGATTTTAGGTTGCCTTAGGTTAGGATATACAACGTTATAGACGTATATAATGTCCCCATCCAGAAGTAGGCTACGACACACCAGGAATGTTGTAAAATATTACATCCCAGATGTTAGGTTGCGTTAGGTTAGGATATACAACGTTACAGACGTATATAATGCACCCACGGAGACGTAGGGACCGACATGCCAGGAATGTTGTAAAATATTACATCCCAGATGTTAGGTTGCGTTAGGTTAGAATATACAACGTTATAGACGTATATAATGTCCCCATCGAGAAGCAGGCGGCGACACGACAGGAATGTTGTAAAATATTACATTCGACATGTTAGGTTGCCTTAGGCTAGGATATATATCGTTATAGACGCATACAATGTTCCCACCGAGAAGTAGGGCCCGACATGCCAGGAATGTCGTAAAATATTACATTCGACATGTTGGGTTGCCTTAGGCTAGGATATATAACGTTATAGACGTATATAATATTCCCACCGAGAAATAGGGGCCGACGCGTCATGAATGTTGTAAAATATTACATCCCAGATGTTAGGTTGCGTTAGGTAAGGATATACAACGTTATAGACGTATATAATTTCCCCATCGAGAAGCAGGCGACGACACGCCAGGAATGTTGTAAAAAATTACATCCGAGATGTTATGTTGCCTTACGTTAGGATATATAACGTTATAGACGTATATAATATTCCCAGCGAGAAATAGGGGCCGACGCGTCAGGAATGTTGTAAAATATCACACCCGAAATGTTAGGTTCCCATAGGTTAGCATATAGAACGTTATAGACGTATATAATGTTCCCACCGAGAAGTAGGGACCGACATGCCAGGAATGTTGTAAAATATTACATCCGAGATGTTAGCTTGCTTTAGGTTAGGATATATATCGTTATAGACTTATATAATGTTCCCACCGAGACGTGGGGACCGACATGCCAGGAATGTTGCAAAATATTACATCCGATATGTTAGGTTGCCTTAGGTTAGGATGTACAACGTTATAGACGTATAGAATGTCCCCACCGAGATGTAGGGACCGACAAGCCAGGAATGTTCTAAAATATTACCTCCGAGTTGTTAGGTTGCTTTAGGTTGGGATATATATCGTTATAGACTTATATAATGTTCCCACAAAGACGTGGGGGCCGACGCGTCAGGAATGTTGTAAAATATTACATCCCAGAAGTTAGGTTGCTATGGGTTAGGATATACAACGTTATAGACGTATATAATGTCCCCATCGAGAAGCAGGCGACGACACGCCAGGAATGTTGTAAAATATTACATCCGAGATGTTAGGTTGCCTTAGGCTAGGATATATAACGTTATAGATGTATATAATATTCCAACCGAGAAATAAGGGCCGACGCGTCAGGAATGTTGTAAAATATTACATCCGATATGTTAGGTTGCCTTAGGTTAGGATGTACAACGTTATAGACGTATAGAATGTCCCCACCGAGATGTAGGGACCGACAAGCCAGGAATGTTCTAAAATATTACCTCCGAGTTGTTAGGTTGCTTTAGGTTGGGATATATATCGTTATAGACTTATATAATGTTCCCACAAAGACGTGGGGGCCGACGCGTCAGGAATGTTGTAAAATATTACATCCCAGAAGTTAGGTTGCTATGGGTTAGGATATACAACGTTATAGACGTATATAATGTCCCCATCGAGAAGCAGGCGACGACACGCCAGGAATGTTGTAAAATATTACATCCGAGATGTTAGGTTACCTTAGGCTAGGACATATATCGTTATAGACGTATACAATGTTCCCACCGAGAAGTAGGGCCGACGCGTCAGGAATGTTGTAAAATAAAACAACCCAGATGTTAGGTTGCGTTAGGTTAGGATATACAACGTTATAGACGTATATAATGTCCCCTTCGAGAAGCAGGCGACGACACGCCAGAATGTTGTAAATTATTACATTCGACATGTTGGGATGCCTTAGGCTAGGATATATAACGTTATAGACGTATATAATATTCCCACCGGGAAATAGGTGCCGACGCGTCAGGAATGTTGTAAAATATTAGACCCGAGATGTTAGGTTCCCTTAGGTTAGTATATACAACGTTATAGACGTATATAATGTTCCCACCGAGAAGTAGGGACCGACATGCCAGGAATGTTGTAAAATATTACATCCGACATGTTAGCTTGCTTTAGGTTAGGATATATATCGTTATAGACTTATATAACATTCCAACCGAGACGCGGGGACCGACATGCCAGGAATGTTGTAAAATATTACATTTGACATGTTAGGTTTCCTTAGGCTAGGATATATAATGTTATACACGCATATAATGATATCACCGAGAACTACGGGCCGACACGCCAGGAATGATGTGAAATATTACATTCGACATAGCAGGTCGCCTTAGCCTAGGATATATAACGTTATAGACATATATAATGTTCCCACCGAGAAATAGGGGCAGACGCGTCAGGAATGTTGCAAAATATTACACCCGAACTGTTAGGTTCCCTTAGGTTAGGATATACAACGTTATAGACGTATATATTATTCCCACCGAGAAATATTGGCCGACGCGTCAGGAATGTTGTAAAATATTACACCCGAAATGTTAGGTTCCCTTAGGTTAGGATATACAAGGTTATAGACGTATAGTATGTTCCCACCGAGATGTAGGGACCGACATGCCAGGAATGATCTAAAATATTACATTTGAGTTGTTTGGTTGCTTTAGGTTAGGATATATATCGTTATAGACTTATATAATGTTCCCACCGAGACGTGGGGGCCGACATGCCAGGAATGTTGTAAAATATTACATCCCAGAAGTTTGGTTGCTTTGGGTTAGGATATACAACGTTATAGACGTATATAATGTCCCCATCGAGAAGCAGGCGACGACACGCCAGGAATGTTGTAAAATATTACATCCGAGATGTTGGGTTACCTTAGGCTAGGACATATTCCGTTATAGACGTATACAATGTTCCCACCGAGAAGTAGGGACCGACGCGTCAGGAATGTTGTAAAATATTACATCCCAGAAGTTAGGTTCCCTTAGGTTAGGATATACAACGTTATAGACGTATATAATGTCCCCTTCGAGAAGCAGCGACGACACGCCAGAATGTTGTAAAATATTACTTTCGACATGTTAGGTTGCCTTAGGCTAGGATATATAACGTTATAGACGTATATAATATTCCCACCGAGAAGTAGGGGCCGACGCGTCAGGAATGTTGTAAAATATTACACCCGAGATGCTAGGTTGCCTTATGCTAGGATATATAACGTGATAGACGTATATAATGTTCCCACCGAGAAATAGGGGCCGACGCGTCAGGAATGTTGTAAAATATTACACCCGAAATGTTAGGTTCCCTTAGGTTAGGATATACAACGTTATAGACGTATAGAAAGTTCCCACCGAGATGTAGGGACCGACATGCCAGGAATGTTGTAAAATACTACATTCGAGATGTTAGTTTGCCTTAGGTGAGGATATAAAACGTTATAGACGCATACAATGTCCGTACCGAGACGAACGAGACGACACGTACTGGATTCTGTAAAACATTACCAGCGAGCGGCTAGATGGGTTAGAGTAGGTTATATTATGTTATAGACGTATATAATGTTCCCACTCAGAAGTAGGGGCCGAACCTCATGGAATGTTGTAAAATACTAGATTCGAGATGTTAGATTGCCTTAGGTTAGGATGTATAACGTTAGAGATCTATATAGTGTCCCCACCGAGAAGTACGGGACGACATGACCAGGATTCTATAAAACATTACCAGCGAGGGGCTAGATGGATTAGGTTAGGTTATATTACGTTATGGACGTATATAATGTTCCCACCGAAAAGTAGAGGCCGATCCGCCGGGAATGTTGTGAAATACTACATTCGAGATGTTAGGTTGCCTTATGGTAATATATACAACGTTATAGACGTATATAATGTGCCCACCGAGGTTTAGGGTCCGACTCGCCAGGAATGTTGGAAAATACTACATCCGAGATGTTAGGTTGCCTTAGGTTGGGATATATAGCGTTATAGACGTATATAATGTCGCCACCGAGACGTACGGTCCGACACGACCGGGATTCTGTAAAACATTATCAGGGAGGGGCTAGATGGGTTAGGTTAGGTCATATTACGTTATAGACGTATATAATGTTCCCACCGAGAAGTGGTGCCGACCCGCCAAGAATGTTGTGAAATACTACATTCGAGATGTTTGGTTGCCTTATGGTAATATATACAACGTTATAGACGTATATAATGTGCCCACCGAGGTTTAGGGGCCGACCCGCCAGGAATGTTGGAAAATACTACATCCGAGATGTTAGGTTACTTAGGTTAGTATGTATAACGTTATAAACGTATATAATGTCCCCATCGAGAAGTACCGGACGACACGACCGGGATTCTGTAAAACATTACCAGCGAGATGCTAGATGGGTTAGGTTAGGTTATATTACGTTATAGACGTATATAATGTTCCCAGCGAGAAGTGGGGCTGACCCGCCAGGAATGTTGTGAAATATTACATTCGAGATATTAGGTTGCCTTAGGTTAGGATATATAACGTTATAGACGTATATAATGTCCGCACCGTGACGTACGGGTCGACACGAACGGGATTCCGTAAAACATTACCAGCGAGGGTCTAGATGGGTTAGATTAGGTTCTATTACGTTATAGACGTATATAATATTCCCACCGAGAAGTAGGGGCCGACGTGCGAGGATTGTAGTAAAATATTACATCCGAGATGTTAGGTTGCCTTAGGTTAGGATATATAACGTTATAGACGTATATAATGTTCCCACGGAGAACTAAGTGCCGACACACCAGGAATGTTGAAAAATATTACATCCGAGATGTTAGGTCGTCTTACGCTAGTATATAACGTTATAGACGTATATAATGTTCCCACCGAGAAATAGGGGCCGACGCGTCAGGAATGTTGTAAAATATTACACCCGAGATGTTAGGTTCCCTTAGGTTAGGATATACAACGTTACAGACGTATATAATGTACCCACGGAGACGTAGGGACCGACATGCCAGGAATGTTGTAAAATATTACATCCCAGATGTTAGGTTGCGTTAGGTTAGAATATACAACGTTATAGACGTATATAATGTCCCCATCGAGAAGCAGGCGGCGACACGACAGGAATGTTGTAAAATGTAACATCCGAGATGTTTTGTTGCCATACGTTAGGATATGTAACGTTATAGACGTATATAATGTTCCCACCGAAAAGTAGCAGCCGAAGCGCCAGGAATGTTGTAAAATATTACATCCGAGATGTTAGGTTGCCTTAGAGTAGTATATACATCGTTATAGACGTGTACAATGTTTCCACCGAGAAGTAGGGACCGACATGCCAGGAATGTTGTAAAATATTACATCCGAGATGTTAGGTTCCCTTAGGTTAAGATATATAACGTTATAGATGTATATAATGTCCCCATCGAGAAGTAGGAGCCGTCACGCCAGGAATGTTGTAAAATATTACGGTAGAGATGTTAGGTTGCCTTTGGTTATAATATATAACGTTATAGACGTATATAATGTTCCCACCGAGAAATAGGGGCCGACGCGTCAGGAATGATGTAAAATATTACACCCGAGATGTTAGGTTCCCTTAGGTTAGGATATACAACGTTATAGACATATAGAATGTTCCCACCGAGACATAGGTACCGACATGCCAGGAATGTTGTAAAATAATACATCCCAGATTTTAGGTTGCCTTAGGTTAGGATATACAACGTTATAGACGTATATAATGTCCCCATCCAGAAGTAGGCTACGACACACCAGGAATGTTGTAAAATATTACATCCCAGATGTTAGGTTGCGTTAGGTTAGGATATACAACGTTACAGACGTATATAATGCACCCACGGAGACGTAGGGACCGACATGCCAGGAATGTTGTAAAATATTACATCCCAGATGTTAGGTTGCGTTAGGTTAGAATATACAACGTTATAGACGTATATAATGTCCCCATCGAGAAGCAGGCGGCGACACGACAGGAATGTTGTAAAATATTACATTCGACATGTTAGGTTGCCTTAGGCTAGGATATATATCGTTATAGACGTATACAATGTTCCCACCGAGAAGTAGGGCCCGACATGCCAGGAATGTCGTAAAATATTACATCCGAGATGTAAGGTTCCCCTAGGTTAGGATATATATCGTTATAGACGTATATAACGTTCCCACCGAGACGTAGGGACCGACATGCCAAGAATGTTGTAAAATATTACATCCCAGATGTTAGGTTGCGTTAGGTTAGGATATACAACGTTATCGACGTATATAAAGTCCCCATCGAGAAGTACGGTCGGACACGCCAGGAATGCTGCAAAATATTACATCCGAGATGTTAGGTTGCCTTAGGCTAGGATATATACCGTTACAGTCGTATGTAATGTTACCGCCGAGAACTACGGGCCGACAC
Source organism: Xylocopa violacea (assembly GCA_963969225.1). Classification (NCBI taxonomy): domain Eukaryota; kingdom Metazoa; phylum Arthropoda; class Insecta; order Hymenoptera; family Apidae; genus Xylocopa; species Xylocopa violacea. The sequence continues at coordinate 70,187 of CAXAJV010000395.1, read as the reverse complement.
GGCGGGAATGATGTAAAACATTACATTCGACATGTTAGTTCGCGTTAGGCTAGAATATATAACGCTATAGACGTATATAATGTTCCCACCGAGAAATAGGGGCCGACACACCAGGAATGTTGCCAACTATTACGTCCGAGATGTTCGGTTCCCTTTGGTTAGGCTATACAACGTTATAGACGTATATAATGTTCCCACCGAGACGTAGTGACCGACATGCCAGGAATGTTGTAAAATATTACATCCGAGATGTTAGGTTGCCTTAGGTTAGGATATACAACGTTATAGATGTATATAATGTCCCCATCGAGAAGTAGGCGACCACACGCCAGTAATGTTGTAAAGTATTACATTCGACAAGTTAGGTTGCCGTAGGCTAGGATATATAACGTTATAGACGTATATAATGTTCCCACCGAGAAATAGGGACCGACGCGTCAGGAATGTTGTAAAATATTACATCCGAGATGTTAGGTTGCCTTAGAGTAGTATATACATCGTTATAGACGTAAACAATGTTTCCACCGAGAAGTAGGGACCGACATGCCAGGAATGTTGTAAAATATTACATCCGAGATGTTAGGTTCCCTTAGGTTAAGATATATAACGTTATAGATGTATATAATGTCCCCATCGAGAAGTAGGAGCCGTCACGCCAGGAATGTTGTAAAACATTACGGTAGAGATGTTAGGTTGCCTTTGGTTATAATATATAACGTTATAGACGTATATAATGTTCCCACCGAGAAATAGGGGCCGACGCGTCAGGAATGATGTAAAATATTACACCCGAGATGTTAGGTTCGCTTAGGTTAGGATATACAACGTTATAGACATATAGAATGTTCCCACCGAGACGTAGGTACCGACATGCCAGGAATGTTGTAAAATAATACATCCCAGATTTTAGGTTGCCTTAGGTTAGGATATACAACGTTATAGACGTATATAATGTCCCCATCCAGAAGTAGGCTACGACACGCCAGGAATGTTGTAAAATATTACATCCCAGATGTTAGGTTGCGTTAGGTTAGGATATACAACATTACAGACGTATATAATGCACCCACGGAGACGTAGGGACCGACATGCCAGGAATGTTGTAAAATATTACATCCCAGATGTTAGGTTGCGTTAGGTTAGAATATACAACGTTATAGACGTATATAATGTCCCCATCGAGAAGCAGGCGACGACACGCCAGAATGTTGTAAAATATTACATCCGAGATGTTAGGTTGCCTTAGGTTAGGATATACAACGTTATAGATGTATATAATGTCCCCATCGAGAAGTAGGCGACCACACGCCAGGAATGTTGTAAAATATTACATTCGACAAGTTAGGTTGCCGTAGGGTAGGATATATAACGTTATAGACGTATATAATGTTCCCACCGAGAAATAGGGACCGACGCCTCAGGAATGATGTAAAATATTACACCCGAGATGTTAGGTTCCCTTAGGTTAGGATATACAACGTTATAGACATATAGAATGTTCCCACCGAGACATAGGTACCGACATGCCAGGAATGTTGTAAAATAATACATCCCAGATTTTAGGTTGCCTTAGGTTAGGATATACAACGTTATAGACGTATATAATGTCCCCATCCAGAAGTAGGCTACGACACACCAGGAATGTTGTAAAATATTACATCCCAGATGTTAGGTTGCGTTAGGTTAGGATATACAACGTTACAGACGTATATAATGCACCCACGGAGACGTAGGGACCGACATGCCAGGAATGTTGTAAAATATTACATCCCAGATGTTAGGTTGCGTTAGGTTAGAATATACAACGTTATAGACGTATATAATGTCCCCATCGAGAAGCAGGCGACGACACGACAGGAATGTTGTAAAATATTACATCCCAGATGATAGGTTGCGTTAGGTTAGAATATACAACGTTATAGACGTATATAATGTCCCCATCGAGAAGCGGGCGACGACACGCTAGGAATGTTGTAAAAGATTACATTCGACATGTTAGGCTGCCTTAGGCTAGGATATATATCGTTATAGACGTATACAATGTTCCCACCGAGAAGTAGAGACCGACATGCCAGGAATGTTGTAAAATATTACATCCGAGGTGTAAGGTTCCCCTAGGTTAGGATATATATCGTTATAGACGTATATAACGTTCCCACCGAGACGTAGGGACCGACATGCCAAGAATGTTGTAAAATATTACATCCCAGATGTTAGGTTGCGTTAGGTTAGGATATACAACGTTATCGACGTATATAAAGTCCCCATCGAGAAGCAGGCGACGACACGCCAGGAATGTTGTAAAATATAACATCCGAGATGTTATTTTGCCATGCGTTAGGCTATGTAACGTTATAGACGTATATAATGTTCCCACCGAAAAGTAGCAGCCGAAGCGCCAGGAATGTTGTAAAATATTACATCCGAGATGTTAGGTTGCCTTAGAGTAGTATATACATCGTTATAGACGTGTACAATGTTTCCACCGAGAAGTAGGGACCGACATGCCAGGAATGTTGTAAAATATTACATCCGAGATGTTAGGTTCCCTTAGGTTAAGATATATAACGTTATAGATGTATATAATGTCCCCATCCAGAAGTTGGCGACGACACGCCAGGAATGTAGTAAAATGTTACATCCCAGATGTTAGGTTGCGTTAGGTTAGAATATACAACGTTATAGACGTATATAATGTCCCCATCGTGAAGCAGGCGACGACACGACAGGAATGTTGTAAAATATTACATTCGACATGTTAGGTTGCCTTAGGCTATGATATATATCGTTATAGACGTATACAATGTTCCCACCGAGAAGTAGGGCCCGACACGCCAGGAATGATGTAAAATGTTACATCCGACATGTTAGGTCGCCTTAGGCTAGGATATATAAAGCTATAGACGTATATAATGTTTCCACCGAGAAATAGGTGCCAACGCGTCAGGAATGTTGTAAAATATTACACCGGAGATGTTAGGTTGCCTTAGGTTAGGATATGTATCGTTACAGACGTGTATAATGTTCCCACCGAGGCGTAGTGACCGACATGCCAGGAATGTTGTAAAATATTACATCCGAGATGTTAGGTTGCCTTAGGTTAGGATATACAACGTTATAGATGTATATAATATCCCCATCGAGAAGTAGGCGACGACACGCCAGGAATGTTGTAAAATATTACATCCGACATGTTAGGTTGCCTTAGGCTAGGATATATAACGATATAGACGTATATAATGTCCCCAGCGAGAAGTAGGCGACGACACGCCAGGAATGCTGTAAAATATTACATAAGAGATGTTAGGTTGCAATAGGCTAGGACATATATCGTTATAGACGTATACAATGTTCCCACAGAGAAGTAGGGACCGACATGCCAGGAATGTTGTAAAATATTACATTCGACATGTCAGGTTGCCTTAGGCTAGGATATATAGCGTTATAGACGTATATAATGTTCCCACCGAGAAGTAGGGGCCGACGTGCCAGGAATGTAGTAAAATATTACATCCGAGATGTTAGGTTGCCTTAGGTTAGGATATATAACGTTATAGACGTATATAATGTTACCACAGAGAACTAGGCACTTGCAAGCCAGGAATGTTGTAAAATATTACGGTAGAGATGATAGGTTGCCTTGTTTACGATATATAACGTTATAGACGTATATACTGTTCCCACCGAGAAGTAGGGGCCGACGCGCTAGGAATGTTGTAAAATATTACATTCGACATGTTAGGTTGCCTTAGCCTAGGATATGTAACGCTATAGACGTATATAATGTTCCCACCGAGAAGTAGGGGGCAACGAGCCAGGAATGTTGTAAAATATTACGCTCGACATGTTAGGTTGCCTTAGACTACGATGTATAGCGTTATAGAAGTATATAATGTTCCCACCGAGAAGTAGGGGCCGACGTGCCGGGAATGTAGTAAAACATTACATCCGAGATGCTAGGTTGCCTTAGGTTAGGATATATGACGTTGTAGACGTGTATAATGTTCCCTCCGAGAACTAAGGGCCGACACGCCAGGAATGTTGTAAAATATTACATCCGAGATGTTAGGTTGCCTTAGGTTAGGATATATAATGTTATAGACGTATATAGTGTTCCCACCGAGAAGTAGGGGCCGACGCATCAGGAATGTTGTAAAACATTACATCCGAGGTGTTAGGTTGCCTTAGGTTAGGATATATAACGTTATAGACGTATATATTGTTCCCACCGAGAACTAGGGGCCGATGAGCCAGGAATGTCGTAAAATATTACGTTCGACAAGTTAGGATGCCTCAGGTTAGGATATATAACGTTATAGACGTATATAATGTTCCCACCGAGAAGTAGGGGCCGACGAGCGAGGAATGTTGTAAAATATTACATCCGAGATGTTAGGTTGCCTTACGCTTAGATATACAGCGTTATAGATGTATATAATGTTTCCACCGAGAAGTAGGGGCCGAAGCGCCGGGAATGTTGTAAAATATTACATATGACATGTTAGGTTGCCTTAGGCTAGGATATATAGCGTTATAGACGTATATAATGTTCCCACCGAGAAGTAGCGGCCGACGTGCCAGGTATGTAGTAAAATATTACATCCGAGATGTTAGGTTGCCTCAGGCTAGGATATATAAAGTTATAGACGTATATAATGTTACCACAGAGAAGTAGGGACCGAAGTGCCGGGAATGTTGTAAAATATTACATTCGACATGTTAGGGTGCCTTAGGCTAGGATATGTAACATTATAGACGTATATAATGTTCCCACCGAGAAGTAGGGGCCACGTGCCAGGAATGTGGTGATATACTACATTCGACATGTTAGGTTGCCTCAGGTTAGGATATATAACGTTATAGACGTATATAATGTGCCCACCGAGAAGTAGGGGCCAACCCGACAGAAATGTTGGAAAATACTACATTCGAAATGTTAGGTTGCCTTACGTTAGGATATATAACGTTAGAGACGAATATAATGTCCCCACCGAGAAGTACAGGCCGACACGACCGGGATGCTGTAAAACATTACCTGCGAGGGTCTAGATGGGTTAAGTTAGGTTATATTAGGTTATAGTCGTATATAATGTTCCCAACGAGAAGTAGAGGCGGACCCGCCAGGAATATAGGAAAATATTACATTCGGGATGTTAGGTTGCCCTGGGTTGGGTTATATAACGTTCTAGACGTATATAATGTCCACAACGAGAAGTACGGTCCGACACGGATGGGATTCTGTAAAGCATTATCACCGAGGTGCAAGACGGGTTAGGTTAGGTTATATTTCGTTATAGACGTATACAATGTGCCCTCCGAGACGTACGGGACGACACGAACGGGATTCTGTAAAACATTACCAGCTAGGATCTAGATTGGTTAGGTTAGGCTATATTACGATATAGACGTATATAATGTGCCCACCGAGAAGTAGGGGCCGACCCCCCAGAAATGTGGGAAAATACTACATTCGAGAGGTTAGGTTGCCTTAGGATAGGAAAATAACGTTATAGACGTATATAATGTCCGCACCGAGACGTAGGGCACGACACGAACGGGATTCTGTCAAACATTACCAGCGAGGGTCTAGATGGGTTAGGTTAGGATCTATTACGTTATAGACGTATATAATGTTCCCACCGAGAAGTAGGGGCCGACCCGCCAGGAATGTTGGAAAATACTACATTCGAGATGTTAAGTTTTCTTAGGTTAGGATATATAACGTAGTAGACGTACATAATGTCCCCACCGAGAAGTACGGGCCGACACGCCCGGGATTCTGTAAAATATTACCACCGAGGGTCTAGATGGACTAGGCTAGGTTCTATTACGTTATAGACGTATCTAATGTTCCCACCGAGAAGTAGCGGCCGACCCGCCATGAATGTTGGAAACTGCTACATCCGAGATGTTAGGTTGCCATAGGTAAGGATATGTAACGTTATAGACGTATATAATGCCCGCACCGAGACGTACGGGACGACACGAACGGGATTCTGTAAAACATTTCCAGCGAGGGTCTAGATGGGTTAGGTTAGGATCTATTACGTTATAGACGTATATAATGTTCCCACCAAGAAGTAGCGGCCGACCCGCCTGGAATGTAGTAAAATACAACATTCGAGATGTTAGGTTGCCTTAGGTTAGGATATATAACGATACAGACGCATATAATGTCCGCACAGAGACGTACGGGGCGACACGAACGAGATTCTGTAAAACAATAAGAGCGAGGGTCTGGATGGGTTAGGTTAGGTTATATTACGTTATAGACGTATATAATGTTCTCACCGAGAAGTAGGTTCCGACCCGCCAGGAATGTTGTAAAATATTACACCCGAGATGTGAGGTTCCCTTAGGTTAGGATATTCAACGTTATAGACGTATAGAAAGTTCCCATCGAGATGTAGGGACCGACATGCCAGGAATGATGCAAAATATTACATCCGAGATGTTAGTATGCTTTAGGTTAGGATATATATCGTTATAGACGTATATAATGTTCCCACCGAGACGTGGGGATCGACGTGCCAGGAATCTTGTAAAATATTACATCCCAGGTGTGAGGTTGGCTTAGGTTAGGATATACAGCGATGTAGACGTATATAATGTCCCCATCGAGGAGCAGGTGACGACACGCCAGGAATGTTGTAAAATATTACATCCGAGGTGTTAGGTTGCCTTAGGCTAGGATATATAACGTTATAGACGTATATGATGTTACCACCGAGAACTATGGTTCGACACGTCAGGAATGATGTAAAATATTACATTCGACATGTTAGGTCGCCTTAGGCTAGGATATATAACGTTATAGATGTATATAATGTTCCCACCGAGAAATAGGGGCCGACGCTTCAGGAATGTTGTAAAATATTACACCCCAGATGTTAGGTACCCTTATGCTAGGATATACAACGTTATAGACGTATGGAATGTTCCCACCGAGAAGTAGGGGCCGACCCGCCAGGAATGTGGGAAAATACTACATCCGAGATGTTAGGATGCCTTAGGTTAGGATATACAACGTTATAGACGTATATAATGTCCCCACCGAGGTTTACGGGCCGACACGGCCTGGATTCTGTAAAACATTACCAGCGAGGAACTAGATGGGTTAGGGTAGGTTATGTTACGTTATAGAGGTAAATAATATTCCCACCGAGAAGTGGGGCCGACCCGCCAGGAATGTTTTGAAATACTACATTCCAGATGTTAGGTTGCCTTATGGTAATATATACAGCGTTATAGACGTATAAAATGTCCCCGCCGAGAAGTACGGGCCGACACGACCGGGATTCTGTAAAACATTACCAGCGAAGGTCTAGATGGGTTAGGTTAGGTTATATTACGTTATAGACGTATGTAATGTTCCCACCGAGAATTAGGGGCCACTCAGCCAGGAATGATGTAATATACTACATCCGAGATGTTAGGTTACTTAGGTTAGCTTATATAACGTTATTGACGTAAATAATGTTCCCACCCAGAAGTGGGGCCGACCCGCCTGGAATGTTGTAAAATACTACATTCGAGATGTTTCGTTGCCTTAGGTTAGGAAATATAACGTTATAGATGTATATAATGTCCGCACGGAGACGTACGGGACGACACGAACGGGATTCTGTAAGACATTACCAGCGAGGGTCTAGATGGGTCAGGTTAGGTTATATTACGTTATAGACGTACATAATGTCCCCACCGAGAAGTACGGGACGACATGACCGGGGTTCTATAAAACATTACCAGCGAGGGGCTAGATGGGTTACGTTAGGTTATATTACTTTACAGACGTATATATTGTGCCCACCGAGAAGTAGGGGCCGACCCGCCGGGGTTGGTGGAAAATACTACATCCGAGATGTCAGGCTGCCTTAGGTTGGGATGTATAACGTTATGGACGTATATAATGTCCCTACCGAAATGTACGGGCCGACACGACCGGGATTCTGTAAAACATTACCAGCTAGGGGCTAGATGGGTTAGCCTAGGTTCTATAACGTAATAGACGTATATGATGTTCCCACCGAGAAGTAGGGGCCGACCCGCCAGGAATGTTGGAAAATACAACATTCGAGATGTTGGGTTGCCGTAGGTTATGATACATAACGATGTAGACGTATATAATGTCCGCACCGAGACGTACGGGGCGACACGAACGGGATTCTGTAAAATAACCAGCGAGGGTCTAGATGAGTTAGGTTAGGTTATATTGCGTTACAGACGTAAATAATGTTCCCACCGAGAAGTGGGGCCGATCCGCCAGGAATGTTGCGAAATACTACATTCGAGATGTTAGCTTGCCTTATGGTAATTAATACAACGTTATAGACGTATACAATGTGCCCACCGAGGTTTAGTGTCCGACTCGCCAGGAATGTTGGAAAATACTACACCCGAGATGTTAGGTTTCCTTAGGTTGGGATATATAGCGTTATAGACGTATATAATGTCGCCACCGAGAAGTACGGTCCGACACGACCGGGATTCTGTTAAACATTACCAGGGAGGGGCTAGATGGTTTAGGTTAGGTTATATTATGTTATAGGCGTATATAATGTTCCCACCGAGAAGTGGGGCCGACCCGCCAGGAATGTTGTGAAATACTACATCCGAGATGTTATGTTGCCTTAGGTTGGGATATATAACGTTATAGACGCATATAATGTCCCCACCGAGATGTACGGGACGAAACGACCGGTATTCTGTAAAACATTACCAACGGGGGGATAGATGGGTTAGGTTATGTTATATTACGTTCTAGACGTATATAATGTTCCCACCGAGATTTAGGGGCCGGCACGCCAGGAATGTTGTAAAATACTGCATCCGAGATGTTAGGCGGCCTTAGGTTGGGATATATAAGGTTATGGACGTATATAATGTCCCCACCGAGAAGTACGATCCGACACGGCCGGGATTCTGTAAAACAATATCACCGAGGGGCAAAATGGGTTAGGTTAGTATATATTACGTTATAGACGTTTATAATGTTCCCACCGAGAAGTGGGGCCGACCCGCCAGGAATGTTGTGAAATATTACATTCGACATGTTAGGTTGCCTTAGGCTAGGATATATAACGTTATAGACGTATATAATGTTCCCACCGAGAAATAGGGACTGACGCGTCAGGAATGTTCTAAAATATTACACCCGAGTTGTTAGGTTCCCTTAGGTTAGGATATACAACGTTATAGATGTATATATTGTCCCCATCGAGAAGTAGGCGACGACACGCCAGGAATGTTGTAAAATATTACATTCTACAAGTTGGGTTGCCTTAGGCTAGGATATATAACGTTATAGACGTATATAATGTTCCCACCGAGAAATAGGGACTGACGCGTCAGGAATGTTCTAAAATATTACACCCGAGATGTTAGGTTCCCTTAGGTTAGGATATACAACGTTATAGACGTATAGAATGTCCCCATCGAGAAGCAGGCGACGACACGACAGGAATGTTGTAAAATATTACATTCGACATGTTAGGTTGCCTTAGGTTAGGATATACAACGTTATAGATGTATATAAAGTCCCCATCGAGAAGCAGGCGCGGAAGCGGCAGGAATGTTGTAAAATATAACATCCGAGATGTTATGTTGCCATACGTTAGGATATGTAACGTTATACACGTATATAATGTTCCCACCGAGAAGTAGGGCCCGACATACCAGGAATGTTGTAAAATATTACATCCGAGATGTTAGGTTGCCTTAGGTTATGATAAACAACGTTATAGATGTATATAATGTCCCCATCGAGAAGTAGGCAACGACACGCCAGGAAAGTTGTAAAATATTACACCCGAGATGTTAGGTTCCCTTAGGTTAGGATATATGACGTTATAGATGTATATAATGTCCCCATCCAGATGTAGGCGACGACACGCCAGGACTGTTGTAAAATATTACATCCCTGATGTTAGGTTGCGATAGGTTAGAATATACAACGTTATAGACGTATATAATGTCCCCATCGAGAAGCAGGCGACGACACGACAGGAATGTAGTAAAATATTACATTCGGCATGTCAGGTTGCCTTAGGCTAGGATATATATCGTTATAGACGTACACAATGTGCCCACCGAGAAGTAGGGACCGACATGCCAGGAATGTTGTAAAATACTACATCCGAGATGTTAGGTTGCCTTAGGTTAGGATATACAACGTTATAGATGTATATAATGTCCCCATCCAGAAGTAGGCGACGACACGCCAGGAATGTTGTAAAATATTACATCCCAGATGTTAGGTTGCGTTAGGTTAGTATATACAAGGTTATAGACGTATATAATGTCCCCATGGAGAAGCAGGCGCCGACACGCCAGAATGTTGTAAAATATTACATCCGATATGTTAGGTTGCCTTAGGTTAGGATATACAACGTTATAGACGTATATAATGTACCCATCGAGAAGCAGGCGACGACACGACAGGAATGTTGTAAAATATTACATTCGACATGTTAGGTTGGCTTAGGCTAGGATATATATCGCTATAGACGTATACAAATTTCCCACCGAGAAGTAGGGCCACGACATGCCAGGAATGTTGTAAAATATTACATCCGAGATGTAAGGTTCCCTTAGGTTAGGATATATATCGTTATAGACGTATATAACGTTCCCACCGAGAAGTAGGGACCGACATGCCAGGAATGTTGTAAAATACTACATCCGAGATGTTAGGTTGCCTTAGGTTAGGATATACAACGTTATAGATGTATATATTGTCCCCATCGAGAAGTAGGCGACGACACGCCAGGAATGTTGTAAAATATTACATTCTACAAGTTGGGTTGCCTTAGGCTAGGATATATAACGTTATAGACGTATATAATGTTCCCACCGAGAAATAGGGACTGACGCGTCAGGAATGTTCTAAAATATTACACCCGAGATGTTAGGTTCCCTTAGGTTAGGATATACAACGTTATAGACGTATAGAATGTCCCCATCGAGAAGCAGGCGAACGACACGACAGGAATGTTGTAAAATATTACACCCGAGATGTTAGGTTCCCTTAGGTTAGGATATATGACGTTATAGATGTATATAATGTCCCCATCCAGAAGTAGGCGACGACACGCCAGGAATGTTGTAAAATATTACATCCCAGATGTTAGGTTGCGTTAAGTTAGTATATACAAGGTTATAGACGTATATAATGTCCCCATGGAGAAGCAGGCGACGACACGCCAGAATGCTGTAAAATATTACATCCGATATGTAAGGTTCCCTTAGGTTAGGATATATATCGTTATAGACGTATATAACGTTCCCACCGAGAAGTAGGGACCGACATGCCAGGAATGTTGTAAAATACTACATCCGAGATGTTAGGTTGCCTTAGGTTAGGATATGTAACGTTATAGACGTATATAATGTTCCCACCGAGAAGTAGGGCCCGACATACCAGGAATGTTGTAAAATATTACATCCGAGATGTTAGGTTGCCTTAGGTTATGATAAACAACGTTATAGATGTATATAATGTCCCCATCGAGAAGTAGGCAACGACACGCCAGGAAAGTTGTAAGATATTACACCCGAGATGTTAGGTTCCCTTAGGTTAGGATATATGACGTTATAGATGTATATAATGTCCCCATCCAGATGTAGGCGACGACACGCCAGGACTGTTGTAAAATATTACATCCCTGATGTTAGGTTGCGATAGGTTAGAATATACAACGTTATAGACGTATATAATGTCCCCATCGAGAAGCAGGCGACGACACGACAGGAATGTAGTAAAATATTACATTCGGCATGTCAGGTTGCCTTAGGCTAGGATATATATCGTTATAGACGTATATAATGTTCCCACCGAGAAGTAGGGACCGACATGCCAGGAATGTTGTAAAATACTACATCCGAGATGTTAGGTTGCCTTAGGTTAGGATATACAACGTTATAGATGTATATAATGTCCCCATCCAGAAGCAGGCGACGACACGACAGGAATGTTGTAAAATATTACATTCGACATGTTAGGTTGGCTTAGGCTAGGATATATATCGCTATAGACGTATACAAATTTCCCACCGAGAAGTAGGGCCACGACATGCCAGGAATGTTGTAAAATATTACATCCGAGATGTAAGGTTCCCTTAGGTTAGGATATATATCGTTATAGACGTATATAACGTTCCCACCGAGAAGTAGGGACCGACATGCCAGGAATGTTGTAAAATACTACATCCGAGATGTTAGGTTGCCTTAGGTTAGGATATACAACGTTATAGATGTATATATTGTCCCCATCGAGAAGTAGGCGACGACACGCCAGGAATGTTGTAAAATATTACATTCTACAAGTTGGGTTGCCTTAGGCTAGGATATATAACGTTATAGACGTATATAATGTTCCCACCGAGAAATAGGGACTGACGCGTCAGGAATGTTCTAAAATATTACACCCGAGATGTTAGGTTCCCTTAGGTTAGGATATACAACGTTATAGACGTATAGAATGTCCCCATCGAGAAGCAGGCGAACGACACGACAGGAATGTTGTAAAATATTACACCCGAGATGTTAGGTTCCCTTAGGTTAGGATATATGACGTTATAGATGTATATAATATCCCCATCCAGAAGTAGGCGACGACACGCCAGGAATGTTGTAAAATATTACATCCCAGATGTTAGGTTGCGTTAAGTTAGTATATACAAGGTTATAGACGTATATAATGTCCCCATGGAGAAGCAGGCGACGACACGCCAGAATGCTGTAAAATATTACATCCGATATGTAAGGTTCCCTTAGGTTAGGATATATATCGTTATAGACGTATATAACGTTCCCACCGAGAAGTAGGGACCGACATGCCAGGAATGTTGTAAAATACTACATCCGAGATGTTAGGTTGCCTTAGGTTAGGATATGTAACGTTATAGACGTATATAATGTTCCCACCGAGAAGTAGGGCCCGACATACCAGGAATGTTGTAAAATATTACATCCGAGATGTTAGGTTGCCTTAGGTTATGATAAACAACGTTATAGATGTATATAATGTCCCCATCGAGAAGTAGGCAACGACACGCCAGGAAAGTTGTAAGATATTACACCCGAGATGTTAGGTTCCCTTAGGTTAGGATATATGACGTTATAGATGTATATAATGTCCCCATCCAGATGTAGGCGACGACACGCCAGGACTGTTGTAAAATATTACATCCCTGATGTTAGGTTGCGATAGGTTAGAATATACAACGTTATAGACGTATATAATGTCCCCATCGAGAAGCAGGCGACGACACGACAGGAATGTAGTAAAATATTACATTCGGCATGTCAGGTTGCCTTAGGCTAGGATATATATCGTTATAGACGTATATAATGTTCCCACCGAGAAGTAGGGACCGACATGCCAGGAATGTTGTAAAATACTACATCCGAGATGTTAGGTTGCCTTAGGTTAGGATATACAACGTTATAGATGTATATAATGTCCCCATCCAGAAGTAGGCGACGACACGCCAGGAATGTTGTAAAATATTACATCCCAGATGTTAGGTTGCGTTAGGTTAGTATATACAAGGTTATAGACGTATATAATGTCCCCATGGAGAAGCAGGCGCCGACACGCCAGAATGTTGTAAAATATTACATCCGATATGTTAGGTTGCCTTAGGTTAGGATATACAACGTTATAGACGTATATAATGTACCCATCGAGAAGCAGGCGACGACACGACAGGAATGTTGTAAAATATTACATTCGACATGTTAGGTTGGCTTAGGCTAGGATATATATCGCTATAGACGTATACAATTTTCCCACCGAGAAGTAGGGCCACGACATGCCAGGAATGTTGTAAAATATTACATCCGAGATGTAAGGTTCCCTTAGGTTAGGATATATATCGTTATAGACGTATATAACGTTCCCACCGAGAAGTAGGGACCGTCACGCCAGGAATGTTATAAAATATTACATTCTACAAGTTGGGTTGCCTTAGGCTAGGATATATAACGTTATAGACGTATATAATGTTCCCACCGAGAAATAGGGACTGACGCGTCAGGAATGTTCTAAAATATTACACCCGAGATGTTAGGTTCCCTTAGGTTAGGATATACAACGTTATAGACATATAGAATGTCCCCATCGAGAAGCAGGCGACGACACGACAGGAATGTTGTAAAATATTACACCCGAGATGTTAGGTTCCCTTAGGTTAGGATATATGACGTTATAGATGTATATAATGTCCCCATCCAGAAGTAGGCGACGACACGCCAGGAATGTTGTAAAATATTACATCCCAGATGTTAGGTTGCGTTAGGTTAGTATATACAAGGTTATAGACGTATATAATGTCCCCATGGAGAAGCAGGCGACGACACGCCAGAATGCTGTAAAATATTACATCCGATATGTTAGGTTGCCTTAGGTTAGGATATACAACGTTATAGATGTATATAAAGTCCCCATCGAGAAGCAGGCGCGGAAGCGGCAGGAATGTTGTAAAATATAACATCCGAGATGTTATGTTGCCATACGTTAGGATATGTAACGTTATAGACGTATATAATGTTCCCACCGAGAAGTAGGGCCCGACATACCAGGAATGTTGTAAAATATTACATCCGAGATGTTAGGTTGCCTTAGGTTATGATAAACAACGTTATAGATGTATATAATGTCCCCATCGAGAAGTAGGCAACGACACGCCAGGAAAGTTGTAAAATATTACACCCGAGATGTTAGGTTCCCTTAGGTTAGGATATATGACGTTATAGATGTATATAATGTCCCCATCCAGATGTAGGCGACGACACGCCAGGACTGTTGTAAAATATTACATCCCTGATGTTAGGTTGCGATAGGTTAGAATATACAACGTTATAGACGTATATAATGTCCCCATCGAGAAGAAGGCGACGACACGACAGGAATGTAGTAAAATATTACATTCGGCATGTCAGGTTGTCTTAGGCTAGGATATATATCGTTATAGACGTACACAATGTTCCCACCGAGAAGTAGGGACCGACATGCCAGGAATGTTGTAAAATACTACATCCGAGATGTTAGGTTGCCTTAGGTTAGGATATACAACGTTATAGATGTATATATTGTCCCCATCGAGAAGTAGGCGACGACACGCCAGGAATGTTGTAAAATATTACACCCGAGATGTTAGGTTCCCTTAGGTTAGGATATATGACGTTATAGATGTATATAATGTCCCCATCCAGATGTAGGCGACGACACGCCAGGACTGTTGTAAAATATTACATCCCTGATGTTAGGTTGCGATAGGTTAGAATATACAACGTTATAGACGTATATAATGTCCCCATCGAGAAGAAGGCGACGACACGACAGGAATGTAGTAAAATATTACATTCGGCATGTCAGGTTGTCTTAGGCTAGGATATATATCGTTATAGACGTACACAATGTTCCCACCGAGAAGTAGGGACCGACATGCCAGGAATGTTGTAAAATACTACATCCGAGATGTTAGGTTGCCTTAGGTTAGGATATACAACGTTATAGATGTATATAATGTCCCCATCCAGAAGTAGGCGACGACACGCCAGGAATGTTGTAAAATATTACATCCCAGATGTTAGGTTGCGTTAGGTTAGTATATACAACGTTATAGACGTATATAATGTCCCCATGGAGAAGCAGGCGCCGACACGCCAGAATGTTGTAAAATATTACATCCGATATGTTAGGTTGCCTTAGGTTAGGATATACAACGTTATAGACGTATATAATGTACCCATCGAGAAGCAGGCGACGACACGCCAGGAATGTTGTAAAATATTACATTCCAGATGTTAGGTTGCGTTAGGTTAGTATATGCAAGGTTATAGACGTATATAATGTCCCCATGGAGAAGCAGGCGACGACACGCCAGAATGTTGTAAAATATTACATCCGATATGTTAGGTTGCCTTAGGTTAGGATATACAACGTTATAGATGTATATAAAGTCCCCATCGAGAAGCAGGCTCGGAATCGGCAGGAATGTTGTAAAATATAACATCCGAGATGTTATGTTGCCATACGTTAGGATATGTAACGTTATAGACGTATATAATGTTCCCACCGAAAAGTAGCAGCCGAAGCGCCAGGAATGTTGTAAAATATTACATCCGAGATGTAAGGTACCCTTAGGTTAGGATATATATCGTTATAGACGTATATAACGTTCCCACCGAGACGTAGGGACCGACATGCCAGGAATGTTGTAAAATATTACATCCCAGATGTTAGGTTCCCTTAGGTTAGGATATACAACGTTATAGACGTATAGAATGTCCCCATCGAGAAGCAGGAGACGACACGACAGGAATGTTGTGAAATATTACACCCGAGATGTTAGGTTCCCTTAGGTTAGGATATATGACGTTATAGATGTACATAATGTCCCCATCCAGAAGTAGGCGACGACACGCCAGGACTGTTGTAAAATATTACATCCCAGATGTTAGGTTGCGTTAGGATAGAATATACAACGTTATAGACGTATATAATGTCCCCATCGAGAAGCAGGCGACGACACGACAGGAATGTTGTAAAATATTACATTCGACATGTTAGGTAGCCTTAGGCTAGCATATATAACGTTATAGCCGTATATAATGTTCCCACCGAAAAATAGGGCCCGACGCGTCAGGAATGTTGTAAATGTTTACACCCGAGATGTTAGGGTCCCTTAGGTTAGGATATACAACGTTATAGACGTATAGTATGTTCCCACCGAGATGTAGGGACCGACATGCCAGGAATGTTGTAAAATATTACATCCGAGATGTTAGGTTGCCTTAGGTTAGGATATACAGCGTTATAGATGTATATAATGACCCCATCCAAACTAGGCGACGACACGCCAGGAATGTTGTAAAATATTACATCCCAGATGTTAGGTTGCTTTAGGTTAGGATATACAACGTTATAGACGTATATAATGTCCCCATCGAGAAGCAGGCTACGACACGCCAGGAATGTTGTAAAACATTACATACGACATGTTAGGGTCCCTTAGGTTAGGATATATTACGTTATAGACGTATATAATGTCCCCATCCAGAGGTAGGCGACGACACGCCAGGAATATTACATCCCAGATGTTAGGTTGCGTTAGGTTAGGCTACACAACGCTATAGTCGTATATAATGTTCCCATCGAGAAGCAGGCGACGACACGCCACGAATGATGTAAAATATTACATTCGATATGTTAGGTGGCCTTAGGCTAGGATATATAACGTTATAGACGTATACAATGTTCCCACCGAAAAGTACGGGCGGACACGCCTGGAATGTTGTCAACTATTACATCCGAGATGTTAGGTTGCCTTAGGTTAGGATATATATCGTTATAGACGTATACAATGTTTCCACCGAGAAGTAGGGACCGACATGCCAGGAATGTTGTAAAATATTACATCCGAGATGTTAGGTTGCCTTAGGTTAAGTTATACAATGTTATAGAAGTATAGAATGTTCCCACCGAGATGTAGGGACCGACATGCAAGGAATGTTGTAAAATAATACATCCCAAATGTTAGGTTGCGTTAGTTTAGGATATACAACGTTATAGACGTATATAATATCCCCATCGAGAAGCAGGCGGCGACACGCCAGGAATGTTATAAAATATTACATTCGAGATGTTAGGTTGCCTTAGGTTAGGATATACAACGTTATAGATGTATATTATGACCCTAGCCAGAAGTAGGCGACGACACTCCAGGAATGTTGTAAAATATTACATCCCAAATGTTAGGTTGCCTTAGGTTAGGATATACAACGTTATAGATGTATATAATGACCCCATCCAGAAGCAGGCGACGACACTCCAGGAATGTTGTAAAATATTAAATTCCAGATGTTAGGTTGCGTTAGTTAAGGATATACAACGTTACAGACGTATATTACGTCCCCATCGGGAAGCAGGCGACGACACGCCAGGAATGTTGTACAATATTACATTCCAGATGTTAGGTTGCGTTAGGTTAGGATATACAACGTTATAGGCGCATATTATGTCCCCATCAAGAAGTAGGCGACGACACGCCAGGAATGTTGTAAAATATTACATCCGAGATGTTAGGTTCCCTTAGGTTTGGATATATATCGTTATAGAAGTATAGAATGTTCCCACCGAGATGTAGGGACCGACATGCCAGGAATGTTGTAAAGTATTACATCCGAAATGTTAGGTTGCTTTACTTTAGGATATATATCGTTATAGACGTATATAATATTCCTACCGAGACTTGAGGACCGACATGCCAGGAATCTTGTAAAATATTACATCCCAGATGTTAGGTTGCGTTAGGTTAGGATATACATCATTATAGACGTATATAATGTCCCCATCGCGAAGCAGGAGACGACACGCCAGGAATGTTGTAAAATATCACATTCGACATATTATGTCGCCTTAGGCTAGGATATATAACGTTATAGACGTATATAATGTTCCCACCGAGAAGTACGGGCGGACACGCCTGGAATGTTGTCAACTATTACATCCGAGATGTTAGGTTGCGTTACGTTAGGATATACAACGTTATAGACGTATATAATATTCCCACCGAGAAGTAGGGACCGACATGCCAGGAATGTTTTAAAATATTACATCCGAGATGTTGGGTTCCCTTAGGTTTGGATGTATATCGTTATAGACGTATATAATGTCCCCATCGAGAAGTAGGCGACGACACGCCAGGAATGTTGTAAAATATTACATCCGAGATGTTAGGTTGCCCTAGGCTAGTATATATATCGTTATAGACGTATACAATGTTTCCACCGAGAAGTAGGGACTGATATGCCAGGAATGTTGTAAAATATTACATTCCAGATGTTCGGTTGCCTTAGGTTATGATATATAACGTTATAGACGTATATAATATTCCCACCGAAAAATAGGGGCCGTCGCGTCAGAAATGTTATAAAATATTACACCCGAGATGTTAGGTTCCCTTAGGTTAGGATATACAACGTTATAGATGTATATAATGCCCCCATCCAGAAGTAGGAGACGACACGCCAGGAATGTTGTAAAATATTACATCCGAGATGTTAGGCTGCCTTAGGTTAGGATATACAAGATTATAGATGTATATAATGTCCCCATCGAGAAGTAGGCGACAACACGCCAGGAATGTTGTAAAATATTACATTCGACATGTTAGGTTGCCTTAGACTAGGATATATAACGTTATAGACGTATATAATGTTCCCACTGAAAAATAGGGGCCGACGCGTCAGGAATGCTGTAAAATATTACATTCGACATGTTAGGTGGCCTTAGGGTAGGATATATAACGTTATAGACGTATATAAGGTTCCCACCGAGAAGTACGGGCGCACACGCCAGGAATGTTGTCAACTATTACATCCGAGATGTTAGGTTGCCTTAGGTTCGGATATATAACGTTATAGACGTATATAATGTCCCCATCCAGAAGTAGGCGACGACACGCCAGGAATATAACATCCCAGATGCTAGGTTGCGTTAGGTTAGGATACACAACGTTATAGACGTATATAATGTTCCCATCGAGAAGCAGGCGACGACAAGCCAGGAATGATGTAAAATATTACATTCGATATGTTAGGTCGCCTTAGGCTAGGATATATAACGTTATAGACGTATACAATGTTCCCGCCGAGAAGTACGGGCCTACACGCCAGGAATGATGTCAACTATTACATCCGAGGTTTAGGTTGTCTTAGGTTAGGATATATATCGTTATAGACGTATATAATGTTCCCACCGAGACGTAGGCACCGACATGCAACGAATGTTGTAAAACATTACATCCCAAATGTTAGGTTGCGTTAGGTTAGGATATACAACGTTATAGACGTATATAATCTCCCCATCGAGAAGCAGGCGACGACACGCCAGAATGTTGTAAAATATTACATACGAGATGTTAGGTTGCCTTAGGTTAGGATATATAACGTTGTAGATGTATATAATGTCCCATCCAGAAGTAGACGACGACACGCCAGGAATGTTGTAAAATATTACATCCGAGATGTTAGGTTGCGTTACGTTAGGATATACAACGTTATAGACGTATATTATGTCCCCATCGAGAAGCAGGCGACGACACGCCAGGAATATTACATCCCAGATGTTAGGTTGCGTTAGGTTAGGATACACAACGTTATAGACGTATATAATGTTCCCATCGAGAAGCAGGCGACGACACGCCAGGAATGATATAAAATATTACATACGAGATGTTAGGTTCCCTTAGGTTAGGATATACAACTTTATAGACGTATAGTATGTTCCCACCGAGATGTAGGGACCGACATGCCAGGAATGTTGTAAAATATTACATCCGAGATGTTAGGTTGCCCTAGGTTAGGATATATAATGTTATAGACGTATATTATGTCCCCATCGAGAAGCAGGCGACGACACGCCAGGAATATTACATCCCAGATGTTAGGTTGCGTTAGGTTAGGATACACAACGTTATAGACGTATATAATGTTCCCATCGAGAAGCAGGCGACGACACGCCAGGAATGATATAAAATATTACATACGAGATGTTAGGTTCCCTTAGGTTAGGATATACAACTTTATAGACGTATAGTATGTTCCCACCGAGATGTAGGGACCGACATGCCAGGAATGTGGTAAAATATTACATCCGAGATGTTAGGTTGCCCTAGGTTAGGATATATAATGTTATAGACGTATATAATGTCCCCGTCCAGAAGTAGGCGACGACACGCCAGGAATATTACATCCCAGATGTTAGGTTGCGTTAGGTTAGGATACACAACGTTATAGACGTATATAATGTTCCCATCGAGAAGCAGGCGACGACACGCCAGGAATGATGTAAAATATTACATTCGATATGTTAGGTCGCCTTAGGCTAGGATATATAACGTTATAGACGTATACAATGTTCCCACCTAAAAATAGGGGCCGACGAGTCAGGAATGTTGTAAAATATTACACCCGAAATGTTAGGTTCCCTTAGGTTAGGATATACAACTTTATAGACGTATAGTATGTTCCCACCGAGATGTAGGGACCGACATGCCAGGAATGTTGTAAAATATTACATCCGAGATGTTAGGTTGCGTTAGGTTAGGATATACAACGATATAGACGTATATAATGTCCCCATCGAGAAGCAGGCGACGACACGCCAGGAATGTTGTAAAATATTACATCCGAGATGTTAGGTTCCCTTCGGTTTGGATATATATCGTTATAGACGTATATAATGTTCCTACCGAGACTTGGGGACCGACATGCCAGGAATCTTGTAAAATATTACATCCCAGATGTTAGGTTGCTTTAGGTTAGGATATGCAACGTTATAGACGTATATAATGTCCCCATCGAGAAGCAGGCGACGACACGCCAGGAATGTTGTAAAATATTACATCCGAGATGTTAGGTTCCCTTCGGTTTGGATATATATCGTTATAGACGTATATAATGTTCCTACCGAGACTTGGGGACCGACATGCCAGGAATCTTGTAAAATATTACATCCCAGATGTTAGGTTGCTTTAGGTTAGGATATACAACGTTATAGACGTATATAATGTCCCCATCGAGAAGCAGGCGACGACACGCCAGGAATGTTGTAAAATATTACATTCGACATGTTATGTGGCCTTAGCCTAGGATATATAACGCTATAGACGTATATAATGTTCCCACCGAGAAGTACGGGCGGACACGCCAGAAATGTTGTCAACTAATACATCCGAGATGTTAGGTTGCCTTAGGTTAGGATATATAACGTTATAGACGTATATAATCTCCCCATCCAGAAGTAGGCGACGACACGCCAGGAATATTACATCCCAGATGTTAGGTTGCGTTAGGTTAGGATACACAACGTTATAGACGTATATAATATTCCCACCGAGAAGTAGGGACCGACATGCCACAAATGTTATAAAATATTACATCCGAGAAGTTAGGTTGCCTTAGGTAATGATATATAACGTTATAGACGTATATAATATTCCCACCGAGAAGTAGGGACCGACACGCCAGGAATGTTGTAAAATATTACATTCGACATGTTAGGTCGCCTTAGGCTAGGATATATAACGTTATAGACGTATACAATGTTCCCACCGAGAAGTACGGGCCTAGACGCCAGGAATGTTGTCAACTATTACATCCGAGGTGTTAGGTTGCCTTAGGTTGGGACATATATCGTTATAGACGTATATAATGTTCCCACCGAGACGTAGGCACCGACATGCCAGGAATGTTGTAAAATATTACATCCCAGATGTTAGGTTGCTTTAGGTTAGGATATACAACGTTATAGACGTATATAATATCCCCATCGAGAAGCAGGCGACGACACGCCAGGAATGATATAAAATATTACATACGAGATGTTAGGTTCCCTTAGGTTAGGATATACAACTTTATAGACGTATAGTATGTTCCCACCGAGATGTAGGGACCGACATGCCACAAATGTTATAAAATATTACATCCGAGAAGTTAGGTTGCCTTAGGTTATGATATATAACGTTATCGACGTATATAATATTCCCACCGAGAAGTAGGGACCGACACGCCAGGAATGTTGTAAAATATTACATTCGACATGTTAGGTCGCCTTAGGCTAGGACATATAACGTTATAGATGTACATAATGTTCCCACCGAGAAGTAAGGGCGGACGCGCCAGGAAAGTTGTCAACTATTACTTCCGAGATGTTAGGTTGCCTTAGGTTAGGACATATGTCGTTATAGACGTATATAATGTTCCCACCGAGACGTAGGGACCGACATGCCAGGAATGTTGTAAAATATTACATCCCAGACGTTAGGTTGCGTTAGGTTAGGATATACAACGATATAGACGAATATAATGTCCCCATCGAGAAGCAGGCGACGACACGCCAGAAATGTTGTAAAATATTACATCCGAGATGTTAGGTTACCTTAGGCTAGGATATATAACGTTATAGACGTGTATTATGTTCCCACCGAGAAATATGGGGCGACGCGTCAGGAATGTTGTAAAATATTACACCCGAGATGTTAGGTTGCTTTAGGTTAGGATATATATCGTTATAGACGTATATAGTGTCCCCATCGAGAAGCAGGCGACGATACGCCAGGAATGTTGTAAAATATTACATCCAAGATGTCATGTTGCCTTACGTTAGGATATGTATCGTTATAGACGTATATAATGTTCCCACCGAGAAGTTCGGGCCGACACGCCAGGAATGTTATCAACTATTACATCCGAGATGTTAGATAGCCTTAGGTTAGAGTATACAACGTTATGGACGTATATAATATCCCCATCGGGAAGTAGGGGCCGTCACGACAGGAATGTTGTAAAATATTACGGTAGAGATGTTAGGTTGCCTTAGGTTATGATATATAACGTTATAGACATATATAATGTTCTCAGCGAGGAATAGGGGCCGACGCGTCAGGAATGTTGTAAAATATTACACCCGAGATGTTAGGTTCCCTTAGGTTAGGATATACAACTTTATAGACGTATAGTATGTTCCCACCGAGATGTAGGGACCGACATGCCAGGAATGTTGTAAAATATTACATCCGAGATGTTAGGTTGCGTTAGCTTAGGATATACAACGTTATAGACGTATATAATGTCCCCATCGAGAAGCAGGCGACGACACGCCAGGAATATTACATCTCAGATGTTAGGTTGCGTTAGGTTAGGATACACAACGTTATAGACGTATATAATGATCCCATCGAGAAGCAGGCGACGACACGCCAGGAATGATGTAAAATATTACATTCGACATGTTAGGTCGCCTTAGGCTAGGATATATAACGTTATAGACGTATATAATGTTCCCACCTAAAAATAGGGGCCGACGAGTCAGGAATGTTGTAAAATATTACACCCGAGATGTTATGTTCCCTTAGGTTAGGATATACAACTTTATAGACGTATAGTATGTTCCCACCGAGATGTAGGGTCCGACATGCCAAGAATGTTGTAAAATATTACATCCGAGATGTTAGGTTGCGTTAGGTTAGGATATACAACGTTATAGACGTATATAATGTCCCCATCGAGAAGCAGGCGACGACACGCCAGGAATGTTGTAAAATATTACATCCGAGATGTTAGGTTCCCTTCGGTTTGGATATATATCGTTATAGACGTATATAATGTTCCTACCGAGACTTGGGGACCGACATGCCAGGAATCTTGTAAAATATTACATCCCAGATGTTAGGTTGCTTTAGATTAGGATATACAACTTTAAAGACGTATATAATGTCCCCATCGAGAAGCAGGCGACGACACGCCAGGAATGTTGTAAAATATTACATTCGACATCTTAGGTTGCCTTAGGCTAGAATATATAACGTTATAGACGTATGTAATGTTACCACCGAGAAGTACGGGCCGACACGCCAGGAATGTTGTCAAATATTACATACGAGATGTTAGGTTGCCTTAGGTTAGGATATATAACGTTATAGACGTATATAATCTCCCCATCCAGAAGTAGGCGACGACACGCCAGGAATATTACATCCCAGATGTTAGGTTGCGTTAGGTTAGGATACACAACGTTATAGACGTATATAATGTTCCCATCGAGAAGCAGGCGACGACACGCCAGGAATGATGTAAAATATTACATTCGACATGTTAGGTCGCCTTAGGCTAGGATATATAACGTTATAGACGTATACAATGTTCCCACCGAGAAGTACGGGCCTAGACGCCAGGAATGTTGTCAACTATTACATCAGAGGTGTTAGGTTGCCTTAGGTTGGGACATATATCGTTATAGACGTATATAATGTTCCCACAGAGACGTAGGCACCGACATGCCAGGAATGTTGTAAAATATTGCATCCCAAATGTTAGATTGCGTTAGGTTAGGATATACAACGTTATAGACGTATATAATCTCCCCTTCGAGAAGCAGGCGACGACACGCCAGAATGTTGTAAAATATTACATCCGAGATGTTAGGTTGCCTTAGTTTAGGATATACAATGTTATAGATGTATATAATGTCCCCATCGTGAAGTAGGCGACGACACGCCAGGAATGTTGTAAAATATTACATTCGACATCTTAGGTTGCCTTAGGCTAGGATATATAACGTTATAGACGTATATAATGTTCCCACCGAAAAATAGGGGCCGACGCGTCAGGAATGTTGTAAAATATTACACCCGAGATGTTAGGTTCCCTTAGGTTAGGATATACAACGTTATAGACGTATAGTATGTTCCCACCGAGATGTACGGACCGACATGCCAGGAATGTTGTAAAATATTACATCCGAGATGTTAGGTTGCGTTAGGTTAGGATATACAACGTTATAGACGTATATAATGTCCCCATCGAGAAGCAGGGGACGACACGCCAGGAATGTTGTAAAATATTACATTCGACATGTTAGGTTGCCTTAGGCTAGGATATATAACGTTATAGACGTATGTAATGTTACCACCGAGAAGTACGGGCCGACACGCCAGGAATGTTATCAACTATTAGATCCGACATGTTAGGTCGCCTTAGGCTAGGATATATAACGTTATAGACGTATATAATGTTCCCACCGAGAAATAGGGGCCGTCGCGTCAGGAATGTTGTAAAATATTACACCCGAGATGTTAGGTTGCTTTAGGTTAGGATATACAACGATATAGATGTATATAATATCCCCATCCAGAAGTAGGCGACGACACGCCAGGAATGTTGTAAAATATTACATCCCAGATGTTAGGTTGCGTTAGGTTAGGATATACAACGTTATAGACGTATATAATGTCGCCATCGAGAAGCAGGCGAAGACACGCCAGGAATGTTGTAAAATATTACATTCGACATCTTAGGTTGCCTTAGGCTAGGATATATAGCGTTATAGACGTATATAATGTTCCCACCTAAAAATAGGGGCCGATGAGTCAGGAATGTTGTAAAATATTACACCCGAGATGTTATGTTCCCTTAGGTTAGGATATACAACTTTTTAGACGTATAGTATGTTCCCACCGAGATGTAGGGTCCGACATGCCAAGAATGTTGTAAAATATTACATCCGAGATGTTAGGTTGCGTTAGGTTAGGATATACAACGTTATAGACGTATATAATGTCCCCATCGAGAAGCAGGGGACGACACGCCAGGAATGTTGTAAAATATTACATTCGACATGTTAGGTTGCCTTAGGTTAGGATATATAACGTTATAGGCGTATATAATCTCCCCATCCAGAAGTAGGCGACGACACGCCAGGAATATTACATCCCAGATGTTAGGTTGCGTTAGGTTAGGATACACAACGTTATAGACGTATATAATGTTCCCATCGAGAAGCAGACGACGACACGCCAGGAATGATGTAAAATAATACATTCGACATGTTAGGTCGCCTTAGGCTAGGATATATAACGTTATAGACGTTTACAATGTTCCCACCGAGAAGTACGGGCCTAGACGCCAGGAATGTTGTCAACTATTACATCCGAGGTGTTAGGTTGCCTTAGGTTGGGACATATATCGTTATAGACGTATATAATGTTCCCACCGAGACGTAGGCGCCGACATGCCAGGAATGTTGTAAAATATTGCATCCCAAATGTTAGGTTGCGTTAGGTTAGGATATACAACGTTATAGACGTATATAATCTCCCCATCGAGAAGCAGGCGACGACACGCCAGAATGTTGTAAAATATTACATCCGAGATGTTAGGTTGCCTTAGGTTAGGATATACAATGTTATAGATGTATATAATGTCCCCATCGTGAAGTAGGCGACGACACGCCAGGAATGTTGTAAAATATTACATTCGACATGTCAGGTTGCCTTAGACTAGGATATATAACGTTATAGACGTATGTAATGTTCCCACCGAAAAATAGGGGCCTACGCGTCAGGAATGTTGTAAAATATTACATTCGACATGTTAGGTGGCCTTAGGCTAGGATATATAACGTTATAGACGTATATAATGTTCCCACAGAGACGTAGGCACCGACATGCAAGGAATGTTGTAAAATATTACATCCCAAATCTTAGGTTGCGTTAGGTTGGGATACACAACGTTATAGACGTATATAATGTCTCCATCGAGAAGCAGGCGACGACACGCCAGGAATGTTGTAAAATATTACATCCGAGATGTTAGGTTCCCTTCGGTTTGTATATATATCGTTATAGACGTATATAATATTCCTACCGAGACTTGGGGACCGACATGCCAGGAATCTTGTAAAATATTACATCCCAGATGTTAGGTTGCTTTAGGTTAGGATATACAACGTTAAAGACGTATATAATGTCTCCATCGAGAAGCAGGCGACGACACGCCAGGAATGTTGTAAAATATTACATTCGACATGTTATGTGGCCTTAGGCTACGATATATAACGTTATAGAGGTATATAATGTTCCCACCGAGAAGTACGGGCGGACACGCCAGGACTGTTGTCAACTAGTACATCCGAGATGTTAGGTTGCCTTAGGTTAGGATATACAAGGTTATAGATGTATATAATGTCCCCATCGAGAAGTAGGCGACGACACGCCAGGAATTTTGTAAAATAGTACATCCGAGATGTTAGGTTGCTTTAGGTTAGGATATACAACGTTAAAGACGTATATAATGTCCCCATCGAGAAGCAGGCGACGACACGCCAGGAATGTTGTAAAATATTACATTCGACATGTTATGTGGCCTTAGGCTACGATATATAACGTTATAGAGGTATATAATGTTCCCACCGAGAAGTACGGGCGGACACGCCAGGAATGTTGTCAACTATTACATCCGAGATGTTAGGTTGCCTTAGGTTAGGATATACAAGGTTATAGATGTATATAATGTCCCCATCGAGAAGTAGGCGACGACACGCCAGGAATGTTGTAAAATATTACATTCGACATGTTAGGTTGCCTTGGACTAGGATATACAACGTTATAGACGTATATAATGTTCCCACCGAAAAGTAGGAACAGACGAGTCAGGAATGTTGTAAAATAATACATCCCAGATGTTAGGTTGCGTTAGGTTAGGATATACAACGTTATAGACGTATATAATGCCCCCATCGAGAAGTAGGCGACGACACGCCAGGAATGTTGTAAAATATTACATTCGGCATGTTAGGTTGCCTTAGGCTAGGATACATAACGTTATAGACGAATATATTGTTACCACCGAGAACTACGGGCCGACACGCCAGGAATGATGTAAAATATTACATTCGACATGTTAGGCCGCCTTAGGCTAGGATATATAACGTTATAGACGTATGTAATGTTACCACCGATACGTAGGGACCGACATGCCAGGAATGTTGTAAAATAATACATCCCAGATGTTAGGTTGCGTTAGGTTAGGATATACAACGTTATAGACGTATATAATGCCCCCATCGAGAAGTAGGCGACGACACGCCAGGAATGTTCTAAAATATTACATTCGGCATGTTAGGTTGCCTTAGGCTAGGATACATAACGTTATAGACGAATATATTGTTACCACCGAGAACTACGGGCCGACACGCCAGGAATGATGTAAAATATTACATTCGACATGTTAGGCCGCCTGAGGCTAGGATATATAACGTTATAGACGTATGTAATGTTACCACCGATACGTAGGGACCGACATGCCAGGAATGTTGTAAAATATTACATCCCAGAAGTTAGGTTGCGTTTGGTTAGGATATACAACGATATAGACGTATATAATGTCCCCATCGAGAAGCAGGCGACGACACGCCAGGAATGTTGTAAAATATTACATCCGACATGTTAGGTTACCTTAGGCTAGGATATATAACGTTATAGACGTATATTATGTTCCCACCGAGAAATAGGGGCCGACGCGTCAGGAATGTTGTAAAATATTGCATCCGAGATGTTATGTTGCCTTACGTTAGGATATATATCGCTATAGACGTATATGATGTTCCCACAGAGACGTAGGGACCGACATGCCAGGAATGTTGTAAAATGATACATCCCAGATGTTAGGTTGCCTTAGGTTAGGATATATAACGTTATAGACGTATATAATCTCCCCATCCAGAAGTAGGCGACGACACGCCAGGAATATTACATCCCAGATGTTAGGTTGCGTTAGGTTAGGATCCACAACGTTATAGACGTATATAATGTTCCCATCGAGAAGCAGGCGACGACTCGCCAGGAATGATGTAAAATATTACATTCGACATGTTAGGTCGCCTTAGGCTAGGATATATAACGTTATGGGCGTATATAATGTTCGCACCGAGAAGTACGAGCCGACACGCCAGGAATGTTGTAAACTATTACGGTAGAGATTTTAGGTTGCCTTAGGTTATGATATATAACGTTATAGACGTATATAATGTTACCACCGAGAAATAGGGGCCGAAGCGCCAGGAATGTTGTAAAATATGACATCCGAGATGTTAGTTTCCCTTAAGTTTGGATATATATCGTTATAGACGTATATAACGTTCCCACCGAGACGTAGGGACCGACATGCCAGGAATGTTGTAAAATATTACATCCCAGATGTTAGGTTGCGTTAGGTTAGGATATACAACGCTATAGACGTATATAACGTCCCCATCGAGAAGCAGGCGACGACACGCCAGGAATGTTGTAAAATATTACATCCGAGACGTTATGTTGCCTTACGTTAGGATATGTAACGTTATAGACGTATATAACGTTCCCAGCGAAAAGTAGGAGCCGAAGCGCCAGGAATGTTGTAAACTATTACGGTAGAGAATTTAGGTTGCCTTAGGTTATGATATATAACGCTATAGAAGTATATAATGTTCCCACCGAGAAATAGGGGCCGACGCGTCAGGAATGTTGTAAAATATTAAACCCGAGATGTTAGGTTACCTTAGGCTACGATATATAACGTTATAGACGTATATAATACTCCCACCGAGAAATAGGGGCCGACATGCCAGGAATGTTGTAAAATATTACATCCCAGATGTTAGGTTGCGTTAGGTTGGGATATACAACGTTATAGACGTATATAATTTCCCCATCGAGAAGCAGGCGGCGACACGCCAGGAATGTTGTAAAATATTATATCCGAGATGGTATGTTGCCTTACGTTAGGATATATAACGTTATAGACGTATATATTGTTCGCACCGAGAAGTACGAGCCGACACGCCAGGAATGTTGTAAACAATTACGGTAGAGATTTTAGGTTGCCTTAGGTTACGATATATAACGTTATAGACGTATATAATGTTACCACCGAGAAATAGGGGCCGAAGCGCCAGGAATGTTGTAAAATATGACATCCGAGATGTTAGTTTCCCTTAAGTTTGGATATATATCGTTATAGACGTATATAACGTCCCACCGAGACGTAGGGACCGACATGCCAGGAATGTTGTACAATATTACATCCCAGATGTTAGGTTGCGTTAGGTTAGGATGTACAACGTTATAGACGTATGTAATGTCCCCATCGAGAAGCAGGCGACGACACGCCAGGAATGTTGTAAAATATTACATCCGAGATGTTATGTTGCCTTACGTTAGGATATATAACGTTATAGACGTATATAATGTTCGCACCGAGAAGTACGAGCCGACACGCCAGGAACGTCGTAAACTATTACGGTAGAGATTTTAGGTTGCCTTAGGTTATGATATATAACGTTATAGACGTATATAATATTCCCACCGAGAAATAGGGGCCGACGCGTCAGGAATGTTGTAAAATATTAAGCCCGAGATGTTAGGTTGCCTTAGGCTAGGATATATAACGTTATAGACGTATATAATATTCCCACCGAGAAATAGGGGCCGACATGCCAGGAATGTTGTAAAATATTACATCCCAGATGTTAGGTTGCGTTTGGTTAGGATATACAACGTGATAGACGTATATAATGTCCCCATCGAGAAGCAGGCGACGACACGCCAGGAATGTTGTAAAATATTACATCCGAGATGTTATGTTGCCTTACGTTAGGATATGTAACATTATAGACGTATATAATGTTCCCACCGAAAAGTAGGAGCCGAAGCGCCAGGAATGTTGTAAAATATGACACCCGAGATGTTAGTTTCCCTTAAGTTTGGATATATATCGTTATAGACGTATATAACGTTCCCTACGAGACGTAGGGACCGACATGCCAGTAATGTTGGAGAATATTACATCCCAGATGTTAGATTGCGTTAGGTTAGGATATACAACGTTATAGACGTATATAATGTCCCCATCGAGAAGCAGGCGACGACACGCCAGGTATGTTGTAAAATATTACATCCGAGATGTTATGTTGCCTTACGTTAGGATATATAACGTTATAGACGTATATAATGTTCGCACCGAGAAGTACGAGCCGACACGCCAGGAATGTTGTAAACTGTTACGGTAGAGATTTTAGGTTGCCTTAGGTTATGATATATAACGTTATAGACGTATATAATGTTCCCACCGAGAAATAGGGGCCGACGCGTCAGGAATGTTGTAAAATATTAAACTCGAGATGCTAGGTTGCCTTAGGGTAGGATATACAACGTTATAGACGTATAGTATGTTCCCACCGAGATGTAGGGACCGACATGCCAGGAATGTTGCAAAATATTACATCCGAGATGTTAGGCTGCCTTAGGTTAGGATATACAAAGTTATAGATGTATATAATGTCCCCATCCAGAAGTAGGCGACTACACGACAGGAGTGTTGTAAAATATTACATTCGACATGTCAGGTTGCGTGAGGTTGGGATATACAAAGTTATAGACGTATATAATCTCCCCATCGAGAAGCAGGCGACGACAAGCCAGAATGTTGTAAAATATTACATTCGACATCTTAGGTTGCCTTAGGCTAGGATATATAGCGTTATAGACGTATATAATGTTCCCACCTAAAAATAGGGGCCGACGAGTCAGGAATGTTGTAAAATATTACACCCGAGATGTTAGGTTCCCTTAGGTTAGGATATACAACTTTATAGACGTATAGTAAGTTCCCACCGAGATGTAGGGACCGACATGCCAGGAATTTTGTAAAATAGTACATCCGAGATGTTAGGTTGCTTTAGGTTAGGATATACAACGTTAAAGACGTATATAATGTCCCCATCGAGAAGCAGGCGACGACACGCCAGGAATGTTGTAAAATATTACATTCGACATGTTATGTGGCCTTAGGCTACGATATATAACGTTATAGAGGTATATAATGTTCCCACCGAGAAGTACGGGCGGACACGCCAGGAATGTTGTCAACTATTACATCCGAGATGTTAGGTTGCCTTAGGTTAGGATATACAAGGTTATAGATGTATATAATGTCCCCATCGAGAAGTAGGCGACGACACGCCAGGAATGTTGTAAAATATTACATTCGACATGTTAGGTTGCCTTGGACTAGGATATACAACGTTATAGACGTATATAATGTTCCCACCGAAAAGTAGGAACAGACGAGTCAGGAATGTTGTAAAATAATACATCCCAGATGTTAGGTTGCGTTAGGTTAGGATATACAACGTTATAGACGTATATAATGCCCCCATCGAGAAGTAGGCGACGACACGCCAGGAATGTTGTAAAATATTACATTCGGCATGTTAGGTTGCCTTAGGCTAGGATACATAACGTTATAGACGAATATATTGTTACCACCGAGAACTACGGGCCGACACGCCAGGAATGATGTAAAATATTACATTCGACATGTTAGGCCGCCTTAGGCTAGGATATATAACGTTATAGACGTATGTAATGTTACCACCGATACGTAGGGACCGACATGCCAGGAATGTTGTAAAATGATACATCCCAGATGTTAGGTTGCCTTAGGTTAGGATATATAACGTTATAGACGTATATAATCTCCCCATCCAGAAGTAGGCGACGATACGCCAGGAATATTACATCCCAGATGTTAGGTTGCGTTAGGTTAGGATCCACAACGTTATAGACGTATATAATGTTCCCATCGAGAAGCAGGCGACGACTCGCCAGGAATGATGTAAAATATTACATTCGACATGTTAGGTCGCCTTAGGCTAGGATATATAACGTTATGGACGTATATAATGTTCGCACCGAGAAGTACGAGCCGACACGCCAGGAATGTTGTAAACTATTACGGTAGAGATTTTAGGTTGCCATAGGTTATGATATATAACGTTATAGACGTATATAATGTTACCACCGAGAAATAGGGGCCGAAGCGCCAGGAATGTTGTAAAATATGACATCCGAGATGTTAGTTTCCCTTAAGTTTGGATATATATCGTTATAGACGTATATAACGTTCCCACCGAGACGTAGGGACCGACATGCCAGGAATGTTGTAAAATATTACATCCCAGATGTTAGGTTGCGTTAGGTTAGGATATACAACGTTATAGACGTATATAATGTCCCCATCGAGAAGCTGGCGACGACACGCCAGGAATGTTGTAAAATATTACATCCGAGATGTTATGTTGCCTTACGTTAGGATATGTAACGTTATAGACGTATATAATGTTCCCACCGAAAAGTAGTAGCCGAATCGCCAGGAATGTTGTAAAATATTACATCCGAGATGTTAGTTTCCCTTAAGTTTGGATATATGTCGTTATAGACGTATATAACGTTCCCACCGAGACGTAGGAACCGACATGCCAGGAATGTTGTAAAATATTACATCCCAGATGTTAGGTTGCGTTAGGTTAGGATATACAACGTTATATACGTATATAATGACCCCACCGAGAAGCAGGCGACGACACGCCAGGAATGTTGTAAACTATTACGGTAGAGATTTTAGGTTGCCTTAGGTTATGATATATAACGTTATAGACGTATTTAATGTTACCACCGAGAAATAGGGGCCGAAGTGCCAGGAATGTGGTAAAATATGACATCCGAGATGTTAGTTTCCCTTAAGTTTGGATATATATCGTTATAGACGTATATAACGTTCCCACCGAGACGTAGGGACCGACATGCCAGGAATGTTGTACAATATTATATCCCAGATGTTAGGTTGCGTTAGGTTAGGATATACAACGTTATAGACGTATGTAATGTCCCCATCGAGAAGCAGGCGACGACAGGCCAGGAATGTTGTAAAATATTACATCCGAGATGTTATGTTGCCTTACGTTAGGATATATAACGTTATAGACGTATATAATGTTCGCACCGAGAAGTACGAGCCGACACGCCAGGAACGTCGTAAACTTTTACGGTAGAGATTTTAGGTTGCCTTAGGTTATGATATATAACGTTATAGACGTATATAATGTTCCCACCGAGAGATAGGGGCCGACGCGTCAGGAATGTTGTAAAATATTAAACCCGAGATGTTAGGTTGCCTTAGGCTAGGATATATAACGTTAAGGACGTATATAATGTTCCCACCGAGAAATAGGGGCCGACGCGTCAGGAATGTTGTAAAATATTAAACTCGAGATGTTAGGTTGCCTTAGGGTAGGATATATAACGTTATAGACGTATATAATATTCCCACCGAGAAATAGGGGCCGTCATGCCAGGAATGTTGTAAAATATTACATCCCAGATGTTAGGTTGCGTTAGGTTAGGATATACAACGTTATAGACGCATATAATGTTCCCACCGAAAAGTAGGAGCCGAAGCGCCAGGAATGCTATAAAATATTACTTCCGAGATGTTAGTTTCCCTTAAGTTCGGATATATATCGTTATAGACGTATATAATGTCCAGATCGAGACGTCGGGACCGACAAGCCAGAATGTTGTAAAATATTACATCCGAGATGTTAGGTTGCGTTAGGTTAGGATATACAACCTAATAGACGTATATAATGTCCCCATCGAGAAGCAGGCGACGACACGCCAGGAATGTTGTAAAATATAACATCCGAGATGTTATGTTGCCTTACGTTAGGATATGTAACGTTATAGACGTATATAATGTTCCCACCGAAAAGTAGGAGCCGAAGCACCAGGAATGTTGTAAAATATTACATCCGAGATGTTAGTTTCCCTTAAGTTTGGATATATATCGTTATAAATGTATATAATGTCCAGATCGATACGTGGGGACTGACAAGCCAGAATGTTGTAAAATATTACATCCGAGATGTTAGGTTGCCTTAGGTTAGGATATACAATGTTATAGACGTATATAATGACCCCATCGAGAAGCAGGCGACCACACGCCAGGAATGTTGTAAAATATAACATCCGAGATGTTATGTTGCCTTACGTTAGGATATGTAACGTTATAGACGTATATAATGTTCCCACCGAAAAGTAGGAGCCGGAGCGCCAGGAATGTTGTAAAATATGACACCCGAGATGTTAGTTTCCCTTAAGTTTGGATATATATCGTTATAGACGTATATAACGTTCCCTCCGAGACGTAGAGACCGACATGCCAGGAATGTTGGAAAATATTACATCCCAGAAGTTAGATTGCGTTAGGTTAGGATATACAACGTTATAGACGTATATAATGTCCCCATCGAGAAGCAGGCGACGACACGCCAGGTATGTTGTAAAATATTACATCCGAGATGTTATTATGCCTTACGTTAGGATATGTAACGTTATAGACGTATATAATGTTCCCACCGAAAAGTAGGAGCCGAAGCGCCAGGAATGTTATAAAATATTACATCCGAGATGTTAGTTTCCCTTAAGTTTGGATATATATCGTTATAGATGTATATAATGTCCAGATCGAGACGTGGGGACTGACAAGCCAGAATGTTGTAAAATATTACATCCGAGATGTTAGGTTGCCTTAGGTTAGGATATACAATATTATAGACGTATATAATGACCCCATCGAGAAGCAGGCGACCACACGACAGGAATGTTGTAAAATATAACATCCGAGATGTTATGTTGCCTTACGTTAGGATATGTAACGTTATAGACGTATATAATGTTCCCACCGAAAAGTAGGAGCCGAAGCGCCAGGAATGTTGTAAAATATGACACCCGAGAAGGTAGTTTCCCTTGAGTGTGGATATATATCGTTATAGACGTATATAACGTTC
Source organism: Xylocopa violacea (assembly GCA_963969225.1). Taxonomy (NCBI): domain Eukaryota; kingdom Metazoa; phylum Arthropoda; class Insecta; order Hymenoptera; family Apidae; genus Xylocopa; species Xylocopa violacea. The sequence continues at coordinate 34,174 of CAXAJV010000395.1, read as the reverse complement.
CCACCGAGACGTAGGGACCGACATGCCAGGAATGTTGTAAGATATTACATCCCAGATGTTAGGTTGCGTTAGGTTAGGATATACAACGTTATAGACGTATATAATGTCCCCATCGAGAAGCAGGCGACGACACGCCAGGAATGTTGTAAAATATTACATCCGAGATGTTAGATTGCTTAGGCTAGGATATACAACGTTATAGACGTATATAATGTCCCCATTGAGAAGCAGGCGACGACACGCCAGGAATGTTGTAAAATATAACATCCGAGATGTTATGTTGCCTTACGTTAGGATATGTAACGTTATAGACGTATATAGTGTTCCCACCGAAAAGTAGGAGCCGAAGCGCCAGGAATGTTGTAAAATATTACATCCGAGATGTTAGGTTGCGTTAGGTTAGGATATACAATGTTATAGACGTATATAATGTCCCCATCGAGAAGCAGGCGACGACACGCCAGGAATGATGAAAAATATTATATCCGAGATGTTATGTTGCCTTACGTTAGGATATATAACGTTACAGACGTATATAATGTTCGCACCGAGAAGTACGAGCCGACACGCCAGGAATGTTGTAAACTATTACGGTAGAGATTTTAGGTTGCCTTAGGTTATGATGTATAACGTTATAGACGTATATAATGTTACCACCGAGAAATAGGGGCCGAAGTGCCAGGAATGTTGTAAAATATGACATCCGAGATGTTAGTTTCCCTTAAGTTTGGATATATATCGTTATAGACGTATATAACATTCCCACCGAGACGTAGGGACCGACATGCCAGGAATGTTGTAAAATATTACATCCGAGATGTTAGATTGCTTAGGCTAGGATATACAACGTTATAGACGTATATAATGTCCCCATCGAGAAGCAGGCGACGACACGCCAGGAATGTTGTAAAATATAACATCCGAGATGTTATGTTGCCTTACGTTAGGATATGTAACGTTATAGACGTATATAATGTTCCCACCGAAGAGTAGGAGCCGAAGCGCCAGGAATGTTGTAAAATATTACATCCGAGATGTTAGTTTCCCTTAAGTTTGGATATATATCGTTATAAATGTATATAATGTCCAGATCGAGACGTGGGGATTGACAAGCCAGAATGTTGTAAAACATTACATCCGAGATGTTAGGTTGCCTTAGGTTAGGATATACAATGTTATAGACGTATATAATGACCCCATCGAGAAGCAGGCGACCACACGTCAGGATTGTTGTAAAATATAACATCCGAGATGTTATGTTTCCTTACGTTAGGATATGTAACGTTATAGACGTATATAATGTTCCCACCGAAAAGTAGGAGCCGAAGCGCCAGGAATGTTGCAAAATATTACATCCGAGATGTTAGATTGCTTAGGCTAGGATATACAACGTTATAGACGTATATAATGTCCCCATCGAGAAGCAGGCGACGACACGCCAGGAATGTTGTAAAATATAACATCCGAGATGTTATGTTGCCTTACGTTAGGATATGTAACGTTATAGACGTATATAATGTTCCCACCGAAAAGTAGGAGCCGAAGCACCAGGAATGTTGTAAAATATTACATCCGAGATGTTAGTTTCCCTTAAGTTTGGATATATATCGTTATAAATGTATATAATGTCCAGATCGAGACGTGGGGACTGACAAGCCAGAATGTTGTAAAATATTACATCCGAGATGTTAGGTTGCCTTAGGTTAGGATATACAATGTTATAGACGTATATAATGACCCCATCGAGAAGCAGGCGACCACACGCCAGGAATGTTGTAAAATATAACATCCGAGATGTTATATTGCCTTACGTTAGGATATGTAACGTTATAGACGTATATAATGTTCCCACCGAAAAGTAGGAGCCGAAGCGCCAGGAATGTTGTAAAATATGACACCCGAGATGTTAGTTTCCCTTAAGTTTGGATATATATCGTTATAGACGTATATAACGTTCCCTCCGAGACGTAGGGACCGACATGCCAGGAATGTTGGAAAATATTACATCCCAGATGTTAGATTGCGTTAGGTTAGGATATACAACGTTATAGACGTATATAATGTCCCCATCGAGAAGCAGGCGACGACACGCCAGGTATGTTGTAAAATATTACATCCGAGATGTTATGTTGCCTTACGTTAGGATATATAACGTTATAGACGTATATAATGTCCGCACCGAGAAGTACGAGCCGACACGCCAGGAATGTTGTAAACTATTACGGTAGAGATTTTAGGTTGCCTTAGGTTATGATATATAACGTTATAGACGTATATAATGTTACCACCGAGAAATAGGGGCCGAAGCGCCAGGAATGTTGTAAAATATGACATCCGAGATGTTAGTTTCCCTTAAGTTTGGATATATATCGTTATAGACGTATGTAACATTCCCACCGAGACGTAGGGACCGACATGCCAGGAATGTTGTAAAATATTACATCCGAGATGTTAGGTTGCGTTAGGTTAGGATATACAACGTTATAGACGTATATAATGTCCCCATCGAGAAGCAGGCGACGACACGCCAGGAATGTTGTAAAATATTATATCCGAGATGTTATGTTGCCTTACGTTAGGATATATAACGTTATAGACGTATATAATGTTCGCACCGAGAAGTACGAGCCGACACGCCAGGAATGTTGTAAAATATTACGGTAGAGATTTTAGGTTGCCATAGGTTATGATGTATAACGTTATAGACGTATATAATGTTCCCACCGAGAAATAGGGGCCGACGCGTCAGGAATGTTGTAAAATATTAAACTCGAGATGTTAGGTTGCCTTAGGCTAGGATATATAACGTTATAGACGTATATAATATTCCCACCGAGAAATAGGGGCCGATATGCCAGGAATGTTGTAAAATATTACATCCCAGATGTTAGGATGCGTTAGGTTAGGATATACAACGTTATAGACGTATATAATGTCCCCATCGAGAAGCAGGCGACGACACGCCAGGAATGTTGTAAAATATTACATCCGAGATGTTAGATTGCTTAGGCTAGGATATACAACGTTATAGACGTATATAATGTCCCCATCGAGAAGAAGGCGACGACACGCCAGGAATGTTGTAAAATATAACATCCGAGATGTTATGTTGCCTTACGTTAGGATATGTAACGTTATAGACGTATATAATGTTCCCACCGAAAAGTAGGAGCCGAAGAGCCAGGAATGTTGTAAAATATTACATCCGAGATGTTAGTTTCCCTTAAGTTTGGATATATGTCGTTATAGACGTATATAACGTTCCCACCGAGACGTAGGGACCGACATGCCAGGAATGTTGTAAAATATTACATCCCAGATGTTAGGTTGCGTTAGGTTAGGATATACAACGTTATAGACGAATATAATGTCCCCATCGAGAAGCAGGCGACGACACGCCAGGAATGTTGTAAAATATTACATCCGAGATGTTATGTTGCCTTACGTTAGGATATGTAACGTTATAGACGTATATAATGTTCGCACCGAGAAGTACGAACCGACACGCCAGGAATGTTGTAAACTATTACGGTAGAAATTTTAGGTTGCCTTAGGTTATGATATATAACGTTATAGACGTATATAATGTTCTCACCGAGAAATAGGGGCCGACGCGTCAACAATGTTGTAAAATATTAAACCCGAGATGTTAGGTTGCCTTAGGCTAGGATATATAACGTTATAGACGTATATAATATTCCCACCGAGAAATAGGGGCCGACATGCCAGGAATGTTGTAAAATATTACATCCCAGATGTTAGGTTGCGTTAGGTTAGGATATACAACGTTATAGACGTATATAATGTCCCCATCGAGAAGCAGGCGACGACACGCCAGGAATGTTGTAAAATATTATATCCGAGATGTTATGTTGCCTTACGTTAGGATATATAACGTTATAGACGTATATAATGTTCGCACCGAGAAGTACGAGACGACACGCCAGGAATGTTGTAAACTATTACGGTAGAGATTTTAGGTTCCTTAGGTTATGATATATAACTTTATAGACGTATATAATGTTCCCACCGAGAAATAGGGGCCGACGCGTCAGGAATGTTGTAAAATATTAAACCCGCGATGCTAGGTTGCGTTAGGTTAGGATATACAACGTTATAGACGTATATAATGTTCCCACCGAGAAATAGGGGCCGACGCGTCAGGAATGTTGTAAAATATTAAACCCGAGATGTTAGGTTGCCTTAGGCTAGGATATATAACGTTATAGATGTATGTAATATTCCCACCGAGAAATAGAGGCCGACATGCCAGGAATGTTGTAAAATATTACATCCCAGATGTTAGGTTGCGTTAGGTTAGGATATACAACGTTATAGACGTATATAATGTCCCCATCGAAAAGCAGGCGACGACACGCCAGGAATGTTGTAAAATATTACATCCGAGATGTTATGTTGCCTTACGTTAGGATATGGAACGTTATAGACGTATATAATGTTCCCACCGAAAAGTAGGAGCCGAAGCGCCAGGAATGATGTAAAATATTACATCCGAGATGTAGGTTTCCCTTAAGTTTGGATATATATCGTTATAGACGTATATAATGTGCAGATCGAGACGTGGGGACCGACAAGCCAGAATGTTGTAAAATATTACATCCGAGATGTTAGGTTGCGTTAGGTTAGGATATACAACGTTATAGACGTATATAATGTCCCCATCGAGAAGCAGGCGACGACACGCCAGGAATGTTGTACAATATTACATCCGAGATGTTATGTTGCCTTACGTTAGGATATATAACGTTATTGACGTATATAATGTTCGCACCGAGAAGTACGAACCGACACGCCAGGAATGTTGTAAACTATTACGGTAGAAATTTTAGGTTGCCTTAGGTTATGATATATAACGGTATAGACGTATATAATGTTCACACCGAGAAATAGGGGCCGACGCGTCAGGAATGTTGTAAAATATTAAACCCGAGATGTTAGGTTGCCTTAGGCTAGGATATATAACGTTATAGACGTATATAATATTCCCACCGAGAAATAGGGGCCGACATGCCAGGAATGTTGTAAAATATTAAATCCCAGATGTTAGGTTGCGTTAGGTTAGGATATACAACGTTATAGACGTATATAATGTCCCCATCGAGAAGCAGGTGACGACACGCCAGGAATGTTGTAAAATATTACATCCGAGATGTTATGTTGCCTTACGTTAGGATATGTAACGTTATAGACGTATATAATGTTCCCACCGAAAAGTAGGAGCAGAAGCGCCAGGAATGATGTAAAACATTACACCCGAGATGTAGGTTTCCCTTAAGTTTGGATATATATCGTTATAGACGTATATAATGTGCAGATCGAGACGTGGGGACCGACAAGCCAGAATGTTGTAAAATATTACATCCGAGATGTTAGGTTGCCTTAGGTTAGGATATACAACGTTATAGACGTATATAATGACCCTATCGAGGAGCAGGCGACGACACGCCAGGAATGTTGTAAAATATAACATCCGAGATGTTATGTTGCCTTACGTTAGTATATGTAACGTTATAGACGTATATAATGTTCCCACCGAAAAGTAGGAGCCGAATCGCCAGGAATGTTGTAAAATATTACATCCGAGATGTTAGTTTCCCTTAAGTTTGGATATATGTCGTTATAGACGTATATGACGTTCCCACCGAGACGTAGGGACCGACATGCCAGGAATGTTGTAAAATATTACATCCCAGATGTTAGGTTGCGTTAGGTTAGGATATACAACGTTATAGACGTATATAATGTCCCCATCGAGAAGCAGGCGACGGCACGCCAGGAATGTTGTAAAATATCATATCCGAGATGTTATGTTGCCTTACGTTAGGATATATAACGTTATAGACGTATATAATGTTCGCACCGAGAAGTACGAGCCGACACGCCAGGAATGTTGTAAACTATTACGGTAGAGATTTTAGGTTGCCTTAGGTTATGATATATAACGTTATAGACGTATATAATGTTACCACCGAGAAATAGGGGCCGAAGCGCCAGGAACGTTGTAAAATATGATATCCGAGATGTTAGTTTCCCTTAAGTTTGGATATATATCGTTATAGACGTATATAACGTTCCCACCGAGACGTAGGGACCGACACGCCAGGAATGTTGTAAAATATTACATTCGAGATGTTAGATTGCTTAGGCTAGGATATACAACGTTATAGACGTATATAATGTCCCCATCGAGAAGCAGGCGACGACACGCCAGGAATGTTGTAAAATATAACATCCGAGATGTTATGTTGCCTTACGTTAGGATATGTAACGCTATAGACGTTTATAATGTTCCCACCGAAAAGTAGGAGCCGAAGCGCCAGGAATGTTCTAAAATATTACATCCGAGATGTTAGTTTCCCTTAAGTTTGGATATATGTCGTTATAGACGTATATGACGTTCCCACCGAGACGTAGGGACCGACATGCCAGGAATGTTGTAAAATATTTCATCCCAGATGTTAGGTTGCGTTAGGTTAGGATATACAACGTTATAGACGTATATAATGTCCCCATCGAGAAGCAGGCGACGACACGCCAGGAATGTTGTAAAATATTACATCCGAGATGTTATGTTGCCTTACGTTAGGATATATAACGTTATGGACGTATATAATGTTCGCACCGAGAAGTACGAACCGACACGCCAGGAATGTTGTAAACTATTACGGTAGAAATTTTAGGTTGCCTTAGGTTATGATATATAACGTTATAGACGTATATAATGTTCCCACCGAGAAATAGGGGCCGACGCGTCAGGAATGTTGTAAAATATTAAACCCGAGATGTTAGGTTGCCTTAGGCTAGGATATATAACGTTATAGACGTATATAATATTCCCACCGAGAAATAGGGGCCGACATGCCAGGAATGTTGTAAAATATTACATCCCAGATGTTAGGTTGCGTTAGGTTAGGATATACAACGTTATAGACGTATATAATGTCCCCATCGAGAAGCAGGCGACGACACGCCAGGAATGTTGTAAAATATTACATCCGAGATGTTATGTTGCCTTACGTTAGGATATGTAACGTTATAGACGTATATAATGTTCCCACCGAAAAGTAGGAGCAGAAGCGCCAGGAATGATGTAAAATATTACACCCGAGATGTAGGTTTCCCTTAAGTTTGGATATATATCGTTATAGACGTATATAATGTGCAGATCGAGACGTGGAGACCGACAAGCCAGAATGTTGTAAAATATTACATCCGAGATGTTAGGTTGCCTTAGGTTAGGATATACAACGTTATAGACGTATATAATGACCCTATCGAGGAGCAGGCGACGACACGCCAGGAATGTTGTAAAATATAACATCCGAGATGTTATGTTGCCTTACGTTAGTATATGTAACGTTATAGACGTATATAATGTTCCCACCGAAAAGTAGGAGCCGAATCGCCAGGAATGTTGTAAAATATTACATCCGAGATGTTAGTTTCCCTTAAGTTTGGATATATGTCGTTATAGACGTATATGACGTTCCCACCGAGACGTAGGGACCGACTTGCCAGGAATGTTGTAAAATATTACATCCCAGATGTTAGGTTGCGTTAGGTTAGGATATACAACGTTATAGACGTATATAATGTCCCCATCGAGAAGCAGGCGACGATACGCCAGGAATGTTGTAAAATATTATATCCGAGATGTTATGTTGCCTTACGTTAGGATATATAACGTTATAGACGTATATAATGTTCGCACCGAGAAGTACGAGCCGACACGCCAGGAATGTTGTAAACTATTACGGTAGGGATTTTAGGTTGCCTTAGGTTATGATATATAACGTTATAGACGTATATAATGTTACCACCGAGAAATAGGGGCCGAAGCGCCAGGAACGTTGTAAAATATGATATCCGAGATGTTAGTTTCCCTTAAGTTTGGATATATATCGTTATAGACGTATATAACGTTCCCACCGAGACGTAGGGACCGACACGCCAGGAATGTTGTAAAATATTACATTCGAGATGTTAGATTGCTTAGGCTAGGATATACAACGTTATAGACGTATATAATGTCCCCATCGAGAAGCAGGCGACGACACGCCAGGAATGTTGTAAAATATAACATCCGAGATGTTATGTTGCCTTACGTTAGGATATGTAACGCTATAGACGTTTATAATGTTCCCACCGAAAAGTAGGAGCCGAAGCGCCAGGAATGTTCTAAAATATTACATCCGAGATGTTAGTTTCCCTTAAGTTTGGATATATGTCGTTATAGACGTATATGACGTTCCCACCGAGACGTAGGGACCGACATGCCAGGAATGTTGTAAAATATTACATCCCAGATGTTAGGTTGCGTTAGGTTAGGATATACAACGTTACAGACGTATATAATGTCCCCATCGAGAAGTAGGCGACGACACACCAGGAATGTTGTAAAATATTACATCCGAGATGTTATGTTGCCTTACGTTAGGATATGTAACGTTATAGACGTATATAATGTTCCCACCGAAAAGTAGGAGCCGAAGCGCCAGGAATGATGTAAAATATTACATCCGAGATGTAGGTTTCCCTTAAGTTTGGATATATATCGTTATAGACGTATATAATGTGCAGATCGAGACGTGGGGACCGACAAGCCAGAATGTTGTAAAATATTACATCCGAGATGTTAGGTTGCCTTAGGTTAGGATATACAACCTTATAGACGTATATAATGTCCCCATCGAGAAGCAGGCGACGACACGCCAGGAATGTTGTACAATATTACATCCGAGATGTTATGTTGCCTTACGTTAGGATATATAACGTTATTGACGTATATAATGTTCGCACCGAGAAGTACGAACCGACACGCCAGGAATGTTGTAAACTATTACGGTAGAAATTTTAGGTTGCCTTAGGTTATGATATATAACGGTATAGACGTATATAATGTTCACACCGAGAAATAGGGGCCGACGCGTCAGGAATGTTGTAAAATATTAAACCCGAGATGTTAGGTTGCCTTAGGCTAGGATATATAACGTTATAGACGTATATAATATTCCCACCGAGAAATAGGGGCCGACATGCCAGGAATGTTGTAAAATATTAAATCCCAGATGTTAGGTTGCGTTAGGTTAGGATATACAACGTTATAGACGTATATAATGTCCCCATCGAGAAGCAGGTGACGACACGCCAGGAATGTTGTAAAATATTACATCCGAGATGTTATGTTGCCTTACGTTAGGATATGTAACGTTATAGACGTATATAATGTTCCCACCGAAAAGTAGGAGCAGAAGCGCCAGGAATGATGTAAAACATTACACCCGAGATGTAGGTTTCCCTTAAGTTTGGATATATATCGTTATAGACGTATATAATGTGCAGATCGAGACGTGGGGACCGACAAGCCAGAATGTTGTAAAATATTACATCCGAGATGTTAGGTTGCCTTAGGTTAGGATATACAACGTTATAGACGTATATAATGTCCCCATCGAGAAGCAGGCGACGACACGCCAGGAATGTTGTAAAATATAACATCCGAGATGTTATGTTGCCTTACGTTAGGATATGTAACGCTATAGACGTTTATAATGTTCCCACCGAAAAGTAGGAGCCGAAGCGCCAGGAATGTTCTAAAATATTACATCCGAGATGTTAGTTTCCCTTAAGTTTGGATATATGTCGTTATAGACGTATATGACGTTCCCACCGAGACGTAGGGACCGACATGCCAGGAATGTTGTAAAATATTACATCCCAGATGTTAGGTTGCGTTAGGTTAGGATATACAACGTTATAGACGTATATAATGTCCCCATCGAGAAGCAGGCGACGACACGCCAGGAATGTTGTAAAATATTATATCCGAGATGTTATGTTGCCTTACGTTAGGATATATAACGTTATGGACGTATATAATGTTCGCACCGAGAAGTACGAACCGACACGCCAGGAATGTTGTAAACTATTACGGTAGAAATTTTAGGTTGCCTTAGGTTATGATATATAACGTTATAGACGTATATAATGTTCCCACCGAGAAATAGGGGCCGACGCGTCAGGAATGTTGTAAAATATTAAACCCGAGATGTTAGGTTGCCTTAGGCTAGGATATATAACGTTATAGACGTATATAATATTCCCACCGAGAAATAGGGGCCGACATGCCAGGAATGTTGTAAAATATTACATCCCAGATGTTAGGTTGCGTTAGGTTAGGATATACAACGTTATAGACGTATATAATGTCCCCATCGAGAAGCAGGCGACGACACGCCAGGAATGTTGTAAAATATTACATCCGAGATGTTATGTTGCCTTACGTTAGGATATGTAACGTTATAGACGTATATAATGTTCCCACCGAAAAGTAGGAGCCGAAGCGCCAGGAATGATGTAAAATATTACATCCGAGATGTAGGTTTCCCTTAAGTTTGGATATATATCGTTATAGACGTATATAATGTGCAGATCGAGACGTGGGGACCGACAAGCCAGAATGTTGTAAAATATTACATCCGAGATGTTAGGTTGCCTTAGGTTAGGATATACAACGTTATAGACGTATATAATGACCCCATCGAGGAGCAGGCGACGACACGCCAGGAATGTTGTAAAATATAACATCCGAGATGTTATGTTGCCTTACGTTAGTATATGTAACGTTATAGACGTATATAATGTTCCCACCGAAAAGTAGGAGCCGAATCGCCAGGAATGTTGTAAAATATTACATCCGAGATGTTAGTTTCCCTTAAGTTTGGATATATGTCGTTATAGACGTATATGACGTTCCCACCGAGACGTAGGGACCGACATGCCAGGAATGTTGTAAAATATTACATCCCAGATGTTAGGTTGCGTTAGGTTAGGATATACAACGTTACAGACGTATATAATGTCCCCATCGAGAAGTAGGCGACGACACACCAGGAATGTTGTAAAATATTATATCCGAGATGTTATGTTGCCTTACGTTAGGATATATAACGTTATAGACGTATATAATGTTCGCACCGAGAAGTACGAGCCGACACGCCAGGAATGTTGTAAACTATTACGGTAGAGATTTTAGGTTGCCTTAGGTTATGATATATAACGTTATAGACGTATATAATGTTACCACCGAGAAATAGGGGCCGAAGCGCCAGAAATGTTGTAAAATATGATATCCGAGATGTTAGTTTCCCTTAAGTTTGGATATATGTCGTTATAGACGTATATGACGTTCCCACCGAGACGTAGTGACCGACATGCCAGGAATGTTGTAAAATATTACATCCCAGATGTTAGGTTGCGTTAGGTTAGGATATACAACGTTATAGACGTATATAATGTCCCCATCGAGAAGCAGGCGACGACACGCCAGGAATGTTGTAAAATATTATATCCGAGATGTTATGTTGCCTTACGTTAGGATATATAACGTTATAGACGTATATAATGTTCGCACCGAGAAGTACGAGCCGACACGCCAGGAATGTTGTAAACTATTACGGTAGAGATTTTAGGTTGCCTTAGGTTATGATATATAACGTTATAGACGTATATAATGTGCAGATCGAGATGTGGGGACCGGCAAGCCAGAATGTTGTAAAATATTACATCCGAGATGTTAGGTTGCCTTAGGTTAGGATATACAACGTTATAGACGTATATAATGACCCCATCGAGGAGCAGGCGACGACACGGCAGGAATGTTGTAAAATATAACATCCGAGATGTTATGTTGCCTTACGTTAGTATATGTAACGTTATAGACGTATATAATGTCCCCATCGAGAAGCAGGCGACGACACGCCAGGAATGTTGTAAAATATTACATCCGAGATGTTATGTTGCCTTACGTTAGGATATATAACGTTATAGACGTATATAATGTTCGCACCGAGAAGTACGAACCGACACGCCAGGAATGTTGTAAACTATTACGGTAGAAATTTTAGGTTGCCTTAGGTTATGATATATAACGTTATAGACGTATATAATGTTCCCACCGAGAAATAGGGGCCGACGCGTCAGGAATGTTGTAAAATATTAAACCCGAGATGTTAGGTTGCCTTAGGCTAGGATATACAACGTTATAGACGTATATAATGTTCCCACCGAGAAATAGGGGCCGACGCGTCAGGAATGTTGTAAAATATTAAACCCGAGATGTTAGGTTGCCTTAGGCTAGGATATATAACGTTATAGACGTATATAATATTCCCACCGAGAAATAGGGGCCGACATGCCAGGAATGTTGTAAAATATTACATCCCAGATGTTAGGTTGCGTTAGGTTAGGATATACAACGTTATAGACGTATATAATGTCCCCATCGAGAAGCAGGCGACGACACGCCAGGAATGTTGTAAAATATTATATCCGAGATGTTATGTTGCGTTACGTTAGGATATATAACGTTATAGATGTATATAATGTTCCCACCGAGAAGTACGAGCCGACACGCCAGGAATGTTGTAAACTATTACGGTAGAGGTTTTAGGTTGCCTTAGGTTATGATATATAACGTTATAGACGTATATAATGTTCCCACCGAGAAATAGGGGCCGACGCGTCAGGAATGTTGTAAAATATTAAACCCGAGATGTTAGGTTGCCTTAGGCTAGGATATATAACGTTATAGACGTATATAATATTCCCACCGAGAAATAGGGGCCGACATGCCAGGAATGTTGTAAAATATTACATCCCAGATGTTAGGTTGCGTTAGGTTAGGATATACAACGTTATAGACGTATATAATGTCCCCATCGAGAAGCAGGCGACGACACGCCAGGAATGTTGTAAAATATTACATCCGAGATGTTATGTTGCCTTACGTTAGGATATGTAACGTTATAGACGTATATAATGTTCCCACCGAAAAGTAGGAGCCGAAGCGCCAGGAATGTTCTAAAATATTACATCCGAGATGTTAGTTTCCCTTAAGTTTGGATATATATCGTTATAGACGTATATAATGTGCAGATCGAGACGTGGGGACCGACAAGCCAGAATGTTGTAAAATATAACATCCGAGATGTTATGTTGCGTTAGGTTAGGATATACAACGTTATAGACGTATATAATGTCCCCATCGAGAAGCAGGCGACGACACGCCAGGAATGTTGTAAAATATTACATCCGAGATGTTATGTTGCCTTACGTTAGGATATATAACGTTATAGACGTATATAATGTTCGCACCGAGAAGTACGAACCGACACGCCAGGAATGTTGTAAACTATTACGGTAGAAATTTTAGGTTGCCTTAGGTTATGATATATAACGTTATAGACGTATATAATGTTCCCACCGAGAAATAGGGGCCGACGCGTCAGGAATGTTGTAAAATATTAAACCCGAGATGTTAGGTTGCCTTAGGCTAGGATATATAACGTTATAGACGTATATAATATTCCCACCGAGAAATAGGGGCCGACATGCCAGGAATGTTGTAAAATATTACATCCCAGATGTTAGGTTGCGTTAGGTTAGGATATACAACGTTATAGACGTATATAATGTCCCCATCGAGAAGCAGGCGACGACACGCCAGGAATGTTGTAAAATATTACATCCGAGATGTTATGTTGCCTTACGTTAGGATATGTAACGTTATAGACGTATATAATGTTCCCACCGAAAAGTTAGAGCCGAAGCGCCAGGAATGTTATAAACTATTACGGTAGAGATTTTAGGTTGCCGTAGGTTATGGTAAATAACGTTATAGACGTATATAACGTTCCCACCGAGACGTAGGGACCGACATGCCAGGAATGTTGTAAAATATTACATCCCAGATGTTAGGTTGCGTTAGGTTAGGATATACAACGTTATAGACGAATATAATCTCCCCATCGAGAAGCAGGCGACGACACGCCAGGAATGTTGTAAAATATTACATCCGGGATGTTATGTTGCCTTACGTTAGGATATATAACGTTATAGACGTATATAACGTTCGCACCGAGAAGTACGAGCCGACACGCCAGGAATGTTGTAAACTATTACGGTAGAGATTTTAGGTTGCCTTAGGTTATGATATATAACTTTATAGACGTATATAATGTTCCCACCGAGAAATAGGGGCCGACGCGTCAGGAATGTTGTAAAATATTAAACCCGCGATGTTAGGTTGCGTTAGGTTAGGATATACAACGTTATAGACGTATATAATGTTCCCACCGAGAAATAGGGGCCGACGCGTCAGGAATGTTGTAAAATATTAAACCCGAGATGTTAGGTTGCCTTAGGCTAGGATATATAACGTTATAGACGTATATAATATTCCCACCGAGAAATAGGGGCCGACATGCCAGGAATGTTGTAAAATATTACATCCCAGATGTTAGGTTGCGTTAGGTTAGGATATACAACGTTATAGACGTATATAATGTCCCCATCGAGAAGCAGGCGACGACACGCCAGGAATGTTGTAAAATATTATATCCGAGATGTTATGTTGCGTTACGTTAGGATATATAACGTTATAGACGTATATAATGTTCCCACCGAGAAGTACGAGCCGACACGCCAGGATTGTTGTAAACTATTACAGTAGAGGTTTTAGGTTGCCTTAGGTTATGATATATAACGTTATAGACGTATATAATGTTCCCACCGAGAAATAGGGGCCGACGCGTCAACAATGTTGTAAAATATTAAACCCGAGATGTTAGGTTGCCTTAGGCTAGGATATATAACGTTATAGACGTATATAATATTCCCACCGAGAAGCAGGCGACGACACGCCAGGAATGTTGTAAAATATTATATCCGAGATGTTATGTTGCGTTACGTTAGGATATATAACGTTATAGACGTATATAATGTTCCCACCGAGAAGTACGAGCCGACACGCCAGGATTGTTGTAAACTATTACGGTAGAGGTTTCAGGTTGCCTTAGGTTATGATATATAACGTTATAGACGTATATAATGTTCCCACCGAGAAATAGGGGCCGACGCGTCAGGAATGTTGTAAAATATTAAACCCGAGATGTTAGGTTGCCTTAGGCTAGGATATATAACGTTATAGACGTATATAATATTCCCACCGAGAAATAGGGGCCGACATGCCAGGAATGTTGTAAAATATTACATCCCAGATGTTAGGTTGCGTTAGGTTAGGATATACAACGTTATAGACGTATATAATGTCCCCATCGAGAAGCAGGCGACGACACGCCAGGAATGTTGTAAAATATAACATCCGAGATGTTATGTTGCCTTACGTTAGTATATGTAACGTTATAGACGTATATAATGTTCCCACCGAAAAGTAGGAGCCGAATCGCCAGGAATGTTGTAAAATATTACATCCGAGATGTTAGTTTCCCTTAAGTTTGGATATATGTCGTTATAGACGTATATGACGTTCCCACCGAGACGTAGGGACCGACATGCCAGGAATGTTGTAAAATATTACATCCCAGATGTTAGGTTGCGTTAGGTTAGGATATACAACGTTATAGACGTATATAATGTCCCCATCGAGAAGCAGGCGACGACACGCCAGGAATGTTGTAAAATATTATATCCGAGATGTTATGTTGCCTTACGTTAGGATATATAACGTTATAGACGTATATAATGTTCGCACCGAGAAGTACGAGCCGACACGCCAGGAATGTTGTAAACTATTACGGTAGATATTTTAGGTTGCCTTAGGTTATGATATATAACGTTATAGACGTATATAATGTTACCACCGAGAAATAGGGGCCGAAGCGCCAGAAATGTTGTAAAATATGATATCCGAGATGTTAGTTTCCCTTAAGTTTGGATATATATCGTTATAGACGTATATAACGTTCCCACCGAGACGTAGGGACCGACATGCCAGGAATGTTGTAAAATATTTCATCCCAGATGTTAGGTTGCGTTAGGTTAGGATATAAAACGTTATAGACGTATATAATGTCCCCATCGAGAAGCAGGCGACGACACGCCAGGAATGTTGTAAAATATTACATCCGAGATGTTATGTTGCCTTACGTTAGGATATATAACGTTATAGACGTATATAATGTTCGCACCGAGAAGTACGATCCGACACGCCAGGAATGTTGTAAACTATTACGGTAGAAATTTTAGGTTGCCTTCGGTTATGATATATAACGTTATAGACGTATATAATGTTCCCACCGAGAAATAGGGGCCGACGCGTCAGGAATGTTGTAAAATATTAAACCCGAGATGTTAGGTTGCCTTAGGCTAGGATATATAACGTTATAGACGTATATAATATTCCCACCGAGAAATAGGGGCCGACATGCCAGGAATGTTGTAAAATATTACATCCCAGATGTTAGGTTGCGTTAGGTTAGGATATACAACGTTATAGACGTATATAATGTCCCCATCGAAGAAGCAGGCGACGACACGCCAGGAATGTTGTAAAATATTACATCCGAGATGTTATGTTGCCTTACGTTAGGATATGTAACGTTATAGACGTATATAATGTTCCCACCGAAAAGTAGGAGCCGAAGCGCCAGGAATGATGTAAAATATTACATCCGAGATGTAGGTTTCCCTTAAGTTTGGATATATATCGTTATAGACGTATATAATGTGCAGATCGAGACGTGGGGACCGACAAGCCAGAATGTTGTAAAATATTACATCCGAGATGTTAGGTTGCCTTAGGTTAGGATATACAACGTTATAGACGTATATAATGACCCCATCGAGGAGCAGGCGACGACACGCCAGGAATGTTGTAAAATATAACATCCGAGATGTTATGTTGCCTTACGTTAGTATATGTAACGTTATAGACGTATATAATGTTCCCACCGAAAAGTAGGAGCCGAATCGCCAGGAATGATGTAAAATATTACATCCGAGATGTTAGTTTCCCTTAAGTTTGGATATATGTCGTTATAGACGTATATAACGTTCCCGACGAGACGTAGGGACCGACATGCCAGGAATGTTGTAAAATATTACATCCCAGATGTTAGGTTGCGTTAGGTTAGGATATACAACGTTATAGACGTATATAATGTCCCCATCGAGAAGCAGGCGACGACACGCCGGGAATGTTGTAAAATATTATATCCGAGATGTTATGTTGCGTTACGTTAGGATATATAACGTTATAGACGTATATAATGTTCCCACCGAGAAGTACGAGCCGACACGCCAGGAATGTTGTAAACTATTACGGTAGAGGTTTTAGGTTGCCTTAGGTTATGATATATAACGTTATAGACGTATAAAATGTTCCCACCGAGAAATAGGGGCCGACGCGTCAGGAATGTTGTAAAATATTAAACCCGCGATGTTAGGTTGCGTTAGGTTAGGATATACAACGTTATAGACGTATATAATGTCCCCATCGAGAAGCAGGCGACGACACGCCAGGAATGATGAAAAATATTATATCCGAGATGTTATGTTGCCTTACGTTAGGATATATAACGTTATAGACGTATATAATGTTCGCACCGAAAAGTACGAGCCGACACGCCAGGAATGTTGTAAACTATTACGGTAGAGATTTTAGGTTGCCTTAGGTTATGATATATTACGTTATAGACGTATATAATGTTCCCACCGAGAAATAGGGGCCGACGCGTCAGGAATGTTGTAAAATATTAAACCCGCGATGTTAGGTTGCGTTAGGTTAGGATATACAACGTTATAGACGTATATAATGTTCCCACCGAGAAATAGGGGCCGACGCGTCAGGAATGTTGTAAAATATTAAACCCGAGATGTTAGGTTGCCTTAGGCTAGGATATATAACGTTATAGACGTATATAATATTCCCACCGAGAAATAGGGGCCGACATGCCAGGAATGTTGTAAAATATTACATCCCAGATGTTAGGTTGCGTTAGGTTAGGATATACAACGTTATAGACGTATATAATGTCCCCATCGAGAAGCAGGCGACGACACGCCAGGAATGTTGTAAAATATTATATCCGAGATGTTATGTTGCGTTACGTTAGGATATATAACGTTATAGATGTATATAATGTTCCCACCGAGAAGTACGAGCCGACACGCCAGGAATGTTGTAAACTATTACGGTAGAGGTTTTAGGTTGCCTTAGGTTATGATATATAACGTTATAGACGTATATAATGTTCCCACCGAGAAATAGGGGCCGACGCGTCAGGAATGTTGTAAAATATTAAACCCGAGATGTTAGGTTGCCTTAGGCTAGGATATATAACGTTATAGACGTATATAATATTCCCACCGAGAAATAGGGGCCGACATGCCAGGAATGTTGTAAAATATTACATCCCAGATGTTAGGTTGCGTTAGGTTAGGATATACAACGTTATAGACGTATATAATGTCCCCATCGAGAAGCAGGCGACGACACGCCAGGAATGTTGTAAAATATTACATCCGAGATGTTATGTTGCCTTACGTTAGGATATGTAACGTTATAGACGTATATAATGTTCCCACCGAAAAGTAGGAGCCGAAGCGCCAGGAATGTTCTAAAATATTACATCCGAGATGTTAGTTTCCCTTAAGTTTGGATATATATCGTTATAGACGTATATAATGTGCAGATCGAGACGTGGGGACCGACAAGCCAGAATGTTGTAAAATATAACATCCGAGATGTTATGTTGCGTTAGGTTAGGATATACAACGTTATAGACGTATATAATGTCCCCATCGAGAAGCAGGCGACGACACGCCAGGAATGTTGTAAAATATTACATCCGAGATGTTATGTTGCCTTACGTTAGGATATATAACGTTATAGACGTATATAGTGTTCGCACCGAGAAGTACGAACCGACACGCCAGGAATGTTGTAAACTATTACGGTAGAAATTTTAGGTTGCCTTAGGTTATGATATATAACGTTATAGACGTATATAATGTTCCCACCGAGAAATAGGGGCCGACGCGTCAGGAATGTTGTAAAATATTAAACCCGAGATGTTAGGTTGCCTTAGGCTAGGATATATAACGTTATAGACGTATATAATATTCCCACCGAGAAATAGGGGCCGACATGCCAGGAATGTTGTAAAATATTACATCCCAGATGTTAGGTTGCGTTAGGTTAGGATATACAACGTTATAGACGTATATAATGTCCCCATCGAGAAGCAGGCGACGACACGCCAGGAATGTTGTAAAATATTACATCCGAGATGTTATGTTGCCTTACGTTAGGATATGTAACGTTATAGACGTATATAATGTTCCCACCGAAAAGTTAGAGCCGAAGCGCCAGGAATGTTATAAACTATTACGGTAGAGATTTTAGGTTGCCGTAGGTTATGATAAATAACGTTATAGACGTATATAACGTTCCCACCGAGACGTAGGGACAGACATGCCAGGAATGTTGTAAAATATTACATCCCAGATGTTAGGTTGCGTTAGGTTAGGATATACAACGTTATAGACGAATATAATCTCCCCATCGAGAAGCAGGCGACGACACGCCAGGAATGTTGTAAAATATTACATCCGGGATGTTATGTTGCCTTACGTTAGGATATATAACGTTATAGACGTATATAACGTTCGCACCGAGAAGTACGAGCCGACACGCCAGGAATGTTGTAAACTATTACGGTAGAGATTTTAGGTTGCCTTAGGTTATGATATATAACTTTATAGACGTATATAATGTTCCCACCGAGAAATAGGGGCCGACGCGTCAGGAATGTTGTAAAATATTAAACCCGCGATGTTAGGTTGCGTTAGGTTAGGATATACAACGTTATAGACGTATATAATGTTCCCACCGAGAAATAGGGGCCGACGCGTCAGGAATGTTGTAAAATATTAAACCCGAGATGTTAGGTTGCCTTAGGTTATGATATATAACTTTATAGACGTATATAATGTTCCCACCGAGAAATAGGGGCCGACGCGTCAGGAATGTTGTAAAATATTAAACCCGCGATGTTAGGTTGCGTTAGGTTAGGATATGCAACGTTATAGACGTATATAATGTTCCCACCGAGAAATAGGGGCCGACGCGTCAGGAATGTTGTAAAATATTAAACCCGAGATGTTAGGTTGCCTTGGGCTAGGATATATAACGTTATAGACGTATATAATATTCCCACCGAGAAATAGGGGCCGACATGCCAGGAATGTTGTAAAATATTACATCCCAGATGTTAGGTTGCGTTAGGTTAGGATATACAACGTTATAGACGTATATAATGTCCCCATCGAGAAGCAGGCGACGACACGCCAGGAATGTTGTAAAATATTATATCCGAGATGTTATGTTGCGTTACGTTAGGATATATAACGTTATAGACGTATATAATGTTCCCACCGAGAAGTACGAGCCGACACGCCAGGATTGTTGTAAACTATTACGGTAGAGGTTTTAGGTTGCCTTAGGTTATGATATATAACGTTATAGACGTATATAATGTTCCCACCGAGAAATAGGGGCCGACGCGTCAGGAATGTTGTAAAATATTAAACCCGAGATGTTAGGTTGCCTTAGGCTAGGATATATAACGTTATAGACGTATATAATATTCCCACCGAGAAATAGGGGCCGACATGCCAGGAATGTTGTAAAATATTACATCCCAGATGTTAGGTTGCGTTAGGTTAGGATATACAACGTTATAGACGTATATAATGTCCCCATCGAGAAGCAGGCGACGACACGCCAGGAATGTTGTAAAATATTACATCCGAGATATTATGTTGCCTTACGTTAGGATATGTAACGTTATAGACGTATATAATGTTCCCACCGAAAAGTAGGAGCCGAAGCGCCAGGAATGATGTAAAATATTACATCCGAGATGTAGGTTTCCCTTAAGTTTGGATATATATCGTTATAGACGTATATAATGTGCAGATCGAGACGTGGGGACCGACAAGCCAGAATGTTGTAAAATATTACATCCGAGATGTTAGGTTGCCTTAGGTTAGGATATACAACGTTATAGACGTATATAATGAGCCCATCGAGGAGCAGGCGACGACACGCCAGGAATGTTGTAAAATATAACATCCGAGATGTTATGTTGCCTTACGTTAGTATATGTAACGTTATAGACGTATATAATGTTCCCACCGAAAAGTAGGAGCCGAATCGCCAGGAATGTTGTAAAATATTACATCCGAGATGTTAGTTTCCCTTAAGTTTGGATATATGTCGTTATAGACGTATATGACGTTCCCACCGAGACGTAGGGACCGACATGCCAGGAATGTTGTAAAATATTACATCCCAGATGTTAGGTTGCGTTAGGTTAGGATATACAACGTTATAGACGTATATAATGTCCCCATCGAGAAGCAGGCGACGACACGCCAGGAATGTTGTAAAATATTATATCCGAGATGTTATGTTGCCTTACGTTAGGATATGTAACGTTATAGACGTATATAATGTTCCCACCGAAAAGTAGGAGCCGAAGCGCCAGGAATGTTCTAAAATATTACATCCGAGATGTTAGTTTCCCTTAAGTTTGGATATATGTCGTTATAGACGTATATGACGTTCCCACCGAGACGTAGGGACCGACATGCCAGGAATGTTGTAAAATATTACATCCCAGATGTTAGGTTGCGTTAGGTTAGGATATACAACGTTATAGACGTATATAATGTCCCCATCGAGAAGCAGGCGACGACACGCCAGGAATGTTGTAAAATATTATATCCGAGATGTTATGTTGCCTTACGTTAGGATATATAACGTTATAGACGTATATAACGTTCGCACCGAGAAGTACGAGCCGACACACCAGGAATGTTGTAAACTATTACGGTAGAGATTTTAGGTTGCCTTAGGTTATGATATATAACTTTATAGACGTATATAATGTTCCCACCGAGAAATAGGGGCCGACGCGTCAGGAATGTTGTAAAATATTAAACCCGCGATGTTAGGTTGCGTTAGGTTAGGATATACAACGTTATAGACGTATATAATATTCCCACCGAGAAATAGGGGCCGACATGCCAGGAATGTTGTAAAATATTATATCCGAGATGTTAGGTTGCCTTAGGTTAGGATATACAACGTTATAGACGTATATAATGACCCTATCGAGGAGCAGGCGACGAAACGCCAGGAATGTTGTAAAATATAACATCCGAGATGTTATGTTGCCTTACGTTAGTATATGTAACGTTATAGACGTATATAATGTTCCCACCGAAAAGTAGGAACCGAATCGCCAGGAATGATGTAAAATATTACATCCGAGATGTTAGTTTCCCGTAAGTTTGGATATTTGTCGTTATAGACGTATATGACGTTCCCACCGAGACGTAGGGACCGACATGCCAGGAATGTTGTAAAATATTACATCCCAGATGTTAGGTTGCGTTAGGTTAGGATATACAACGTTATAGACGTATATAATGTCCCCATCGAGAAGCAGGCGACGACACGCCAGGAATGTTGTAAAATATTATATCCGAGATGTTATGTTGCCTTACGTTAGGATATATAACGTTATAGACGTATATAATGTTCGCACCGAGAAGTACGAGCCGACACGCCAGGAATGTTGTAAACTATTACGGTAGAGATTTTAGGTTGCCTTAGGTTATGATATATAACGTTATAGACGTATATAATGTTACCACCGAGAAATAGGGGCCGAAGCGCCAGGAACGTTGTAAAATATGATATCCGAGATGTTAGTTTCCCTTAAGTTTGGATATATATCGTTATAGACGTATATAACGTTCCCACCGAGACGTAGGGACCGACACGCCAGGAATGTTGTAAAATATTACATTCGAGATGTTAGATTGCTTAGGCTAGGATATACAACGTTATAGACGTATATAATGTCCCCATCGAGAAGCAGGCG
This sequence comes from Xylocopa violacea, assembly GCA_963969225.1. Taxonomy (NCBI): domain Eukaryota; kingdom Metazoa; phylum Arthropoda; class Insecta; order Hymenoptera; family Apidae; genus Xylocopa; species Xylocopa violacea. The sequence continues at coordinate 11,396 of CAXAJV010000395.1, read as the reverse complement.
ACGACACGCCAGGAATGTTGTAAAATATAACATCCGAGATGTTATGTTGCCTTACGTTAGGATATGTAACGTTATAGACGTATATAATGTTCCCACCGAAAAGTAGGAGCCGAAGCGCCAGGAATGTTCTAAAATATTACATCCGAGATGTTAGTTTCCCTTAAGTTTGGATATATGTCGTTATAGACGTATATGACGTTCCCACCGAGACGTAGGGACCGACATGCCAGGAATGTTGTAAAATATTACATCCCAGATGTTAGGTTGCGTTAGGTTAGGATATACAACGTTATAGACGTATATAATGTCCCCATCGAGAAGCAGGCGACGACACGCCAGGAATGTTGTAAAATATTATATCCGAGATGTTATGTTGCCTTACGTTAGGATATATAACGTTATAGACGTATATAATGTTCGCACCGAGAAGTACGAGCCGACACGCCAGGAATGTTGTAAACTATTACGGTAGAGATTTTAGGTTGCCTTAGGTTATGATATATAACGTTATAGACGTATATAATGTTCCCACCGAGAAATAGGGGCCGACGCGTCAGGAATGTTGTAAAATATTAAACCGGAGATGTTAGGTTGCCTTAGGCTAGGATATATAACGTTATAGACGTATATAATGTTCTCACCGAGAAGTACGGGCGGACACGCCAGGAATATTGTCAACTATTACATCCGAGATGTTAGGTGGCCTTAGGTTAGGATATACAACGTTATAGACGTATAGTATGTTCCCACCGAGATGTAGGGACCGACATGCCAGGAATGTTGTAAAATATTACATCCGAGATGTTAGGCTGCCTTAGGTTAGGATATACAATGTTATAGATGTATACAATGTCGCCATCGAGAAGTAGGCGACAACACGCCAGGAATGTTGTAAAGTATTACATTCGACATGTTAGGTTGCCTCAGAATAGGATATATAACGTTATAGACGTATATAATGTTCCCATCCAGAAGTAGGCGACGACACGCCGGGAATATTACATCCCAGATGTTAGGTTGCGTTAGGTTAGGGTACCCAAAGTTATAGACGTATATAATGTCCCCATCGAGAAGCAGGCGACGACAAGCCCGGAATGTTGTAAAATATTACATCCGAGATGTTAGGTTCAATTCGGTATGGATATATATTGATATAGACGTATATAATGTTCCTACCGAGACTTGAGGACCGACATGCCAGGAATCTTGTATAATATTAGATCCCAGATGTTAGGTTGCTTTAGGTTAGGATATACAACGATATAGACGTATATAATGTCCCCATCGAGAAGCAGGCGACGACACGCCAGGAATGTTGTAAAATATTACATTCGACATGTTAGGTCGCCTTCGGCTAGGATATATAACGTTATAGACGTATATAATGTTCCCACCGAAAAATAGGTGCCGACGCGTCAGGAATATTGTAAAATATTACACCCGAGATGTTAGGTTCCCTTAGGTTAGGATATACAACGTTATAGACGTATAGTATGTTCCCACCGAGATGTAGGGACCGACATGCCAGGAATGTTGTAAAATATTACATCCGAGATGTTAGGCTGCCTTAGGTTAGGATATACAAGGTTATAGATGTATATAATGTCCCCATCGAGAAGTAGGCGACGACACGCCAGGAATGTTGTAAAGTATTACATTCGACATGTTATGTGGCCTTAGGCTAGGATATATAACGTTATAGACGTATATAATGTTCCCACCGAGAAGTACGGGCGGACACGCCAGGAATGTTGTCAACTATTACATGCGCGATGTTAGGTTCCCTTAGGTTAGGATATACAACGTTATAGACGTATAGTATGTTCCCACGGAGGTGTAGGGACCGACATGCCAGGAATGTTGTAAAATATTACATCCGAGATGTTAGGCTGCCTTAGGTTAGGATATACAAGGTTATAGATGTATATAATGAACCTATCCAGAAGTAGGCGACGACAATCCAGGAATGTTGTAAAATATTACATCCCAGATGTTAGGTTGCGTTATGTAAGGATATACAACGTTATAGACGTATATTATGTCCCCGTCGAGAAGCAGGCGACGACACGCCAGGAATGTTGTAAAATATTACATCCCAGATGTTAGGTTGCGTTAGGTTAGGATATACAACGTTATAGACGTATATTATGTCCCCATCGATAAGCAGGCGACGACACGCCAGGAATGTTGTAAAATATTACATCCAAGATGTTAGGCTGCCTTAGGTTAGGATATACAAGGTTATAGATGTATATAATGTCCCCATCGAGAAGTAGGCGACGACACGCCAGGAATGTTGTAAAATATTACATTCGACATGTTAGGAAGCCTTAGGCTAGGATATATAACGTTATAGACGTATATAATGTTCCCACCGAAAAATAGGGGCCGACGCGTCAGGAATATTGTAAAATATTACACCCGAGATGTTAGGTTCCCTTAGGTTAGGATATACAACGTTATAGACGTATAGTATGTTCCCACCGAGATGTAGGGACCGACATGCCAGTAATGTTGTAAAATATTACATCCGAGATGTTAGGCTGCCTTAGGTTAGGATATACAAGGTTATAGATGTATATAATGTCCCCATCGAGAAGTAGGCGACGACACGCCAGGAATGTTGTGAAGTATTACATTCGACATGTTATGTGGCCTTAGGCTAGGATATATAACGTTATAGACGTATATAATGTTCCCACCGAGAAGTACGGGCGGACACGCCAGGAATGTTGTCAACTATTACATCCGAGATGTTAGGTTGCCTTAGGTTGGGATATATAACGTTATAGACGTATATAATCTCCCCATCCAGAAGTAGGCCACGACACGCCAGGAATATTACATCCCAGATGTTAGGTTGCGTTAGGTTAGGATACACAACATTATAGACGTATATAATGTTCCCATCGAGAAGTAGGCGACGACACGCCAGGAATGTTGTAAAATATTACATCCAAGATGTTAGGCTGCCTTAGGTTAGGATATACAACGTTATAGACGTATATTATGTCCCCATCGAGAAGTAGGCGACGACACGCCAGGAATGTTATAAAGTATTACATTCGACATGTTATGTGGCCTTAGGCTAGGATATATAACGTTATAGACGTATATAATGTTCCCACCGAGAAGTACGGGCGGACACGCCAGGAATGTTGTCAACTATTACATCCGAGATGTTAGGTTGCCTTAGGTTGGGACATATAACGTTATAGACGTATATAATCTCCCCATCCAGAAGTAGGCGACGACACGCCAGCAATATTACATCCCAGATGTTAGGTTGCGTTAGGTTAGGATACACAACGTTATAGACGTATATAATGTTCCCATCGAGAAGTAGGCGACGACACGCCAGGAATGTTGTAAAATATTACATCCCAGATGTTAGGTTGCGTTAGGTTAGGATATACAACGTTATAGACGTATATTATGTCCCCATCGAGAAGCAGGCGACGACACGCCAGGAATGTTGTAAAATATTACATCCGAGATGTTAGGTTCTCTTCGGTTTGGATATATATCGTTATAGACGTATATAATGTTCCTACCGAGACTTGGGGACCGACATGCCAGGAATCTTGTATAATATTACATCCCAGATGTTAGGTTGCTTTAGGTTAGGATATACAACGATATAGACGTATATAATGTCCCCATCGAGAAGCAGGCGACGACACGCCAGGAATGTTGTAAAATATTACATTCGACATGTTAGGTCGCCTTAGGCTAGGATATATAACGTTATAGACGTATATAATGTTCCCACCGAAAAATAGGGGCCGACGCGTCAGGAATGTTGTAAAATATTACACCCGAGATGTTAGGTTCCCTTAGGTTAGGATATACAACGTTATAGACGTATAGTATGTTCCCACCGAGATGTAGGGACCGACATGCCAGGAATGTTGTAAAATATTACATCCGAGATGTTAGGCTGCCTTAGGTTAGGATATACAAGGTTATAGATGTATATAATGTCCCCATCGAGAAGTAGGCGACGACACGCCAGGAATGTTGTAAAATATTACATTCGACATGTTAGGAAGCCTTAGGCTAGGATATATAACGTTATAGACGTATATAATGTTCCCACCGAAAAATAGGGGCCGACGCGTCACGAATATTGTAAAATATTACACCCGAGATGTTAGGTTCCCTTAGGTTAGGATATACAACGTTATAGACGTATAGTATGTTCCCACCGAGATGTAGGGACCGACATGCCAGGAATGTTGTAAAATATTACATCCGAGATGTTAGGCTGCCTTAGGTTAGGATATACAAGGTTATAGATGTATATAATGTCCCCATCGAGAAGTAGGCGACGACACACCAGGAATGTTGTAAAGTATTACATTCGACATGTTATGTGGCCTTAGGCTAGGATATATAACGTTATAGACATATATAATGTTCCCACCGAGAAGTACGGGCGGACACGCCAGGAATGTTGTAAAATATTACATCCGAGATGTTAGGTTGCCTTAGGTTAGGATATACAACGTTATAGACGTATATAATGACCCTATCGAGGAGCAGGCGACGACACGCCAGGAATGTTGTAAAATATTACATCCGAGATGTTAGAATGCTTAGGCTAGGATATACAAAGTTCTAGACGTATATAATGTCCCCATCGAGAAGCAGGCGACGACACGCCAGGAATGTTGTAAAATATAACATCCGAGATTTTATGTTGCCTTACGTTAGGATATGTAACGTTATAGACGTATGTAATTTTCCCACCGAAAAGTAGGAGCCGAAGCGACAGGAATGTTGTAAAATATTACACCCGAGATGTTAGTTTCCCTTAAGTTTGGATATATGTCGTTATAGACGTATATAACGTTCCCACCAAGGCGTAGGGACCGACATGCCAGGAATGTTGTAAAATATTACATCCCAGATGTTAGGTTGCGTTAGGTTAGGATATACAACGTTATAGACGTATATAATTTCCCCATCGAGAAGCAGGCGACGACACGCCAGGAATGTTGTAAAATATTACATCCGAGATGTTATGTTGCCTTACGTTAGGATATGTAACGTTATAGACGTATATAATGTTCCCACCGAAAAGTTAGAGCCGAAGCGCCAGGAATGTTATAAACTATTACGGTAGAGATTTTAGGTTGCCTTAGGTTATGATATATAACGTTATAGACGTATATAACGTTCTCACCGAGACGTAGGGACCGACATGCCAGGAATGTTGTAAAATATTACATACCAGATGTTAGGTTACGTTAGGTTAGGATATACAACGTTATAGACGTATATAATGTCCCCATCGAGAAGTAGGCGACGACACGCCAGGAATGTTGTAAAATATTACATCCGAGATGTTAGAATGCTTAGGCTAGGATATACAAAGTTGTAGACGTATATAATGTCCCCATCGAGAAGCAGGCGACGACACGCCAGGAATGTTGTAAAATATAACATCCGAGATGTTATGTTGCCTTACGTTAGGATATGTAACGTTATAGACGTATATAATTTTCCCACCGAAAAGTAGGAGCCGAAGCGCCAGGAATGTTGTAAAATATTACACCCGAGATGTTAGTTTCCCTTAAGTTTGGATATATGTCGTTCTAGACGTATATAACGTTCCCACCGAGGCGTAGGGACCGACATGCCAGGAATGTTGTAAAATATTACATCCCAGATGTTAGGTTGCGTTAGGTTAGGATATACAACGTTATAGACGTATATAATGTCCCCATCGAGAAGCAGGCGACGACACGCCAGGAATGTTGTAAAATATTACATCCGAGATGTTATGTTGCCTTACGTTAGTATATGTAACGTTATAGACGTATATAATGTTCCCACCGAAAAGTAGGAGCCGAAGCGCCAGGAATGATGTAAAATATTACATCCGAGATGTAGGTTTCCCCTAAGTTTGGATATATATCGTTATAGACGTATATAATGTGCAGATCGAGACGTGGGGACCGACAAGCCAGAATGTTGTAAAATATTACATCCGAGATGTTAGGTTGCCTTAGGTTAGGATATACAACGTTATAGACGTATATAATGACCCCATCGAGGAGCAGGCGACGACACGCCAGGAATGTTGTAAAATATAACATCCGAGATGTTATGTTGCCTTACGTTAGTATATGTAACGTTATAGACGTATATAATGTTCCCACCGAAAAGTAGGAGCGGAATCGCCAGGAATGTTGTAAAATATTACATCCGAGATGCTAGTTTCCCTTAAGTTTGGATATATGTCGTTATAGACGTATATGACGTTCCCACCGAGACGTAGGGACCGACATGCCAGGAATGTTGTAAAATATTACATCCCAGATGTTAGGTTGCGTTAGGTTAGGATATACAACGTTATAGAGGTATATAATGTCCCCATCGAGAAGCAGGCGACGACACGCCAGGAATGTTGTAAAATATTACATCCGAGATGTTATGTTGCCTTACGTTAGGATATGTAACGTTATAGACGTATATAATGTTCCCACCGAAAAGTAGGAACAGAAGCGCCAGGAATGATGTAAAATATTACATCCGAGATGTAGGTTTCCCTTAAGTTTGGATATATATCGTTATAGACGTATATAATGTGCAGATCGAGATGTGGGGACCGACAAGCCAGAATGTTGTAAAATATTACATCCGAGATGTTAGGTTGCCTTAGGTTAGGATATACAACGTTATAGACGTATATAATGACCCTATCGAGGAGCAGGCGACGACACGCCAGGAATGTTGTAAAATATAACATCCGAGATGTTATGTTGCCTTACGTTAGTATATGTAACGTTATAGACGTATATAATGTTCCCACCGAAAAGTAGGAGCCGAATCGCCAGGAATGATGTAAAATATTACATCCGAGATGATAGTTTCCCTTAAGTTTGGATATATGTCGTTATAGACGTATATGACGTTCCCACCGAGACGTAGGGACCGACATGCCAGGAATGTTGTAAAATATTACATCCCAGATGTTAGGTTGCGTTAGGTTAGGATATACAACGTTATAGACGTATATAATGTCCCCATCGAGAAGCAGGCGACGACACGCCAGGAATGTTGTAAAATATTACATCCGAGATGTTATGTTGCCTTACGTTAGGATATATAACGTTATAGACGTATATAATGTTCGCACCGAGAAGTACGAACCGACACGCCAGGAATGTTGTAAACTATTACGGTAGAAATTTTAGGTTGCCTTAGGTTATGATATATAACGTTATAGACGTATATAATGTCCCCATCGAGAAGCAGGCGACGACACGCCAGGTATGTTGTAAAATATTACATCCGAGATGTTATGTTGCCTTACGTTAGGATATAAAACGTTATAGACGTATATAATGTTCGCACCGAGAAGCACGAGCCGACACGCCAGGAATGTTGTAAACTATTACGGTAGAGATTTTAGGTTGCCTTAGGTTATGATATATAACGTTATAGACGTATATAATGTTCCCACCGAGAAATAGGGGCCGACGCGTCAGGAATGTTGTAAAATATTAAACCCGAGATGTTAGGTTGCCTTAGGCTAGGATATATAACGTTATAGACGTATATAATATTCCCACCGAGAAATAGGGGCCGACATGCCAGGAATATTGTAAAATATTACATCCCAGATGTTAGGTTGCGTTAGGTTAGGATATACAATGTTATAGACGTATATAATGTCCCCATCGAGAAGCAGGCGACGACACGCCAGGAATGTTGTAGAATATTATATCCGAGATGTTATGTTGCCTTACGTTAGGATATATAACGTTATAGACGTATATAATGTTCGCACCGAGAAGTACAAGCCGACACGCCAGGAATGTTGTAAACTATTACGGTAGAGATTTTAGGTTGCCTTAGGTTATGATATATAACGTTATAGACGTATATAATCTTCCCACCGAGAAATAGGGGCCGACGCGTCAGGAATGTTGTAAAATATTAAACCCGAGATGTTAGGTTGCCTTAGGCTAGGATATATAACGTTATAGACGTATATAATGTTCCCACCGAGAAATAGGGGCCGACGCGTCAGGAATGTTGTAAAATATTAAACCCGAGATGTTAGGTTGCCTTAGGCTAGGATATATAACGATATAGACGTATATAATGTTCCCATCGAGAAGCAGGCGACGACACGCCAGGAATGTTGTAAAATATTACATCCGAGATGTTAGAATGCTTAGGCTAGGATATACAAAGTTGTAGACGTATATAATGTCCCCATCGAGAAGCAGGCGACGACACGCCAGGAATGTTGTAAAATATAACATCCGAGATGTTATGTTGCCTTACGTTAGGATATGTAACGTTATAGACGTATATAATTTTCCCACCGAAAAGTAGGAGCCGAAGCGCCAGGAATGTTGTAAAATATTACACCCGAGATGTTAGTTTCCCTTAAGATTGGATATATGTCGTTCTAGACGTATATAACGTTCCCACCAAGGCGTAGGGACCGACATGCCAGGAATGTTGTAAAATATTACATCCCAGATGTTAGGTTGCGTTAGGTTAGGATATACAACGTTATAGACGTATATAATGTCCCCATCGAGAAGCAGGCGACGACACGCCAGGAATGTTGTAAAATATTACATCCGAGATGTTAGTTTCCCTTAAGTTTGGATATATATCGTTATAGAAGTATATAATGTCCAGATCGAGACGTGGGGACCGACAAGCCAGAATGTTGTAAAATATTACATCCCAGATGTTAGGTTGCGTTAGGTTAGGATATACAACGTTATAGACGTATATTATGTCCCCATCGATAAGCAGGTGACGACACGCCAGGAATGTTGTAAAATATTACATCCAAGATGTTAGGCTGCCTTAGGTTAGGATATACAAGGTTATAGATGTATATAATGTCCCCATCGAGAAGTAGGCGACGACACGCCAGGAATGTTGTAAAATATTACATTCGACATGTTAGGAAGCCTTAGGCTAGGATATATAACGTTATAGACGTATATAATGTTCCCACCGAAAAATAGGGGCCGACGCGTCAGGAATATTGTAAAATATTACACCCGAGATGTTAGGTTCCCTTAGGTTAGGATATACAACGTTATAGACGTATAGTATGTTCCCACCGAGATGTAGGGACCGACATGCCAGGAATGTTGTAAAATATTACATCCGAGATGTTAGGCTGCCTTAGGTTAGGATATACAAGGTTATAGATGTATATAATGTCCCCATCGAGAAGTAGGCGACGACACACCAGGAATGTTGTAAAGTATTACATTCGACATGTTATGTGGCCTTAGGCTAGGATATATAACGTTATAGACGTATATAATGTTCCCACCGAGAAGTACGGGCGGACACGCCAGGAATGTTGTCAACTATTAAATCCGAGATGTTAGGTTGCCTTAGGTTGGGATATATAACGTTATAGACGTATATAATCTCCCCATCCAGAAGTAGGCGACGACACGCCAGGAATATTACATCCCAGATGTTAGGTTGCGTTAGGTTAGGATACACAACGTTATAGACGTATATAATGTTCCCATCGAGAAGTAGGCGACGACACGCCAGGAATGTTGCAAAATATTACATTCGACATGTTAGGTCGCCTTAGGCTAGGATATATAACGTTATAGACGTATACAATGTTCCCACCGAGAAGTACGGGCCTACAGGCCAGGAATGTTGTCAACTATTACATCCGAGATGTTAGGTTGCCTTAGGTTAGGATATATACCGTTATAGACGTATAGTATGTTCCCACGGAGATGTAGGGGCCGACATGCCAGGAATGTTGTAAAATATTACATCCGAGATGTTAGGCTGCCTTAGGTTAGGATATACAAGGTTATAGATGTATATAATGTCCCCATCGAGAAGTAGGCGACGACACGCCAGGAATGTTGTAAAGTATTACATTCGACATGTTATGTGGCCTTAGGCTAGGATATATAACGTTATAGACGTATATAATGTTCCCACCGAGAAGTACGGGCGGACACGCCAGGAATGTTGTCAACTATTACATCCGAGATGTTAGGTTGCCTTAGGTTGGGACATATAACGTTATAGACGTATATAATCTCCCCATCCAGAAGTAGGCGACGACACGCCAGGAATGTTATAAAGTATTACATTCGACATGTTATGTGGCCTTAGGCTAGGATATATAACGTTATAGACGTATATAATGTTCCCACCGAGAAGTACGGGCGGACACGCCAGGAATGTTGTCAACTATTACATCCGAGGTGTTAGGTTGCCTTAGGTTGGGACATATAACGTTATAGACGTATATAATCTCCCCATCCAGAAGTAGGCGACGACACGCCAGCAATATTACATCCCAGATGTTAGGTTGCGTTAGGTTAGGATACACAACGTTATAGACGTATATAATGTTCCCATCGAGAAGTAGGCGACGACACGCCAGGAATGTTGTAAAATATTACATCCCAGATGTTAGGTTGCGTTAGGTTAGGATATACAACGTTATAGACGTATATTATGTCCCCATCGAGAAGCAGGCGACGACACGCCAGGAATGTTGTAAAATATTACATCCGAGATGTTAGGTTCTCTTCGGTTTGGATATATATCGTTATAGACGTATATAATGTTCCTACCGAGACTTGGGGACCGACATGCCAGGAATCTTGTATAATATTACATCCCAGATGTTAGGTTGCTTTAGGTTAGGATATACAACGATATAGACGTATATAATGTCCCCATCGAGAAGCAGGCGACGACACGCCAGGAATGTTGTAAAATATTACATTCGACATGTTAGGTCGCCTTAGGCTAGGATATATAACGTTATAGACGTATATAATGTTCCCACCGAAAAATAGGGCCCGACGCGTCAGGAATGTTGTAAAATATTACACCCGAGATGTTAGGTTCCCTTAGGTTAGGATATACAACGTTATAGACGTATAGTATGTTCCCACCGAGATGTAGGGACCGACATGCCAGGAATTTTGTAAAATATTACATCCGAGATGTTAGGCTGCCTTAGGTTAGGATATACAAGGTTATAGATGTATATAATGTCCCCATCGAGAAGTAGGCGACGACACGCCAGGAATGTTGTAAAGTATTACATTCGACATGTTATGTGGCCTTAGGCTAGGATATATAACGTTATAGACGTATATAATGTTCCCACCGAAAAATAGGGGCCGACGCGTCAGGAATATTGTAAAATATTACACCCGAGATGTTAGGTTCCCTTAGGTTAGGATATACAACGTTATAGACGTATAGTATGTTCCCACCGAGATGTAGGGACCGACATGCCAGGAATGTTGTAAAATATTACATCCGAGATGTTAGGCTGCCTTAGGTTAGGATATACAACGATATAGACGTATATAATGTCCCCATCGAGAAGCAGGCGACGACAC